>OZ012740.1:680214643-680814643 GCA_963859935.3 Lathyrus sativus
ATTTAAAAAAAACAGTTTATAAAAATAAAAGGTTTAAAAAAACAGTTTATGAAAATAAAAATAAAAGGGGTTGGGCCGGTAATCACTTCCGGACCCAACCCGGCTAAGGATTAACAAAAGCTGCAATTAGGGTTTCAGAACCCTGTTATCCCCGCGACCGTCTCTCTCTCATTTCGTTGCTCGTCTTTCTCTCTCGCGGCCATGTCTCACCCTTTTTCCTTCATATCGCCTTCTCCACACTAAAAAGCAGAAAGAAAACCGGTTAATATGATGATAATGGAATGAAAGCTTACGGTGGGTTCTCAATCGGTGATAAACGGAAGCGATGATGGTGAACTGAGCTTCGACGGAAGGGGTTTGCTCGTCGTGGCTTTAAACGGCGCCGGTGAACCCCTACCACTTAGATCATCTCGTTTTGAGGATGGATGCGACGGTCTCCTTCTCCGTCTAGGGTTTTGTTCCGATTTTCGCTTCGCCGCTTTTGTGTTCTCCGACCTTTGTGTCTAGGTTTTCGGACCTTAGCCTTCTTCTCTCTCGCGGCCACTAGGGTTTTGCTTGCGATTTGTCCGTTAGGGTTTTACCATGGTGAGATTGTCCCTTTTTATAATTTCTGATTTGACTCTCTTTTGGGCCTTGGATTTGCGTTATTCTTTTACTGAGATTGATTTCTGATATTATTTGATTGGGATTTTCTGATATGATTCTGATATTGATTGGATCTTTTCTGATATGATTCTGATATTGATTGGATCTTTTCTGATACTGATTGAATCTCTTTTCCTTTTTGATACAGATTTTGTTTTGTGGTTTATCAGAACACGTTCCTTGATTGAATTATGGATTCATTTGGATATCCTTTTCAGATGTTGATTCAAATTCGTTTTGGATATCCATCTGGTTTGATCTTCACGACTTTTCTTCTTCTTTTTTCAGAATCGGTACTACGGCTTTGGTCGAGTTAAACGCCGCCGAGGATGGTCACATGGTGATGATGACTTTAAGTCTGAACCTTCTGGTGTTACTTCTGGTTTTGACGCCGTGGTTGCCTTTGACAGTTGCTTTTGATAGTTGCTTTTTCAGACTTTGGCTCTTGGGATCTTGTTGGATTGTTCTGGCACGAAGCTTGTTTCACACTGAACTTACCCCTCTTATTTACTGCATTGTTGCTGTTATTTCAGATGTGATGTGGCTGGTGGACATTGAATATCAGCTTGCCTTGGTTATCAGTTTGTTCTTCTGATTTTAAGTTCACTGATCGTCTTTTTCTTCTTTCAGAACTGGTGCCAAGGTTTTGATCGAACCAAATGTCGAGAAAGGGCGTGCGGCGATGATGACCCTCTGTCTGAGCCAAGGAAAATGACACTATAATTCCTATGTTGTTGCTTGTGTTGCGAGCAGGATAGCATCTGGTTTGGTAACTGATATACTGCGACTGATATGGTTTACTCTCGTAACTTTGAACTGTGATTTTCGTGACTTGTTTGTTGGGCAATGATGTTTTCCGCGCTGAGCCCGACTTCTCGCATTTGTGGTAACACATGTGCTGGCTTATTCTGAACTGAATTACCGATGTTATGTGAACTGATATGCCGGTGATATTTCATGAACCAAACCTGCCAATTTTTGGATTTCAATTGCGGGCCGGCTTATCCTTGTGTCTGCTGTTCCAGTGACATATGAATTCCATGATGATTTGTGAGCTGAGTTTGCATTTGGTTCATTATATGGCTGCTGTTGTGATTTTGATGGTGAAATCGGATTTGTGCTGTTACGAGTGCTGTCATGGTGTATTTCTGTTCAGATTCGGCATTTGATTTCCATGGGTTTATTTATGTGATTCAGAGTTGAGGCAGTTTTGGAATATCTATTGTTATGCCAATTTCTGATACTGTTTGGTTCTTGTCATTGTTTCAGGGATGGGATATTTGGATTCGCAAATTGATTGCGTTGTATGACGACAGGGCCATGATGTTGTTCTTCGACTGAGCCCATATGTTGGCTGTCTCTGATTGCTTCGGTTGTGCACTTTCAGTTTGAATTTCCAATTACCTGTGGTTGTTTTGTTTATGCAGCTTATGAACTGTTTTGGCTTTGAGTTCTGTTATCAATTTTGTACTGATGCTGTTGTGGAATTTCAGGTGTTGGAAATTTTTGAAAACAAAACGATTCATACCTGCCGGCATCCGGGTCTAAGTCCAAATTTACCTTTGTATCAGTTCGGAAATCCAATTGCGGGAAAAGCGAATCAGTCCCGCTTCTTTTATCTCTTTTATCTCTCGGCTGTCCCGCATGATAAGAACAGATGTTACCTGATCTGACGCCAACGGCGCGGATCGGTAACGGGGGTAGGACGCAGCTTCGGTTGTACCACTCCCGGCACTCGATGATGACGATGTTCTGAGAGTGTCAAACAAACTTCTAACCCTTTCCTGCTTCTGTTTTGTTTTGTTTCCCTTTGTGCAGGTTAATCAGAGATTTGCGGTGAAGATCGAGGGACATCACGAAGAACACTTAGAAATCTTTAGGATTTAGGACTCTTTAGGAAATACAATTTCATTTCTCTTTTGTAACTTGTAATAAAAAAATATTATGAATAAATTCAGTAATATTCTTTATCCAAACTACTTCCTCTTTGTAAATCATGATATGAATAAACTTCAAATTTCTATCCAAATTTACTTTACAATTTGTAATAATAATAATAAAATATTATGAATGAACTTCACATATTCTATTAAAATCATTTTCCAATTTCTTTTCCATGATTTAATTTGCAAACACCTCAACATCCGATTAAACCTCACCAGTCAAACATCCCTGAATAAAGGTTGAAATTAATTTGATCCAATCTTGCATAATAAGTTTAATACCTTCAACATGAATAAGTTCCATTAATCAGTCGAAGTTTTCACTGTTTTCCCTCTAAAATGAACTGGAAGATAGAAGAATGAATTCTTGTTAAAACCACGTTCCACAGATCAGATTCTCGCATCGCCTTGAACCACACCAAATTGATATCTTAACACAATCAACCCACGTAAATAAATGACTCGGAATAAAACCTCATCAGGCCCAAAAATTACGAACTATGCTTCAAAATGACCAAAACGCCCTTAGGGGTAATTCCTGTAAAATAAATCGCGCTCAATGATTGGTTAGCGATTAATGGATGCAAAAAATGAAATGTCATGCGTCATGACTGACTAAATGTAAGGGTAAAATTTGGGGTATTACAGTTGCCCCTATTTAAATAGCTACACCGGATGATTTGAGTGGCGGAGACTCGAGGAATCATAGTGGAGAGATTTAAATATAGATAACCGAAAATTTTGCCCTTATATGCGGCGATATGCAATGCTATGGACAAAGCGAGAACAAATTAATGCAGATGATGCCGTGAATATGATATGATGCGTATGCTGGAATGATGAATGCGAAAATGCTGACGAACACGACAACACAGGGACAGACGCTACGAGAAGAAACACACTGGGGAAAACGACGCGCTGGGACACAGTACAACCCTGGGGAATTCTAAAATGATGGTCAACTGGTGCGAACACGACCAATTGTCATTTTTAGAACGGGATTCTCAAATGGAGATGACACATGTGAGTCGGCCTCCACTAGGGAATCTAAAAGTAAAACTGGATCATGTACGACTGCAAGATCGATCACAGAATGCTGGAGCATTGAGCAAAGAATAACATCCAAACTTCTGTAAACTATCCCTCGTGACAGGATCAAACGGACTTTTCGGGAATCCGTAGCAAATATACAGGATAAAAACCGGCTGTATGCCAAAATAAATGGACTTTAAGAATAAGATCCTTAAATGGAGATGGCACCTATGAGATGACCTCCACTTGGGAATGTCTAATAATAACTGGACCTACACGGCTTGCAAGATCGATTACAGAATGTTGGAGCATTGAGCAAAGAATAACATCCAAGCTTCTATAAACTATCCTTCGTGATGGGATCAGACGGACTTTTCGGAAATCCGTATCAAATATACAGGGTAAAAACCGGCTGTATGCCAAAATAAATGGACTTTAAGGATAATGCCCTGATAAGCTTCTCGAGGGAGAACTGTCACTTATCGTTGGAAGGGACTTACATGCCAAAATGGATAAGCACTCAAATAAAGAGGCTGCTGCTTATCTGATATATAAATCTTCCCATATTTAAGGTCGGCGCCTGGAATACGGTTCTGATTCTTCTTTTACTAAAGGATAAATGAACTTCTTCATACTTCAAGATCGTGCTCTCCTGAATATGATTCCGCTCCTTCTTTTACTAAAGGGTAAATGAACTTCTTCATACTTCAAGATCGTGCTCTCCTGAATATGACTTCGCTCCTTCTTTTACTAAAGGGTAAATGAACTTCTTCATACTTCAAGATCGTGCTCTCCTGAATATGATTCCGCTCCTTCTTTTACTAAAGGGTAAATGAACTTCTTCATACTTCAAGATCGTGCTCTCCTGAATATGATTCCGCTCCTTCTTTTACTAAAGGGTAAATGAACTTCTTCATACTTCAAGATCGTGCTCTCCTGAATATGATTCCGCTCAAACCTCCCCGTACTTCAAGATCGTGCTCTCCTGAATACGATTTGGTTCAAACCTCCCCATACTTCAAGACGACAGGGAAAATGGAAGCCCAACTGCTCAATGGAGATGGCCATTTGCTGCGAGTCATAACGAAGATAGGATTGGCTTCTCAATGCGAGAAATGTCGCTTACCGATGTTGTAAGATGTAAGGTGTTGTGCCGATAGATTTTCCAGGCGTGAACTGGCATGTATCTGTAAAGGATTGTGGGTGATTTTCTTGAAACATAGTGCAAAATAAATGCACATCCGTGTACAGTGATAAACTTCTCGGGCGAGACTAGTCGCGTATCTGTCATGATATGGTGAAACTCCTCAGATGGTGCAAAATAAATGCACGTCCGGTTGGGCTCGACGACCGACAATACTGAGATTCAATCTAGGATCGAGCTAGAAAGAAGACTGGTAATCAAGACTCCGTCGAGGGAATGATCTCGAGGGGTAGATATCTTATCCTAGTGAGGAAAGATAGCTGAAGTAACCGTCATCCACGAGGATCGAGCTCTGTGGGGAAACTGAAAACACTTATGTATTTTATGCTCAGGGCTGACAATCTATTTGGAGAGAATGGGCAAACCCCAGTTACTCGGCGATAACAACCAATGATGGCGAGACACCATGAACCTGTGAATGCTAATGCATATGTTAATGTGAATGTATGTCAATGTCTATGTAGTTAAATATGCAAAATGTTATGAAATGAGTATGTAATGAATATGTGAAAGGAATGTATGAAATAGGCATGTGATGCTTATGCCCTTGCGTATGCTGACGAAACAGACTAGAGACGGGACGAGAGATGAATTAAACATCTCGACGGAGATACCCTGCGTTCTCTGCAACCAATACGTCAATCATGGGTAAGAAAGATCAATGGGAGAACCAGATCTGGTTCTAAAGTTCTGAATTCTCTGGGGAGAAGGTAACCTGCTTGGGGTGCACAGTATCATGTCTTCACATGGGGAGAAGAAAACCTGAGGGACACTTTCGAGTTACCCAAGAAAAAGTTGTCAGCTTATAGTCTCGCCGGGGACTGTGATGAGGCAATAGTTTAGGAGCCTGTTGTAACACTGAGATTTACTGGGGAATGAAGACCGCCGTGAGTAAAATCCATGGGGTGCATGAAGAAAAGTTGTGAAACCACATGGTTTTGATCTTGAAGGACCTTATAGTAGTCGCCATTTGTTTCTTCAAAAAACACGGTGCCCCAGGATACTTGCGTTGTGAGGCATGGTCATCTCAAGAGGATTTTATAGAGAACACGGAGTCTGGTTGCCCCGCTGTTTTCAAACTCTTTGAGAGATTTGTCAGGTCTCGGTGTAACTGGCACAAATTAATCATGTTACGACGAAATCTTTGAAAAATAGCTCTTAAGAACGTCAGCCTCGCGTTGGTAAGCGATTTGGGAAACTGCCTGCCCCTGTTTAGCAGGATCTTCAAGTTCCACGGGTTATGTTCATATGTAAATCTCTAAGATATCAAGCAAAGTCGTCATGCCTGAAATGCCTATCCTGAGCTTGTCAATGTACACATATATTTGTCTTGAATTTTTGTTTTGAAAAAGATATCGCAATAACTTGTGACCGAAATCACTAGTCGGGATATAAGTTTTAATTATAATGCCAACATGAATTTTTTTTCTGAGCATAGCTCGTAGGAGTCAGGAAACGTGATCTTGTCAAGTATGCTTTCAATCGAAGTCCTACTTCAATTAGGTCTTTTAAAGGTTGTATCGTGGCTCGGTTCACGGTTTAAGAAACAAAAGGATAAAGGCTCAAAGTTATATTTGTACCCACCCCTTCTTCGTGATGATCTCCAATCCTAATTCAATTAATCGGATACGAACACTCATATCTCAAGCAGATTTGCTATGGTCGAGAACTTATCAAGGCGTTGGACATGGCAGTCACTCACCTATTTCTAATGGAAATTGGCCACACGATTTTGTTCTTTACTAGGGACTATTTATTGTACCCTCTTGTTTGGCTTTTATTCCCTAACTTTTGCCTGGACAACGTCTTTTGATCTGACTTTGGAGTACAGCGGGATGCCCCAGTTTTGCCTAAGTCTCCTTCATAGGTTTTGACTTAGCGGGCTCTTATTTTTTTTGAATATTCCTTTATGCACAAGTCGTGTAAATCTTTTGAAAGGCTCGTGACTGCCTCACTCCTTAGGTAACCGAGGGATAGTCATTGTATTGGACTTCTTAAGATGCTAAGGATAAATTCTCGAAGGTTTGCTCTTCCTTTTTGAGAGTCTAAGTACTTGATCGGTTTAACTGAAACCTACCCTGCCCCAGGTTAAGATGAGGGTTCTTTAAAAGAAAAACTCCTGCTTCAAGGCTCAAAGAGGTTGACTAGGGATTAACATCCTTATATCTCCAGTGTTTGGGATTTTAAACAATGCCTTACATCATCAGCAGGTTTTAATCGAAAGCATACGACAAGAAATCTGCCGTTTTGGGTTCGTCATCCTCCTCCCAATTCTCCATCAGAACAAGAGATCGGGTAAAGTTGGCATTATAATTTATGAAAAAATATATTTGGAATGAGTGAAACGAATGAACTTATTCAAGACAAACATATGCGTTGCATTAATCAAAGATAAACAAGTTCGTACATGCTAAATATGCTTAATCAAAGAGAAATCCATATAAATGAACTGTCGGAAAAATCCTTCTAACTGTTTATGAAATTCAAAAGCAACAGTTTCCTTTGGCGGAGCCTCAACGGAAAGGACGTCTGGTTTATGGTCACTGCGAGTCGTCCTGGCTTTCCCCAGTTATGCTGGTCACATCTTCAACAGTTTTCAGTCGTTGCTTCAAAATAACTTTCCCAGATTCTTGATTGGTCCCGGTCATATCATCTTGAGGGTTACTGAAATGAAACGAGCTAGGCCTTTGAATAATTACTGGATCCGACTGATTTGCCACGGGAGTAGCATGCTTTGCAGAATTCGAACCCGACAAGTGAGGGACCCCGAGAGGAGTCTCGATCTTCATCTGAGCATCGCTAAAAGACAACTTCTTCGTTTCTAGCAAATTTCTGACAACTTTCTTAAGAGCGTAGCAATTCTCTAGATCATGGCCGGGCGCACCCTCATGAAATAAACAATGAGCGGCAGCGTTGTAACCTGTAGGTAACGGATTAGGCGGAGGACCCAAAGCACGGGTGGTAATCAGACCTTGTTGTACCAAATAGGGGTATAACTCAGTGAAAGTCATCGGAATTGGAGGACAAGGCTTATACTGACTTTTACGGAGGTAAGGAACCTGATCCTGTGATTGCTGGTGAACAGGAGCGTTGGGCACTCGTTGACTGTTGACAGGAACTTGCACGGGCGGATAACCGAAAGGTTGTTGATGAATCGGTGCTTGATATACCGGAGCTAACTGCACAGGCTGCTATGTAGGAAACTGCTGACCGAAAGGAGGTGCAACAGTAGCTACATAGGGTTGTTGAACATATGGGAGCGAATAACCTTGAACATAATTCTGCTGATGTTGCCAGGGTTGAGGAGTATCCATTTTGCGGTTCCTCGAGCGTGTAGGTCCTTTACCATGGTCGGAGTTAGGAGTTTTGCACTTGGGAGGGGTAGCTCGTCGAACTGGTTGAGCACTAGGAGGCACCAAACCGGATTGAAGACCGTGAGGAGGTACATTCTCGACAGTAACAGTTGGTTGAGATTCCATAACGGTATTAGTAGTCTCAGCAACAACAGTAGACCGAGCATCCACCTTCGCACTAAGAGCTCGTAGCATTTCCAAAATCTGCCCTACACTTCCTCGAAGATCCTCGAGTTCATGGCTGACACGGTTGATCTCTTGGTTTTGATCTTCCATCCTTATGCAGGGTCGTATTGATGCAAAGAACTCAGGGTGACAAAACTGGAAGGTGAGAGAACCGCGTATGAGAAATCGGGAGACACATGCAATGCAAAAGTATGATGCTAGAATGCGAATGCAAATGAAGATTTCATGGAATTCAAATATTTACGAATATTGTGGAATACCAAGGAAACTTTTAATTCATTGAAGACAGATTACAAATAGCTAAATAAAAGCCTAGAAAATCCTAGAGAAGCATTTTCCACAACTTCAGTGAGCGGACAGAGAGTCGGAGGAAAATAAATATTCGTAGAGCCTTCTCTTCTTGTAGGATTGTATCTCATCATTCTTCGACTGAATCTGCTTTTGAAGTTCTTCGTACTCACTGACCATCACATGGTATTTGTTCTTCCAGGCTTCTGCTTCGCGTTGTGATCTTTTCAAAGTGATCTTCAAAGTCTCAGCTTCAGTCATGAAATACTGGACAGACTCTTCTCTTTGAGGTAAAGGATCTTGGCGAGAGTAGGGCATCTTCAACTCAATAGCTCTTCCTCGGGCCCATTGAAGGTATGGTTCCATGGATACACCATTAGGTCTTCCCAAACTTTCTTTGCCTTTCCTATGCAGATGATTCCAAGAAGATAAAATCCGATCTTGAAGCTTTTTGTCGTCTTTGAAAAAGGTTTTCTCCACATGAATACCTTCAGGCGGTTCCTTCAAGGGGTAACCCAACTGTCGGCGAGCTAAGACTGGATTGTAGCTAATTCCTCCATTGAAACTGAGCAAAGGTACATTGTTGAAGTTTCCACAACTATCAATGACCGATATCCCATCATACATGCGATTATACCAATCAATATCAGAGTGAGTTAAAGCCATAACTTTTTGCGACCAACGTTCTTGATTGGGTCTCCAGAACGGACCGGACTTAGGTAAGTGAGAAATAAACCACTTGTATAGTAATGGCACGCAACATGTAATCATTCCTCCACCATGAAAGTTTCGGAGATGTACTGAATGATAAGTATTACCCAATAGTGTTGGAACTGGATTTCTCCTCATGAAGGTCTTGATTGCATTAAGGTCCACGAACCCCTCAAAACTAGGAAAAAGCAGCAACCCATAAATAAGCAAGGCAAATATTGTCTCAAAGGCAAACATGTCCTTATGATCAACATAAAATTGGGCCTTCTTAATTAGGAAGTCCCTGGGAAAACCGGAGGCCCCCCCTTTGGTGATCATATTGTTTTTGACATCGGATATCCTTAGACAAATGGCTTTAGCAATGTAATACCCCAAATTTTACCCTTATATTTAATCAGTCATTTCGCATAGCATCTCATATGTACATTGCTAACCGCTAACCAGTTATGAAGGTGTTTGTTTTGCAGATTTGGTCCCGGGGGTATTTTGGTCATTTTACGCAAATTCTACCAATTCCCTGAAGACGGGCTGTTATTAAAATTCTGAGGCGTTTGATACGTTATTGTTTTGAGGCATTCACCAGGTCTGATCATATCAAGGTGCCAATTTGACGTGGTCGATATTAAAGTTTGCCGAGCACAACTGGATTTAAGATCCATTCCAAAGCGTTTCCGTTTCTGTTATTAAGGCACAGTCGTAATTGGGTGTTATTGGATTGTGGCTCTTGGCATTTGGTCAGTGGAATTTAATTACGAGTAGTGTTGTTGTTGATGCTGAAACTGTTGTGATTATGGTGCACATCCGTGTTTGGTTATGAAATGGTTGGTTAACATTTAAATGTGATTTTAATCAGATGATGAGATTAGAATTACAAATGAGACGAGTGCACAAATAAGAATATCATTTGGGAGTGTTTATGTTTTATGACTATGTTAATGAATTTAAATACTTGTGGATTTATCCACAAATGTTTATATTTTTTTTAACTAAGAATAAAATATAAATGAATTCAAATTTTGGGAATTTTATTTCATAAAAGAATCTCATCATACAAGAAATGGAGATTGCTTCACATTTTATACGTACTGTTACGAGGAATTACATTAAAGTTCTAAATCCTAAGGAATTACATTAAAGTATCTATCCTAAATCCTAAGAACATCTAAGTGTCTTCATGTTGTCTTTGAGCTTCTCCACGAATCCTCGACTAACCTGCACATCAAAAAGAAAACAAACAGTACAGAAAAATGTTAGAAGATGTTTTTGACACTCTCAGAACAATGTCATCATCGAGTGCCGGGAGTGGCACAACCGAAGCTGCGTCCTACCCCCGTTACCGATCCGCGCCGTGGGCGTCAGATCAGGTAACGCCTGTTCTTATCGGTACGGGACATCCGAGAGATAGAAGTAATAAAAGAAGCGGGACTGATTCGTTTTGCCGCGATTGGATTTCCAAACTGATACGAGAATAAGGCAACATAGGCAAGTTCTGACTCAGACCCGGATGCCGGCAGGTCTGAGTCACTTTGGTTTCGAAACTTCCAACACCTGAAAAGCCACAAGCGTCATCAGTACAACAGAACTCAAAGCATAAACAAAACTAGGTAAGAAGGAACTCGTGCCCATACAAGTATGAAAAGCCACCAAAGAAACAAATCTGTTACCAAACAGAATGAAGGCCAATGGTCCAAACAGAATGAAAATCAAGTCCAAAGCAGAACAAGAGAAACCAAACTATGGCATCAAGCTGCATCGGTTCTAAACAGGACAGAAATCACAAACCATCAAACAATGCATCAAAATGCAAGTTCATGCGCAAAGGGCCATAAGAAAGCATCCTACAAATCTGTCATGACAGAAAAGTATTCAGCAGGATCCAAAGAAGCACAACAGCATCAAACATGGTTTAGCAGCATGTTCAAAAATCAGACCATCACGAAAACTGAACCAGTTGCAATGGCAAGCAATACATAAGTGAGGGACTATACCAAATCACAGCACATAACCATAGGCCAAACGTGCAAGCACATTGGAAAAACAAATTATCAAACACATGGTTCAGGACATCAACATGATAGCCAATCATCATCACCAATTCAATCAACCTGCCAAGATTGCACAGAAGAACTGAAGTTCACGGCATGAATTGTGCCAGAACGAACAAGCATAAGCTAACATAAACAAGTGCAAAACCATAACAGTCAGTCGTCGCGGCTCAGGCTATCAGATAAATCAGAAGCAACAGCGTAAAACCAGGATTGTAGTATCCTGCTTCGACGGTTCAGACTAAGCGTCATCACTACCGTGTACCCGTCTCGGCGGCAAAGACCAATACAACATCAAGCCCTCTCTGAAAGAAGAAGAGGAAAAGCTAACTGCACCAGAAAATCAAAAACAAATCGAAAACGCATCAGCACAGTCCAGATTAAATTCAAACAGGACAAATAAATTAATCCAGATATCGAACAGATCAAGTAAATTCAAAGGCAACCCAATTTACATCAGAAAATGATCAAACACAATCGAATCTGGAAAGGGAAAGTTTCGAGTCAGATCCAAATGCATCAGGAAACATCTCCATTGGAACCAATCTGAACCAATCTGAACCAATCTGAATCATTTTGAATCAATCTGAATCAATCAAACAAATCAATCAAACAAGTCAGTCAAAAACGAATCAGTTCGAAATCAAACGAATCAGTACAGATCAGTCAAACAAATTAATTTCGGATCCAATGAAATCCAATCGAATCAGAAAATCATATCAGCTCAAAACCCCAATCAGGTTCCAAAAGAAGAAACGAGATCCAAATCGTATCAGTATACATCCCATTTGAATTCAATCTAGAAAAACCAAACAAAATCAAATCAAATCGGATCATCAAATTCATATCTCAGAAAAATAATGCAAGTTCAAGGCCCAAAAAGAGAGATAAAGAGAAATTATAAAAAGGGAACGATCACCTTGTTGAAACCCTAGACGGAGAGTACCAGAAGCGGCGAAAAAAGTCACATGCAAAAACCCTAAACGGCGCGAACTCAGACGAAGCAATCGTCATCATTGCTCAAGGAATCGCCCAACGCCGATTGAAGCTCATCACCGAACGCGAATCAACAATACTCAGAGGGATCACCATCACCGTTCGCGAAGAACGACGGATAACCAACCCTCCGGCCTCAGCTCGCACACATCATCGTCCAGGTTTACTTTAAAGGTGAGCCAGGGATGTTTTTCCTCACTATTTTCACGTGTTTTTTTTCAGGAAAAGCGAAAGAGAACGGAGAAGAAGATGCTTGGCATCGCGGACGAGAATGAGAAAGACGAGAGAGGAGAAGAAGAATGAGCGGCGCCGTGAAACATTAGGGTTCCCAGAACCCTAAATGTTTTGTTTAATCATCAACTGGGTTGGGTCCGGATGTGGTGACCGGCCCAACCCCTCCCTTTTTTTTTTTATTATTTTCTTCTTTGTTTTATTTTTTTGCTTTAATTTGTTTTATGTTTTTCAAAAAAAACCATTTTTATTTTTTATAATTAAAAAAAAATCTTTATAAAAAATATAACATTTAATTTTGTAATTATAAGAAATCTTTTTTAAATATAATTATTAAGAATAAGTAAAAACTTTTTTTAAAATAAAATAAGAAAACCTTTTTTAAAAAAATATAAAAAAAATAACACCTTTTTAAAGAGTAAATTATTTTTTAAATTGAATTTCTCTTGTAAGCTAATTCTTTAAATAAAACAATAGTAAAAATCTCAATTTACATTTTCTCGTAACTCATTGCTGCCTAATTCTGCCTACTAACGGGTGTTCATTTTTTGCAGTTCATACTTATTAACTATTGTGTTGAGTTTTCATTCGAGTTACCTTTATATTTGTATCTGTTTCTCAATTGTAACCTCGCGAACCTAATAATCGCGTTTACTTTTCGCATTTAAATTTCTGCTGATGTATTGCAATATTTCTGTCACCTTACACACTCCGAAGGAATTAGGTCTAACCGTTTGACCGCCGTGTCAATAGTCCTCAACTTCAAACCTTTACGACCTTAAAAAACCCTAATTTTCACAAATGCCTCGCCGCAGGCAAGATTACAATTTTACCCCTAGCATTAGGTCAAAGAGCCGCCGCACTCAGTTTAGGGTTTCCCGTCGTGGAATCCCTAATTTAACCCTAATTACAACTTAACAATTTACAACGTAGAGATTTGGAGTTTCTACACTCCACGTAAGCGTGTCCTTAAGACATGTTTATTCCCCTTGAGACCTTGACCACAGTCAAGAAGTCTCTAACCTCCCTTTTAAGGGGAACTACGATTACTCTGATTCCACTCCCGTAAGGATACGTAGGCACAAGATGCGATGTCTTGCCGAGTAAACTTAGAATTAACCCCTTAGGTCTCCTTTCTCACTTTAAATCCCTTTGTACATATACCTTAAGCAAATAAATAAAGCAAATAGTAAACATCTGAACAAAAGGTTCCTGTAGAGTACTACAGAAGTTTAGGGTGCTAATACCTTCCCTAAATTTAACCAACCCCCGAACCCTAGATCTTTCCCCGCATTGTGTTTACGATGCAAAATAGGTTTTCCCTCTTTTGACCTTTTCCTTCGGATAAATCAAAGAGCGGTTGTGAATTGAATTGCGATTCAAATTAATTAATAATTTGATATCCTATTTCCACCGCAACAGAAAATGGCGACTTCACTGGGGAGCGTCTTAACTTTTGAGGGTTATCCCTAATTTGTTCATATTCATTACTATCTGTTATTATTCATTTACATGTATATATCTATGCTTTCATGGTGGGACTGTTCCTTGTGCTGTGAGATAAGTCCTACGCCCGGACTAGTGACATTATTATAGGATGGGGATATATTCGATGAGGCTTATAGGGAGTTGAATCCCGACCAAGCTGATTCCAGAATCACCGCTCAGTTGAGACCCTTTCGAAAATGGTTCGGTTGAACGAGTAATCGCGAAAACTTTTTCCATGTTCGATTGGAGTCCGTGATATTGAGGACCGTCGTACCTTAACACCACCTTGGCCTTATTTAGGATGTAGTGCGGGAGCTATGTGGGAGTAATCTTACAATGGCTGCTACGCGATACTACACTCAAAAGAGGTTCTCTTGAGAATATTATTAACCCCTGAGTCAGTCGGAAGGTTGATAATATCCGAAAGATGGGCTGATGACTTTGGGCACTTTGTAGAACCTTGTTCGGCAGGTACAACTAACTTATAGTACACTCCTTTTGGGATGGGTAGACCTTAACTCCTCTCACGTTCCTTTAACCTAGGACTTTGTGTGTTTCCATGCATTGCATCCATAAAACATCTCATTGCATTGTATTTCATGGAGTTCAAATACCATTTATGGATATCGCGAGATACCATGAATAAAAAAAATAAGGTGAAAAACAAGAAAAAGATTTCCTCGGTACCCCACGACATTCGTAAATGTTTGAATTCCATGAAATCTTCATTTGCATCATAGCATCATTTACTTTCTTGCATTGCATGTGTCTTCCGTTTTCTCATGTTCGGTTCTCTCGCCTTCCAGTTTCGTCACCCTGAGTTCTCGGCACCAGTACAACACCAGAGCTCAAACTCGGAAGAGAATGGAGGATCAGGCAAAAGAGATTGATCGCCTTAGCAATGAACTTGAAGACCTTCGAGGGGGTATGAGGCGTATGATGGAATTGTTACATGTCATGAATGCTAAGATGGATACCCAGCCCACTGTTGTTTCTGAGATTACCGGCGTTACTATGGACCCACCACCAAGTGTGACCGTAGCAAGGGACCCACCTTATGGTCTTGCTCCCGGTTTTGTGCCTCCTCAAGCCACTGTTCCAATTAATCAGCCTGTTCAGCAAGCCGTGCCTTTATTTTCTGAAGTTTCTAGGGGGGCTCCTATCTTTGCACCACCTGTTGTACACACTCGTGCGCAACCGTACTTCAATGAGACAGTTTTTGATAATCTTGATGAGAATGTTGAGGGTTATGAGAAACATGATAAGCTTCGTGAGGAAGTAAACACCATCGTCCAGAGATTGAAAAAGGTAGAGGGTGATCAAATTTTTGGGACTGCTGCAAGGGATGTTTGTTTGGTCTCAGGTTTGGTTATTCCCCCGAAGTTCAAAACTCCGAACTTCGATCGTTATGAAGGTGCCACCTGTCCTAAGAGTCATCTGATCATGTATTACCGCAAAATGGCTGCCCATGTTGAGAATGATAAACTGATGATTCATTGCTTCCAAGATAGTTTGAAGGGTGCTTCTTCCAAGTGGTATTTAACTTTGGATCAGTCCCGCGTTAAGAGTTTTCAAGATTTATCTGACGCTTTCATCAAACACTACAAGTACAATATGGATCTGGCTCCTGACAGAAGACAATTGCTGAGTATGTCACAAAAGAATTCTGAGTCATTCAAAGAGTATGCTCAAAGGTGGAGAGAGACTGCTTCGCAGGTAGAACCTCCTTTGACTGAGAAAGAGTTAGCTGATTGGTTTGTCGACACGGTCCGTCCAGAATTTTACGAAAGAATAGTGGGTAGTGTGACTTCAAATTTCTCCGACATCGTTGCTGTGGGTGTCAAGATTGAATTGGGTATGAAAAGTGGTAAAATGACAAATAATCATGGTGCTTCTAAGGATCAGCCGAAGAAACCTCTGTATAGCTCCCAGAAAAAGAAAGAGGGTGAGACTAATGCTATATCCTCTGGTAGACCAAGAGAACGCTTTTATAGACATCCGCAAGGTTATGCTCAACCTCAAGGGTACCCAGTCCAATATGCTCAACAACCCTATGTGGCGGCTATTACACCTTCTTTCAATCAACAGGTTCCCATGTATCAACCTATGCAACAACCTCCTGTTTATCCGCCTCCTATCAACTACCTACAGGCGCCCAACGCTCCTGCTCCTCAACAGCCAAAGAGTTCGGCTCCTCGCCAGAATATTCCGAACAGAAGAACGTATAAGCCTTGCCCGCCGATTCCGATGACTTTCACCGAGTTGTATCCCTCTTTGGTCAAGCAAGGTCTGATCACTACTCGAGCTTTGGGTCCGCCTCCTAATCCTCTACCTGCCAATTACAACGCCGCCGCTCATTATTTATTTCATGAGGGTGCACCTGGTCATGATCTGGAGAATTGTTATGCTCTCAAAAAATATTGTCAGGGATTTATTGGAAAAGAAGATTTTGTCATTTGAAGATCCTCAACCAAATGTTAAGAAGAACCATTTTCCTAACCATGAGAGTGTCAATGCCATTAGTGCTGATTCGGAGGAAGGTTATGCCCTTGATGTTGAACAGATTAAGACTCCTCTCAAGATGTTCCATTCGAAACTGTTTGAAGCTGGTTTGGTAGATACTTCCCACGTTGCATGCGTAAGTTGTGAAGCCAGTATTAAGGGTTGTGTGTTGGTTCAGAATGATGTTCAGAGGTTGATTAATGAGGGTGTTTTACAAGTGACAAGCCAAGCCAAGAAGGATGAGGTCGCCGTGGTTGAGCCTGTCTTCCATCAGCCTGAATCAAATGGTAAGGTACCAGTGTTTAATCTATCAGGGGCAGGTTCTGCCAATCCCGTGTTCGATATACCAAAGTCGTATATCCCTGAGGTGAATCAGCCTAAGCCTATAGTTATTCGAAGACCAAGTCCGTTTCCTTTCAGTGATCCTAAAGTTGTGCCTTGGAAATACGACGTGACGATGATTGACAAGGAGTCTGGGAAGGTTATTCCAAATGAAGAGGTTAAGGGCACTGTGACCAATATCGCAGAGGCAAGCAGGATGACTCGCGGTGGCCGTGTGTATACTCCCCATTCCAATGAGGTCCCACCTAAGGAAACAACTAGTATCCCAGTGCCTGCCAAAGACAAAGGTAAGGGAGCCGTTACGAATGATGAAGATGCCGAATTTTTGAGGATCATCAAGAAAAGTGACTATAAAGTTATTGACCAACTTCATCAGACTCCTTCCAAGATTTCGATTTTATCTCTGTTGATGAGTTCACCCGCTCATAGGATGGCCTTGCAGAAGGTTTTGACTCAAGCACATGTGGATCAAGATATCGGCACCAGTCGGTTTGATAGTGTGATTGCCAATTTGACCGCCTGTAACACCCTTAGTTTCAGCAATGAAGAGTTACCGAAGGAGGGTCCGAACCATAATCGTGCTTTACATATATCGGTGAAATGTCAGGAGGACAATTTAGCGAGAGTGCTAGTGGACACCGGGTCTTCTCTGAATGTTCTACCCAAGAGGGTTCTTGATAAGTTGGCTTGTAAAGAGACTGTGTTGAAACCTACTCCTTTGGTCGTCAAGGCTTTCGATGGCTCTCGTCGGTCGGTAATGGGGGAGGTTGAGCTTCCTATCCTGATTGGTCCGCAAGTTTTTAATATCACGTTTCAAGTCATGGACATTAATCCCAATTACAGTTGTTTACTTGGAAGGCCGTGGATTCATGCCGCTGGGGCAGTAACCTCAACGTTACATCAGAAGATGAAGTTCGTGATCGATGGAAAGTTGGTTATTATACACGGTGAGGAGGATCTGATGGTCAGTAACCTGTCTTCTTTCCGTTACATCGAGGCCGATGAGAATGCTTTAGAAATCTCCTTTCAAGCACTTGAGATCGCCAATGTTGTTCTACTAGAAGTCGAAGAGACAGTGGGTCGGGGTAATCCATCTTTCGCATCTCTGAAGAGTACCAAATCAACAATTGACAGGGGCATTCCTGAAGGTTGGGGAGAGGTAATCGATGTCAAGACCAAGACTGATCGCTCTGGGTTGGGTTACAAACCAACTCAGAATGAAGCTGCCACAACTGTCGAAGGGCGTCCGAAGGTTATCCAAGAGGTATTTGTCAGCGGAGGTTTCCAAGTCAATGCCATCAGCGACTGTGAGGAAAATGAAGATTTGAGCAACCTGGTGTTTAAGGGTGATGCAGTTTTGAACAACTGGGAGGCCGTAGAGATCCCTATTATTTTTCCCTTGTCAAAGTAATTCTTTTTAAAAAGTTTCATTTACATTTTCAAATAAAAATCCGTAGCTCTGCCCAAAGCTATAGGGTCGCTTTTATTGGGCCACCTTTCATTTCTAAAAGGATATTAATAAAGGCATTTTGTTCAATTCCACTTTGGTTCATTGGCGTTTTTTCGTTTTCACCTTTAAAAATGAAATTGGCAACCTTTTTCCCAAAATAAAAAAATAAAACAAAAAACAGCATTCCATTTCTTATCTTACATATCTTTGAGCATTTTAATTAAGTAAGCCTTCCATCATGCAGAGACATCGTAAACCTTGTTGGATCCAATGACTTTACTGACACTCCTGACTGGGATGCACCCATCAATCAAGCTGAGGACGAGGGTGAAGAAGATTTTGAAGTACCCGCTGAACTGACAAGATTGATTGAGTACGAGTACACAGAGCTTCAACCGCATAAAGAGCAGGTGGACTTAATTAATCTTGGTACAGATGAGAACAAGAAAGAGGTCAAGATTGGTGCAATGCTCGGGGCAGAGGTTAGGCCGAGGTTGATTGAGTTGTTAAAAGAGTATATTGATGTGTTTGCGTGGTCTTATCAAGATATGTCGGGCCTAGACACGGATATTGTTGTTCACAAGTTGCCACTTAAGCCAGATTGTCCACCTATCAAGCAAAAACTTCGAAGAACGAGACCCGACATGGCTTTGAAGATTCGAGATGAGGTTAAAAAGCAGTTGGATGCAGGTTTCTTGGCAGTCGCAAAATATCCAGATTGGGTTGCCAACATTGTGCCAGTGCCTAAGAAGGACGGTAAAGTTAGGATGTGTGTGGATTACAGGGACCTGAACAAAGCAAGTCCGAAAGACGACTTCCCTCTGCCACATATTGATACACTTGTAGACAATACAGCCAGTTTTGCGTTGTTTTCATTTATGGATGGTTTCTCTGGCTATAATCAGATCAAGATGGATCCCGACGATCGAGAGAAGACTACTTTCATTACTCCTTGGGGAACCTTCTGCTACAAAGTCATGCCCTTCGGTTTAAAGAACGCGGGGGCAACTTACCAACGCGCTATGACCACTCTTTTTCATGATATGATGCACAAAGAGATCGAGGTGTATGTGGACGATATGATAGCCAAATCTCAAAGTGAAGAGGAGCATCTAGACCATTTGGTGAAGCTGTTTGAACGACTCAGGAAATATCAGTTGAAATTGAATCCTGCTAAATGTACCTTCGGTGTCAGATCTGGAAAATTGCTTGGTTTCATTGTTAGCCAGCGAGGGATTGAGGTGGATCCTGACAAAGTCTGAGCCATTCAAGATATGCCGGCTCCGCGAACCGAGACGCAAGTCAGAGGTTTTCTGGGGCGTTTGAATTATATTTCCAGGTTTATCTCCAATATGACCGCTACTTGTGAGCCGATATTCAAGTTACTTTGCAAGGGGCAGACGGTTGAGTGGAACCCCGATTGTCAGAAAGCGTTTGAGAAGATTAAGGGTTATTTGCAAGACCCCCCTATTCTGATTCCTCCCGTACCTGGAAGACCGTTGTTTATGTACCTTACTGTTCTTGAGAAGTCTATGGGTTGTGTGCTTGGACAACATGATGAGACTGGGAAAAAGGAACATGCGATTTATTACCTGAGCAAAAAGTTTACCGATTGCGAAAACAGATACTCACCATTGGAGAAAACTTGTTGTGCATTGGCATGGGCCGCTAGGCGCCTTCGGCAATATATGGTCTGTCATACCACATTGTTGATTTCTAAAATGGATCCGATCAAGTATATTTTTGAAAAACCTGCTCAAACCGGGAGGCTAGCCCGTTGGCACATGTTGTTATCCGAATATGACATCCAGTATGTACCCCAGAAGGCGATTAAGGGTAGTATTTTATCTGATTATCTTGCAGACCAGCCAGTTGAAGATTATGAACCTCTTAAGTTTGATTTTCCTGATGAGGATATTTTGTTAATTAAAAGAGGTTGTGAAGAGCCAGATCCGAGCGAAGGTCCGGAACCAGGTCTTTGGTGGAGGATGATGTTTGATGGTTCCTCGAATTTCAATGGGCATGGTATAGGCGCCGTTTTGATGAACCCGAAGGGTGGATTCACTCCATTTACAGCAAGGTTGGACTTTGAGTGTACTAATAACGTCGCAGAATATGAAGCATGTATTCTTGGCCTCGAAGCAGCAATTCACCTCCGAATCAAACTTCTTAAAGTAAGTGGTGACTCAGCCTTGGTTATTTACCAGGTACAAGGCAAATGGGAAACGAAGAATGAGAAGTTAATCCCTTATAAGGACTATATTATTGAGCTGATCAAGTATTTCGACGAGATAGAGTTCGAGCATGTTCCTAGATCAGAGAATCACGTTGCTGATGCTTTAGCCATGTTAGCATCCATGTGGAAAGTTAAATTCGTTAATGAAGCACCTCTTATCCATATTGAGCGCAAGGTTGAGCCCGCTTATTGTCAGACGGTCGAAGAAGTTGAGGTGGATGAAAAGCCTTGGTTTCATGATATCAAGAACTATCTCGTCAAGCAAGAGTATCCCGATGGTGCTACGGGTCTGGACAAGAAAACATTGAGAAGACTGGCGTCCAAATTCTTTATCAGTAATGGTGTGCTATACAAGAGAAATCACGACATGGTTCTGCTCAGATGTGTTGATAAACGGGAAGCGGACATGTTACTGCAGGAAATTCATGAGGGGACCTTCGGAACTCATGCCAATGGTTATGCTATGTCCAAAAAGATGTTAAGGGTTGGGTATTATTGGTTAACCATGGAAGCTGACTGCATCCAATACGCTAGAAAATGCCATAAGTGCCAAATTTATGTTGATAAAATGCATGTACCTCCGTCACCGTTGAATGTTTTGTCTTCACCATGGCCGTTCTCTATGTGGGGCATTGACATGATTGGGGAAATCGAGCCGAAGGATTCTAATGGTCATCGTTTTATCCTCGTTGCTATTGACTATTTCACCAAGTGGGTAGAGGCTGCCTCCTACACCAACGTGACCAAGCAAGTGGTTGCCCGATTCATCAGGAAAGAGATCATCTGCCGTTATGGAGTCCCAAGCCGGATAATAACTGACAATGGCACCAATCTGAATAATAAGACTATGAAAGAGCTGTGTGATAGTTTCAAGATCACTCACCACAATTCTTCTCCGTACCGTCCTAAAATGAATGGGGTCGTTGAAGCTGCGAATAAGAATATCAAGAAAATCCTGCAAAAGATGGTTGTGACTTACAAAGATTGGCATGAGATGTTACCGTTTGCTTTGCATGGATACAGAACCTCAGTGAGAACTTCGACAGGGGCAACACCTTTCTCACTGGTATATGGAATGGACGCCGTGCTCCCCATCGAAGTAGAGATACCTTCTTTAAGAGTGTTGATGGAAGCTGAACTTGAGGAAGCTGAGTGGGTTCAAGACAGACTGGATCAATTAAACCTCATTGACGAGAAGCGCTTGACAGCCATGTGCCATGGGCAATTATATCAGAAACGGATGAAAAGAGCGTTTGATAAGAAGATTCGTATCCGTGAGTTCCGTCAAGGAGAGCTCGTACTCAAAAAGATCTTTCCAGTGCACAAAGATATGCGTGGAAAGTGGATGCCCAATTATGAAGGCCCATTTGTTGTAAAGACCGTTTTCTCCGGAAGGTCTCTGATACTTACAACGATGGACGGTGAAGAACTAACACACCCCGTGAATTCTGATGCAGTCCGAAAATATTATGCCTAAAAACCCGCTAAGTCGAAAACCTGCAAAAGGCGACTTAGGCAAAAGTAAGGGTTGGAAAAAAGAAATTATAATAAAAAGCTCGCTAAGTTGAAAACCCGAAAGGGCGGCTTAGGCAAAAAAGAGCGTCCCGGTGGATTGAAAACCCGAGAGGACGGTCCAGGCAAAAGTTAGGGACAAAGGCATTTCATTGCATCAGAGGACACTGATCATCTCAAACACACTTTCCGCATGAGAGCCATGTTTCAGTTCTTTCATCCTTGCCCAAAGCAAGATTCTGGATTAGTCTTAGTTATTAGTGTCAGTAGGTGTCATTGGATTCAATGTAACTTTTTCCCATGTTGCCAATTTCAAAACATAATCATCTGTGGAGCTATGCCTTCAGCGAGCTACCGCCCTTTAAATAAAAGATACCATCTTGTTACTTACATTCCTTGGTGCATTGCTCTTTGTTTTCTATTGTTATGCAAAATGCGTTTATTCTTAAAATTTGAAAATGAAAGGTGCATTGTAGATTTTTCAAAACTGTTTTTCAAAAACAACAAATTTGAAATGTAATAAATTACTTTGACTAGTGGAAATTTCGGAAGGATCTCTTCACTCCCCGAAAATATCATTATTGCAGAAACACTTTCAAATCATTGCTATGACACAGTCCCCAGCGAGACTATAAGCTGACAGCCTTTTCTTGGGTAATTCAAAAGTGTCCCTCAGGTTTTCTTCTCCCCATGTGAAGACGTGATACTGTACACCCGAGCAGATTACCTTCTCCCCAGAGAGTTCAGAACTTTAAAACCAGATTTGGTTCCACCATTGATCCTCCTCACCCATGATTGACGTATTGGTTGCAGAGAATGCAGGGTATCCCCGTCAGGATGTTTATTTCATCCCTCGTCTTTAGTCTGTTTCGTCAACGTACGCAAGGGCATAAGCATCACATGCCTATTTCATTACATATTCATTACATATTCATTACATATTCATACACATACTCATTACATACTCATTTCATAACATTTTGCATATTTAACTACATAGACATTAACATACATTCACATTAACATACGCATTAGCATTCACAGGTTCATTGTGTCCCGCCATCATTGGTTATTACCGCCGAGTAACTGGGTTGGTCCATTCTCTCCAAATAGATTGTCAGCCTTAAGCATAAAATACATATGTGTTTCCAGTTTCCCCACAGAGTTCGATCCTCGTGGATGACGGTTACTTCAGCTATCTTTCCTCACCAGGATAAGATATTTACCCTCCGAGATCATTCCCTCGATGGAGTCTTGATTACCAGTCTTCTTTCTAGCTCGATCCTAGATTGAATCTCAGTCATGTCGGTCGTCAAATCCCAACCGGACGTGCATTTATTTTGCACCATCTAAAGGTTTTACCATGCCATGACAGATACGCGACTATCTCGCTTGAGAAGTTTATCACTGTACCCGGACGTGTATTTATTTTGCACTATCTTTCAAGAAAATCAACTACAATCATTTACAGATACACGCCAGTTCACGCCTGGAAAATCTGTCAATACAACATCTTTACAACACTTTACAGCACTTTACATCTTACAGCATCAATATACAACATTTTCTCACCTAAGAAGTCGATCCTATCTTCGTTATGACTCGCAGCAAATGGCCATCTCCATGGAGCAGTTGGGCTTCCATTTACCTGTCGTCTTGAAGTATAGGAGGTTTGAACCAAATCGTATTCAGGAGAGCACGATCTTGAAGTACGGGGAGGTTTTGAGCGGAATCATATTCAGGAGAGCACGATTCTGAAACATGAAGAAGTTCATTTATCCTTTAGTAAAAGAAGGAGCGGAATCATATTCAGGAGAGCACGATTCTGAGTTATGAGGAAGTTCAATTGGCCATTTTTCAGGAGAGCACGATTCTGAAGAATGAAGAAATTTCAAGAGCCGAATCATATTCAGGAGAGCATGATTCTGAAGTATGAGGAAGTTCAGTTCACCCTTTTCATATTCAGGAGAGCACGATTCTGAAGTATGAAGAATTTCATTTACAACCGAGTCATATTCAGGAGAGCACGATTCTGAGTTATGAGGAAGTTCAATTAGCCATTTTCATATTCAGGAGAGCACGATTCTGAAGTATGAAGAATTTCATTCACAACCGAATCATATTCAGGAGAGCACGATTCTGAAGTATGAGGAAGTTCAGTTAGCCCTTTTCATATTCAGGAGAGCACGATTCTGAATTATGAAGAATTTCATTTACAAGAAAGAGCCGAATCATATTCAGGAGAGCACGATTCTGAAGTATGATGAAGTTCAATTTACCTTTTTCATGTTCAGGAGAGCACGATCTTGAAGCATGAAGAAGTTTATTTATCCTTCAGTAAGAGAAGAATCAAAATCGTATTCCATGCGCCGACCTTAAATGCGAGAAGATTTATTTATCAGATAAGCAGCAGCCTCTTTATTTGAGTGCTTATCCATTTTGGCACATAAATCCCTTCCAACGATAAGTGACAATTCTCCCGCGAGAAGCTTATCAGGGCATTTCCCATCAAAGTCCATTTATTTTGGCATACAGCCGGTCTTTACCCTGTATATTTGTTACGGAGTTCCGAAAAGTCCGTTTGATCCTGTCACGAGGGATAGTTTACAGAAGCTTGGATGTTATTCTTTGCTCAATGCTCCAGCGTTCTGTAATCGATCTTGCAATCGTACGTGATCCAGTTTTATCCTTTAGATTCCCCAGTGGAGGCCGTCTTACAGATGTCATCTCCATTTGAGAATCTCGTCCCCAAAATGACAATTGGTCGTGTTTGCACCAGTAGACCATCATTTTAGGATTCCCCAGTGTTTGTACTGTGTCTCAGCGCGTCGTTTTCCCCAGTGTGTTCTTCTCGTAGCGTCTGTGCCGTAGTATTCGTCATCATTTTCGCATTCATCATTCCAGCATATGCATCACATCATATTCATATCATCTGCATTAAGCGGTCCTCGCTTTGTCCATAGCATTGCATACCGTCGCATATAAGGGCAAAATTTTCGGTTATCTATATTTAAATCTCTCCACCACGATTCCTCGAGTCTCTGTCACTCAAATCGTCCGGTGTAGCTATTTAAATAGGGGCAACTGTAATACCCCAAATTTTACCCTTATATTTAATCAGTCATTTTGCATAGCATCTCATATGTACATTGCTAACCGCTAACCAGTTATGAAGGTGTTTGTTTTGCAGATTTGGTCCCAGGGGTATTTTGGTCATTTTACGCAAATTCTACCAATTCCTTGAAGACGGGCTATTATTAAAATTCTGAGGCGTTTGATACGTTATTGTTTTGAGGCATTCACCAGGTCTGATCATATCAAGGTGCCAATTTGACGTGGTCGATATTAAAGTTTGCCGAGCACAACTGGATTTAAGATCCATTCCAAAGCGTTTTCGTTTCTGTTATTAAGGCACAGTCGTAATTGGGTGTTATTGGATTGTGGCTCTTGGCATTTGGTCAGTGGAATTTAATTACGAGTAGTGTTGTTGTTGATGCTGAAACTGTTGTGATTATGGTGCACATCCGTGTTTGGTTATGAAATGGTTGGTTAACATTTAAATGGGATTTTAATCAGATGATGAGATTAGAATTACAAATGAGACGAGTTCACAAATAAGAATATCATTTGGGAGTGTTTATGTTTTATGACTATGTTAATGAATTTAAATACTTGTGGATTTATCCACAAATGTTTATATTTTTTTTAACTAAGAATAAAATATAAATGAATTCAAATTTTGGGAATTTTATTTCATAAAAGAATCTCATCATACAAGAAATGGAGATTGCTTCACATTTTATACGTACTGTTACGAGGAATTACATTAAAGTTCTAAATCCTAAGGAATTACATTAAAGTATCTATCCTAAATCCTAAGAACATCTAAGTGTCTTCATGTTGTCTTTGAGCTTCTCCACGAATCCTCGACTAACCTGCACATCAAAAAGAAAACAAACAGTACAGAAAAATGTTAGAAGATGTTTTTTACACTCTCAGAACAATGTCATCATCGAGTGCCGGGAGTGGCACAACCGAAGCTGCGTCCTACCCCCGTTACCGATCCGCGTCGTGGGCGTCAGATCAGGTAACACCTGTTCTTATCGGTACGGGACATCCGAGAGATAGAAGTAATAAAAGAAGCGGGACTGATTCGTTTTGCCGCGATTGGATTTCCAAACTGATACGAGAATAAGGCAACATAGGCAAGTTCTGACTCAGACCTGGATGCCGGCAGGTCTGAGTCACTTTGGTTTCGAAACTTCCAACACCTGAAAAGCCACAAGCGTCATCAGTATAACAGAACTCAAAGCATAAACAAAACTAGGTAAGAAGGAACTCGTGCCCATACAAGTATGAAAAGCCACCAAAGAAACAAATCTGTTACCAAACAGAATGAAGGCCAATGGTCCAAACAGAATGAAAATCAAGTCCAAAGCAGAACAAGAGAAACCAAACTATGGCATCAAGCTGCATCGGTTCTAAACAGGACAGAAATCACAAACCATCAAACAATGCATCAAAATGCAAGTTCATGCGCAAAGGGCCATAAGAAAGCATCCTACAAATCTGTCATGACAGAAAAGTATTCAGCAGGATCCAAAGAAGCACAACAGCATCAAACATGGTTTAGCAGCATGTTCAAAAATCAGACCATCACGAAAACCGAACCAGTTGCAATGGCAAGCAATACATAAGTGAGGGACTATACCAAATCACAGCACCGAATCACAGCACATAACCATAGGCCAAACGTGCAAGCACATTGGAAAAACAAATTATCAAACACATGGTTCAGAACATCAACATGATAGCCAATCATCATCACCAATTCAATCAACCTGCCAAGATTGCACAGAAGAACTGAAGTTCACGGCATGAATTGTGCCAGAACGAACAAGCATAAGCTAACATAAACAAGTGCAAAACCATAACAGTCAGTCGTCGCGGCTCAGGCTATCAGATAAATCAGAAGCAACAGCGTAAAACCAGGATTGTAGTATCCTGCTTCGACGGTTCAGACTAAGCGTCATCACTACCGTGTACCCGTCTCGGCGGCAAAGACCAATACAACATCAAGCCCTCTCTGAAAGAAGAAGAGGAAAAGCTAACTGCACCAGAAAATCAAAAACAAATCGAAAACGCATCAGCACAGTCCAGATTAAATTCAAACAGGACAAACAAATTAATCCAGATATCGAACAGATCAAGTAAATTCAAAGGCAACCCAATTTACATCAGAAAATGATCAAACACAATCGAATCTGGAAAGGGAAAGTTTCGAGTCAGATCCAAATGCATCAGGAAACATCTCCATTGGAACCAATCTGAACCAATCTGAACCAATCTGAATCATTTTGAATCAATCTGAATCAATCAAACAAATCAATCAAACAAGTCAGTCAAAAACGAATCAGTTCGAAATCAAACGAATTAGTACAGATCAGTCAAACAAATTAATTTCGGATCCAATGAAATCCAATCGAATCAGAAAATCATATCAGCTCAAAACCCCAATCAGGTTCCAAAAGAAGAAACGAGATCCAAATCGTATCAGTATACATCCCATTTGAATTCAATCTAGAAAAACCAAACAAAATCAAATCAAATCGGATCATCAAATTCATATCTCAGAAAAATAACGCAAGTTCAAGGCCCAAAAAGAGAGATAAAGAGAAATTATAAAAAGGGAACGATCACCTTGTTGAAACCCTAGACGGAGAGTACCAGAAGCGGCGAAAAAAGTCACATGCAAAAACCCTAAACGGCGCGAACTCAGACGAAGCAATCGTCATCATTGCTCAAGGAATCGCCCAACGCCGATTGAAGCTCATCACCGAACGCGAATCAACAATACTCAGAGGGATCACCATCACCGTTCGCGAAGAACGACGGATAACCAACCCTCCGGCCTCAGCTCGCACACATCATCGTCCAGGTTTACTTTAAAGGTGAGCCAGGGATGTTTTTCCTCACTATTTTCACGTGTTTTTTTTCAGGAAAAGCGAAAGAGAACGGAGAAGAAGATGCTTGGCATCGCGGACGAGAATGAGAAAGACGAGAGAGGAGAAGAAGAATGAGCGGCGCCGTGAAACATTAGGGTTCCCAGAACCCTAAATGTTTTGTTTAATCATCAACTGGGTTGGGTCCGGATGTGGTGACCGGCCCAACCCCCTCCCTTTTTTTTTATTATTTTCTTCTTTGTTTTATTTTTTTGCTTTAATTTGTTTTATGTTTTTAAAAAAAAAACCATTTTTATTTTTTATAATTAAAAAAAAATCTTTATAAAAAATATAACATTTAATTTTGTAATTATAAGAAATCTTTTTTAAATATAATTATTAAGAATAAGTAAAAACTTTTTTTAAAATAAAATAAGAAAACCTTTTTTAAAAAAATATAAAAAAAATAACACCTTTTTAAAGAGTAAATTATTTTTTAAATTGAATTTCTCTTGTAAGCTAATTCTTTAAATAAAACAATAGTAAAATCTCAATTTACATTTTCTCGTAACTCATTGCTGCCTAATTCTGCCTACTAACGGGTGTTCATTTTTTGCAGTTCATACTTATTAACTATTGTGTTGAGTTTTCATTCGAGTTACCTTTATATTTGTATCTGTTTCTCAATTGTAACCTCGCGAACCTAATAATCGCGTTTACTTTTCGCATTTAAATTTCTGCTGATGTATGATTTAAATTTCTGCTGATGTATTGCAATATTTCTGTCACCTTACACACTCCGAAGGAATTAGGTCTAGCCGTTTGACCGCCGTGTCAATAGTCCTCAACTTCAAACCTTTACGACCTTAAAAAACCCTAATTTTCACAAATGCCTCGCCGCAGGCAAGATTACAATTTTACCCCTAGCATTAGGTCAAAGAGCCGCCGCGCTCAGTTTAGGGTTTCCCGCCGTGGAATCCCTAATTTAACCCTAATTACAACTTAACAATTTACAATGTAGAGATTTGGAGTTTCTACACTCCACGTAAGCGTGTCCTTAAGACATGTTTATTCCCCTTGAGACCTTGACCACAGTCAAGAAGTCTCTAACCTCCCTTTTGAGGGGAACTACGATTACTCTGATTCCACTCCCGTAAGGATACGTAGGCACAAGATGCGATGTCTTGCCGAGTAAACTTAGAATTAACCCCTTAGGTCTCCTTTCTCACTTTAAATCCCTTTGTACATATACCTTAAGCAAATAAATAAAGCAAAAAATAGTAAACATTTGAACAAAAGGTTCCCGTAGAGTACTACGGAAGTTTAGGGTGCTAATACCTTCCCTAAATTTAACCAACCCCCGAACCCTAGATCTTTCCCCGCATTGTGTTTACGATGCAAAATAGGTTTTCCCTCTTTTGACCTTTTCCTTCGGATAAATCAAAGAGAGGTTGTGAATTGAATTGCGATTCAAATTAATTAATAATTTGATATCCTATTTCCACCGCAACAAGCAATATCTCGTTCTTTAGGGTCTTCCTCCAAGAAAGGGAATGGAGACTTATCCAAGATAGGTAATCCCACCAACTGAGAGTACTCTTCTAAGGTAGGTAAAAGCTGATAATCTGGAAAGGTGAAGCAATGATAATCTGGATCATAGAACTGTAGCAAAGTCGCAAGAAGTCCTTCGTTTACTTGAACCTTCAACAAAGACAATAGCCTTCCATATCTGTTTTGGAACTTTTCTTGATCTTGAACCAAGTCTCTTAGCTTCTCTAGGACTTCCAAATTAAAACCCTTAAAAGTAAATTTCAAAGTATGCCTCCTAGAATGATCCATGGTATCCTGCAATGTTCATAAATAGAGTTGAATTCCATGAAGTCTTAATGCGATATGATGTTTTATGGATGCAATGCATGAAAACACACAAAGTCCTAGGTTAGAGGAACGTGAGTGGAGTTAAGGTCTACCCATCCCAAAAAGGAGTGTACTATAGGTTAGTTGTACCTGCCGAACAAGGTTCTAAAAAGTGCCCAAAGTCATCAGCCCATCTTCCGGATATTATCGACCTTCCGATTGACTCGGGGGTTAATAATATTCTCAAGAGAACCTCTTTTGAGTGTAGTATCGCGTAGCAACCATTGTAGGATTACTCCCACATAATTCCCGCACTACGTCCTAAATAAGGCCGAGGTGGTGTAAAGGTACTACGGTCCTCAATATCACATACTTCAATCGACCATGGAAAAAGTTTTCACGATTACTCGTTCAACCGAACCATTTTCGAAAAGGTCTCAACTGAGCGGTGATTCTCGAATCAGCTTGGTCGGGATTCAACTCCCTATAAGCCTCATCGAATATATCCCCATCCTATAATAATGTCACTAGTCCGGGCGTAGGACTTATCTCACAACACAAGGAACAGTCCCAAAATCAAAGTACAATATATACATGCAAATGAATAGTAAAACAAATAGTAATAAATATGAACAAATTAGGGATAACCCTCAAAAGTTTAGAAAGTCCCCAGTGAAGTCGCCATTTTCTGTTGCGGTGGAAATATGATTACAAACTATTAATTAGTTTGAATCGCAATTCAATTCACAACCGCTCTTTGATTTATCCGAAGGAAAAGGTCAAAAGAGGGAAAACCTATTTTTGCATCGTAAACACAATGCGGGGAAAGATCTAGGGTTCGGGGGTTGGTTAAATTTAGGGAAGGTATTAGCACCCTAAACTTCCGTAGTACTCTACAGGAACCTTTTGTTCAAATGTTTACTATTTTTTGCTTTATTTATTTGCTTAAGGTATATGTACAAAGGGATTAAAAGTGAGAAAAGAGACCTAAGGGGTTAATTCTAAGTTTACTCGGCAAGACGTCGCATCTTGTGCCTACGTATCCTTACGGGAGTGGAATCAGAGTAATCGTAGTTCCCCTCAAAAGGGAGGTTAGAGACTTCTTGACTGTGGTCAAGGTCTCAAGGGGAATAAACATGTCTCAAGGACACGCTTACGCGGAGTGTAGAAACTCCAATATCTACGTTGTAAATTGTTAAGTGAATTAGGGTTAGGTTAGGTTAGGGATTCCACGGCGGGAAACCCTAAAATGAGCGCGGCGGCTCTTTGACCTAGTGCTAGGGGTAAAGTTGTAATATTGCCTGCGGCGAGGCATTTGTGAAAATTAGGGTTTGTAAGGAGAAGGGGTTTGAAGTTGAGGACTATTGGCGCGGCGACCAAAAGCTAGACCTAACCTTCGGATGTGTGTAGTGTGATAGGAGTATTGATGAATGTGTGAGATAATTGGATTATGCAAACAGAGAATAATGTCCTAATTTAACCATGCAAGCAGAAATTTAAAGGCAGTAATTAAAGTGTGATTGTTAGGATTCGCGAGGTTACAACCGAGAAGCAGTTACAATAATAATAAAACTTAAACAAAACACCACGCAGTAGTAAACATGAGCTGCAAAAGATGAACACCCGTTAGTAAACAAAGTTAGACAGTAAGGGGACGGGTCAGGAAAAAAATGTAATATTGGAGATTTTTGTTGTTTTTAAAGAAAGAAATTTGGTTAAGTTAAGAGATGTTAACATAAAAAAGATTAATTTTAATTTTCGAAAAAAAGTGGTTTTAATTTAATTATCTACAAATTAAAAAGATTTGATGTTATTATTTTTTTAAAAAAAATACATTTTTATTATTATTTTTAAAAAGGTTTTTTAATTTTATTATATGAAAAAAAGAGGTTTTTTATTTATGATAAAGAAAAGTTTTTTTTTAGTTTTTATTTATTGTTTAAAAAAACAAATTCAAAATTTATACAAAGAAAGGTTTTAAAAAAACAAATTTTAATTTTAAAAAAACAGTTTATAAAAATAAAAGGTTTAAAAAAACAGTTTATGAAAATAAAAATAAAAGGGGTTGGGCCGGTAATCACTTCCGGACCCAACCCGGCTGAGGATTAACAAAAGCTGCAATTAGGGTTTCAGAACCCTGTTATCCCCGCGGCCGTCTCTCTCTCATTTCGTTGCTCGTCTTTCTCTCTCGCGGCCATGTCTCACCCTTTTTCCTTCATATCGCCTTCTCCACACTAAAAAGCAGAAAGAAAACCGGTTAATATGATGATAATGGAATGAAAGCTTACGGTGGGTTCTCAATCGGTGATAAACGGAAGCGATGATGGTGAACTGAGCTTCGACGGAAGGGGTTTGCTCGTCGTGGCTTTAAACGGCGCCGGTGAACCCCTACCACTTAGATCATCTCGTTTTGAGGATGGATGCGACGGTCTCCTTCTCCGTCTAGGGTTTTGTTCCGATTTCCGCTTCGCCGCTTTTGTGTTCTCCGACCTTTGTGTTTAGGTTTTCGGACCTTAGCCTTCTTCTCTCTCGCGGCCACTAGGGTTTTGCTTGCGATTTGTCCGTTAGGGTTTTACCATGGTGAGATTGTCCCTTTTTATAATTTCTGATTTGACTCTCTTTTGGGCCTTGGATTTGCGTTATTCTTTTACTGAGATTGATTTCTGATATTATTTGATTGGGATTTTCTGATATGATTCTGATATTGATTGGATATTTTCTGATATGATTCTGATATTGATTGGATCTTTTCTGATACTGATTGAATCTCTTTTCCTTTTTGATACAAATTTTGTTTTGTGGTTTATCAGAACACGTTCCTTGATTGAATTATGGATTCATTTGGATATCCTTTTCAGATGTTGATTCAAATTCGTTTTGGATATCCATCTGGTTTGATCTTCACGACTTTTCTTCTTCTTTTTTCAGAATCGGTACTACGGCTTTGGTCGAGTTAAACGCCGCCGAGGATGGTCACATGGTGATGATGACTTTAAGTCTGAACCTTCTGGTGTTACTTCTGGTTTTGACGCCGTGGTTGCCTTTGACAGTTGCTTTTGATAGTTGCTTTTTCAGACTTTGGCTCTTGGGATCTTGTTGGATTGTTCTGGCACGAAGCTTGTTTCACACTGAACTTACCCCTCTTATTTACTGCATTGTTGCTGTTATTTCAGATGTGATGTGGCTGGTGAACATTGAATATCAGCTTGCCTTGGTTATCAGTTTGTTCTTCTGATTTTAAGTTCACTGACCGTCTTTTTCTTCTTTCAGAACTGGTGCCAAGGTTTTGATCGAACCAAATGTCGAGAAAGGGCGTGCGGCGATGATGACCCTCTGTCTGAGCCAAGGAAAATGACACTATAATTCCTATGTTGTTGCTTTTGTTGCGAGCAGGATAGCATCTGGTTTGGTAACTGATATACTGCGACTGATATGGTTTACTCTCGTAACTTTGAACTGTGATTTTCGTGACTTGTTTGTTGGGCAATGATGTTTTCCGCGCTGAGCCCGACTTCTCGCATTTGTGGTAACACATGTGCTGGCTTATTCTGAACTGAATTACCGATGTTATGTGAACTGATATGCCGGTGATATTTCATGAACCAAACCTGCCAATTTTTGGATTTCAATTGCGGGCCGGCTTATCCTTGTGTCTGCTGTTCCAGTGACATATGAATTCCATGATGATTTGTGAGCTGAGTTTGCATTTGGTTCATTACATGGCTGCTGTTGTGATTTTGATGGTGAAATCGGATTTGTGCTGTTACGAGTGCTGTCATGGTGTATTTCTGTTCAGATTCGGCATTTGATTTCCATGGGTTTATTTATGTGATTCAGAGTTGAGGCAGTTTTGGAATATCTATTGTTATGCCAATTTCTGATACTGTTTGGTTCTTGTCATTGTTTCAGGGCTGGGATATTTGGATTTGCAAATTGATTGCGTTGTATGACGACAGGGCCATGATGTTGTTCTTCGACTGAGCCCATATGTTGGCTGTCTCTGATTGCTTCGGTTGTGCACTTTCAGTTTGAATTTCCAATTACCTGTGGCTGTTTTGTTTATGCAGCTTATGAACTGTTTTGGCTTTGAGTTCTGTTATCAATTTTGTACTGATGCTGTTGTGGAATTTCAGGTGTTGGAAATTTTTGAAAACAAAACGATTCATACCTGCTGGCATCCGGGTCTAAGTCCAAATTTACCTTTGTATCAGTTTGGAAATCCAATTGCGGTAAAAGCGAATCAGTCCCGCTTCTTTTATCTCTTTTATCTCTCGGCTGTCCCGCATGATAAGAACAGATGTTACCTGATCTGACGCCAACGGCGCGGATCGGTAACGGGGGTAGGACGCAGCTTCGGTTGTGCCACTCCCGACACTCGATGATGACGATGTTCTGAGAGTGTCAAACAAACTTCTAACCCTTTCCTGCTTCTGTTTTGTTTTGTTTCCCTTTGTGCAGGTTAATCAGAGATTTGCGGTGAAGATCGAGGGACATCACGAAGAACACTTAGAAATCTTTAGGATTTAGGACTCTTTAGGAAATACAATTTCATTTCTCTTTTGTAACTTGTAATAAAAAAATATTATGAATAAATTCAGTAATATTCTTTATCCAAACTACTTCCTCTTTGTAAATCATGATATGAATAAACTTCAAATTTCTATCCAAATTTACTTTACAATTTGTAATAGTAATAATAAAATATTATGAATGAACTTCACATATTCTATTAAAATCATTTTCCAATTTCTTTTCCATGATTTAATTTGCAAACACCTCAACATCCGATTAAACCTCACCAGTCAAACATCCCTGAATAAAGGTTGAAATTAATTTGATCCAATCTTGCATAATAAGCTTAATACCTTCAACATGAATAAGTTCCATTAATCAGTCGAAGTTTTCACTGTTTTCCCTCTAAAATGAACTGGAAGATAGAAGAATGAATTCTTGTTAAAACCACGTTCCACATATCAGATTCTCGCATCGCCTTGAACCACACCAAATTGATATCTTAACACAATCAACCCACGTAAATAAATGACTCGGAATAAAACCTCATCAGGCCCAAAAATTACGAACTATGCTTCAAAATGACCAAAACGCCCTTAGGGGTAATTCCTGCAAAATAAATCGCGCTCAATGATTGGTTAGCGATTAATGGATGCAAAAAATGAAATGTCATGCGTCATGACTGACTAAATGTAAGGGTAAAATTTGGGGTATTACACTCAAAATTTGCTTTGAACTTCATATGGCCTTTCAACATGTCAACTTGCAACTTGATCATCATTTTTCATCACAGTCTGTTTTGAACTCAATCTTGTGCTCAAATTCATTCATCAACATGTTTATGGTGTGTATATGTGATTGGTTTGATTTAAATGTGCACAGAGTTATGCCTTGATCTCATTATGCATTCAAAATGACAAATATGCATTTCCTATCGTGTTTTTAATTAGAAGCTTTATCTCACAATTTCAACACCACCACTGCATTCCTTATTAAATTCTACTCAGTTTAGACCTAAATTTCACTAAAATCCATTAAGAATTGAGTAACTTATGTAACAAAACGCAAATCTTTTTTTATGCCTTGTTCTTGCTCCTTCATTTGCCCAGAAAATTCACAAAGCACGCGTTATATGTTTATGGGGGTGGCTATATCAACGGATGTATAGCCACCCCAGTGGTAAGCAACTTACTCATAACCATGCCTTTCAATGCCTAGACCTGGGTTCGATCCCTAAGGAGGATCAACCCTTTTGGTCTTTCTTCTTTTTTCTTGCGCGCGCAGGTTGAACTGAGGGGCGTGGATTTAACTCCCACCCCTTGCACTTTCTTTCATCTTATTTTTTGCTTGTTGTTTTATTTGTGCATTAATTCATGAAACTTTCAAAAATCATAACTCTCTCATTTTTCATCCTTTTTGGTCCATTCTTTTTGCAACATATTTGTTTTAATATCTACTTTCATGTGATGTAAAAATATTACTTGTTATTATTAATTGGGATGTCTTTTGTCTATGTGGAATTTTGTTCCTTTATTAAGATCGTTATCTTACTTGCTGTTGATTTCCCTTTGAACATGCCTGAATCTTCTTGTGGGATTTATTGGCATGTATTTCCTTTGTGTTGGTTAACATATCAAAGCTCTGTTTCCTTTTGGTTACCACCATGAACTTACATATCTTCCTCATAAAAAACCTCGGTCCCGTACCGAATTCATTTTCATAAATACCTTCAATCATAAAAATATTTTCCTCTTTGTGTTGAATTATATTAAGAAAGGATTAAGTGTAGACTTTTTCCTCTCTGAGTGTTAATATACTCACTGTAGTGTGAGTGGTCTTGATACTCATTTTTCAATACGAAGGCGCAACTTTATCCATCACCTATCTCTTTCACTACCTCTCTTTTCATAACTTCCTTCTGAAACCTTTATGACCTAAAACCTCAGTCACGCACCGAGTGCATTTTCAAACTCATTTTTCATAACAAAACTTGGTTGGTCGTGGAGTGGTTAGGTGTAGGACTTCTCATATCCCGAGTGCAGACATTTACCGTAGGGTTTACATTCGCAAAGCACTTTCCATTCAAAACTAAAATACTTTAATAAGAGAATGATGTTCTTTTTGTATTGAATTAAAGAGAGAGGATTAAGTGTAGTCTCCTTCCTCTCCAAGAGTTAGGATATTCACTTTAGTGTGGGTGGTCTTGATACTTGTCTTTCAATACAAAGATGCAACGTTCGCCACACCTTTCATTACAAAAACTTTGAGATAAAGAGTTGGGTACTACCCATAGGGGTTACTATCTAAGGACTTATTTCACCCCTAAAAACGATTCAACCAATCAAACGTGACATCTTGCCTCGCATGGAGAAAACTAATCAATCTTTCAAAAAGCATTTGTTACGTTCGTTCTACCGCAAACAGGTAATGCATAAGTCTCTTCACATACGAGCAGCAAAACATCTAAACTGCTAGAATGCACACGATAACATCATCCATAAAAACATCAACAAACCGTAGGCCGAACTACGACTGCTCTGATTCTTTACTTCGTTCAAGTAAAGATACGTAGGCACAAGGGCCACAATCCTTGTCGAGCACTTTCCCCCCATATCTGTAGTTCCCCGAACTACGTCGACTCTGATTTTCTCACGTCTATTGAGAATAAGTAGGCATAGGACTGCGAAGTCCTATCGAGTCTGTTCTTTCTCTCTTCTTCCCCGTTGCCTCCTTTCTTAGTTTCTAAACCTTTTTTCTTTACCCTTTAGAAAACACTTTTATAGCATAAAATTTAAGCAGATATAATCACACATTGACAAGCAAATGGTTCCCATCGAGTACGATGGATGCGAGGGGTGCTAATACCTTCCCCTCACATAACCGGCTTCCGAACCCGTTCTTGGTTGCGAGACCATCTTATCCTTTCTTTCTCTTAAGGTTCGGTGGCGTCTCTTCTGTCTATCTTTTTCGCCTCCCCGTCGTTGCACGATGCATTTTTCGAGTAGCACCAGCTGGCGACTCTGCTGGGGACACCTGGCAAGCCAAACCAAATTTGCTTGTCGCATATGTGATTTATCCGTTTTTTATTTTATTTATGTTTTGTTGTGTTTTCTAACCTTTTGGGTTTATTGGATTGGTTTGTGAGGATAAAGCTTTCTACCCGAGCTTTCTAGTATACACTAAGATTAGGAGGTGGTTTCTTTCTGATTTGCGAGACTCAGGACTCGTTGAGTTGGATCGAATCCCACCACTCAGATGAGACCCCTTTGGAATGATTATGTCTTAGGAGTAGTCGTAATGGCGTTTTTATTCCAACTTGGGAGTCTGCGATTCTGAGGACCTTTTAGAACCTTATTCCAATGGTCGCTAAAACATAACTTTGTGTTCATCCTTTGGAAGGATTACCGTCTTACGAGTAGTCATTCTGATGGGAAACTTTTGAGGGTTAGTACATGGGAATTTGTTTAAAACCTTTGGGATACCCTCTCTAAATCAGTAGATTACCCACCCAATGGGAGAGATGCCTTTTGTGTTGTTTTGCAGGTTCTGTGACTTTGATCTCGCTTTTTTTTGCTTTATCATGTACATTCATAAAACATTGCATTGCATAGCATTTTTTTGCATATCAAGAGACTTAAGAGACTATGATTATCTCAGGTATTGGTGAACACAACGACTGACCAAAAAAGGAGAAGCACAAATTCCATCAAGTTTAGAGAACCAAAGTTGGAATTAATTCAAGACATTCTGATTGACGTGCCAAAGGCTATCAATATCAACTTTCAGGGGAAGTATGGGAAATTGCTTGATCTCATCCATTCTAAGGTCGATACTTGGGCTCTATTCGCTATGGCTCAGTTTTATGATGCGCCTCTCAGATGTTTCACTTTTCAAAACTATCAGTTGGCCCCTACTCTTGAGGAATATTCTTACATTTTGAATATCAAGATTAAGGATCAACCTATTTAAACCGGCTTGGAAGAAGAACCAAAGCCTCCTGCCATCGCTCTTACTCTTTCTATGACCAAAGAGGAGGTCAAAGAGGGACTAACCAATAAGGGAGGGGTTCAAGGCTTTCCTTTGAAATTTCTGCTAGATAAAACTGCTCAGTACAAGACTGTGGGAGATTGGGAAAGGTTTGGTATTGTTGTTGCTCTAATGATCTATGGGATTGTCCTCTTTCCAAATGTAGACAATTTCATAGACATCACTGCTATCATTCTCTTCATGCAAAAGAATCATATCCCTACCCTCCTCGCTGATGTCTACCACTCTATTCATTGGAGAAGTGAAAAGAAGACTGGAATGATCCAATGTTGTTCTCACCTATTATTCAAATGGTACATCTCTCATCTACCGAAGGGTGGACCATTCGTGGAAAACAAGAAGAAGCTGAAGTGGTCTCAGCGTATTATGTCTCTAGGAGCCAATGATATTGCTTGGTATTCTCAAGAGTACTATGACGTAGAGATTATCTTTAGTTGTGGGGAGTTCGATAATGTACCTCTAGTCAGTAGGGTTGGTTGCATCAATTACAACTCAGTCATGGCATTGCGCCAGTTGGGCTATGCTATGGAAGATGAGCCCGAAGCAGAGAAAGTTCAAAGCTTCTTTTTGCCTGCCACAACAGAAGATCCTGCATTTGCCAGGAAGATTGCTAAAGCATGGGCCAAGATTCATACAAAAGGGAGAAAGACTTGAAGGCAAAGAATTGTGTGGCTAAAGAACCATACAACCAATGGTTGCTAGCCAGAGTGGCTGAAAGATTGCTTTCGTTTCCCTCAGAACCATCTATGCAAGAAGGACCTCCTGCTCTCACCCATGTATCTATGGAAGAGTATGAGAATTTGAATTTAGTGGTAGAAAGGTTGAGTAAAGAAAATCAGAAATTCGAGGCTGAAATTCACCAAGCAAAAGTGGAGAATGGCCAGTACAAAAGGAAGGTAGAGTTTGAACAAGACCGAGCAACCGAGAATAACAAGAAATTGAAGTTAGAAACAGACCTGAGAATCAAATATCAGCAGGGTTTCGAAGGGGAGGATACATCATTAACAACTCTTCGACAACGCCTAAAGGATACCAAGGCTTCTTGTGATCGAGCATGGCATTTCTTTGAATTAGGTTCTACTGAAAAGAAGGAGACAAGAGAGAATCTCGAAGCTGATATTGAAGACCTTGAAAAGCAACTAAGAAAGGCCTTGACCCTAGTGGAAAACGAGCAACAACTCAAGGAGGGAGCATTAAGGGCTTCATATGTCACTCCTGACATGTGGAACAACAAATGTTTGGAATTAGAGACCGCTCAAGAAACAGCTACTCTATGGAGGAATCGTTTCGACACCTTGCAAAGGGATAGTGCACAGTGGCTCGAGAAGGAGGCTCAGCTCAATGAATTGTTAGACACCCATGTGGATTCTATTTGTTACTACCAGTCGACTTTAGACATGTGTCGCACTAGGTATAACAATCTGGTGGAGCATTGCAATCTCATGATTCAAGATATCCCATGGAGGTTGGAAAGCGCAATTCAAGACTTCGAAGGAAATGATATCCCTCCTTCTATTCACCACTTCATCCAACTCTGCGACCAAATGATTAGAAGATTCATGTTCGAGACAAAAAAGCTTGAAGAACGTCTCCGAAAGAAAGAGTTTTAGTTATTAAGTATCTTTCTTGTAACATGAATTGTTATTTTCAGCTTATTCAGCAATCGTTTGTATTGAATTTTCTCTCAAATTAATGAAAGTTTGCTTCTTGGTCTAAATTGTGCATTTCTTTATTATTTAGTCATAGTTCTATAATACCAATGATAATCATAAAACTCGAAAGTCTCTTGAACATTGCATACGTTTTGCGCATCATTCCTTTTTGCATTCCCTAAAAACCCGATCTTACACGCCGCTTACCCTTTCAGAGAGAGAGAGGGAGAGTAAAGGCAAGCTGACTTCTCGACATCAGTACAACACAAGGAATAATCAGAAAAGAGTCATGCATCAGCTAGAGCAAGACCAGGCTACTTTAAAGAACGAGATGCTAGGTATGAAGACGCAGATGAATCAACTCATGGAGGTGATTCAGAACATGACCAGAAGTCAAGAAGAGATAAGGCAAACAACATAGAGGAACACTAACCAGACTTTGACTGGTGCAGTTCCTAACGCAAATGGCACAGTTCCAACTCCTGCCGACGCCATCCCAACCCCTGTTGGGGAAAATCCTACCTCTGCAGGTGCTGCACCTATCAACACAGTCCATCCCCCAGTCAGTACGACTCATCCTCATGGTACCACAATTCCACCACTAGTTCACTATGATGATCATGAAGGCTTCTACGAGAATTCAGGCAAAGCATATGCGCCACAGACCGCTGAATTAGAGAAGAGGTTCAATGCTTTACAAGAAATGGTAAAATCGCTACAAGGCCCCGATGTTTTAGGACTAGATGCTGCTGAAATATGTCTTGTATTCGGAGTTAAGATACCCCCAAAGTTTGTGATCCTAACCTTCGAGAAATACAGGGGTAACAGTTGTCCTAGGACCCATATAAGGTCTTACTGCAGGAAGATGGCCGCGTATTCCGATGAGGAGAAGCTGTTAATCCATTTCTTTCAAGATAGTTTAACAGAGGCTTCTCTAGAATGGTACATGCATCTTGAACGATCCAATGTGAAAAGTTGGAAGGAGTTAGCAGACGCTTTTGTGAGACATTATCAATACAACACTGACATGGCTCCAAACCGGATGCAGCTTTAGAATTTAATCCAGAAACCAAATGAATCATTCAAAGACTTTGCTCAGAGGTGGAGGGGAGTAGCTGTAAGGGTACAACCCTCATTGATAGAAAGAGAGCTGACAGACCTTTTCATGGGCACGTTGCAGGGACCGATCCTTGAACGACTAACGTCCACAACCTCTACAGTGTTTTCTGAACTTGTCACGACCGGTGAAAGATTATAGAGTTTTATGAACGTAGGAAAGATTCAGAATGCTAGCGGGTCTTCAAGCGGGTTCAAGAAACCTTATTAGGGATTCGTTAAGAAGAAAGAAGGTGAAACTAGTGTTGTGTTCGCAGATAGAGGCGGAACTCACCAAGGTTATCACCATGTTGCTGCCGTCGCTCCGCAGCAACTGTTGTCCATTCCAGCAAGTCAACCTGCCGTTCAACAAAACAGACAACAACAACCCTATCAACCAAGACAAAATCAGTACCAAGGTCAGCAAAGGCTGAGGAGACCAGAACGAAAATTTGATCCAATTCCGTCAACTTACGCCAAACTACTACCATTCTTGTTGAAAGGAGGCCTTGTTCAGCAGAGAAATGAGGAATCCCCTAGATGTTCTCCCTTTTGGCTATGACGCAAATGCCAAATGTGAGTTCCATTCTGGCGCCTTGTACAAGATCTTATCGATTCAAAGGCGATAAACTTCACTCGAAATACTCCAAAGCACCTTGTACAAGATCTTATCGATTCAAAGGCGATAAACTTCACTCAAAATACTCCAAACATCAAAACCAATCCAATGCCGTCTCATCACTCAACAAACATGATTGAAGACTCAAAGGGGATCCGATTAATTTCAGATATTGACAAATTGAGAACTCCCATTTCCACTATTAAGGAGCAACTCTTGATGAAGAACATTTATCCAGGATGTTCAACTGACTGCCACGTTTGTTTGGGCGAATCTCAAGGATGCACTGAGTTAAAAAAAGGCATCCAAAGCCTGATTGATCAAGGTGTATTAGTAGCAGAGCAACTATCAAAATTTGAAGAAGTTGCTACTCTTGAAATTCCATTTGAAACGTTGGAGATACCATATGATGATGGGTATGAGTTGTGGATCCCCTCGGATAATTTGACTCGTACACCATTAACCATACCCTGTGATGAGGAAGAATGGGACAACATGTATGGACATGCTTCTATCCCACTACAAATCCCATATGATCCAGTTGAGATACTTATGTCTCCACCATCAATGAACCAGTTTGTCATTTCGGCCCCAGCTCCGTTTCCATACGAAAGCACTAATGTTGTACCTTGGCTATATGATGATGCTGTCTTTCTCAACGGGCGGAAGATAGAAGAAAAGGATGTCTTGGGAGAGAAAAAGACTGTAGAGAACATCGTGGGAACCGGTGGTGTCACTAGAAGTGGTCGGATCTTTGCTCCAACTACACCACCTATCAACAGCAGTGACAATACAAAGAAAGATACTGTTAGATCAAGCACCATTGAACATGGGCAATCATCTAAGCAGAAAGATGTCCCAGATAATGAAGCAGAGGAGTTTCTAAGAATCATTCAGAAAAGCGATTACAAAGTGATTGACCAGCTCAATCAGAATCCCTCGAAAATATTCATGTTGTCATTAATAATGTGTTCAAAAGCCCATCAAGAAGCCCTATTAAAATTCCTAAAGGCAACTCACGTGCTAGAGGAGATATCAGTAGTGCAGTTTGAAGAAGTGGTGGGGAATATAACATCAGGTCATATTTTGAGCTTTAATGATAATGAATTACCTCCCGAAGGTAAGAATCATAACAAGGCCTTACACATTACTATCGAATGTGTGGATGTCGTATTCTCTAGAGTACTTGTTGATATTGGATCATCGCTGAATGTGTTGCCAAAGAGCTCATTGTGCAAGCTGTCAATTGAAGGACTTGTGTTGAAGCCAAGTCAGACTATTGTAAAAGCTTTTGATGGAGCTAAGAGAACTGTGGTAGGAGAGGTGGATCTCTCGATCAAGATTGGACCTCATACTTTCAGCATTACATTTTATGTAATGGATATATATCCCGCTTACAGTTACCTCCTTGGTCGTCCGTGGATTCATTCCTCAGGTGATGTAACCTTAACTTTGCATCAAAAGATCAAATTTATGATTAACAATCAGATGGTCATCATTGAAGGCGAAGAAGATGTTCTTGTGAGCCATCTGGCTTCTTTCCGTTATGTGGAAGTAGGAGGTGAAGTGCATGAGACCCCGTTTCAAGCCTTTGAAGTGATCAATGTTGAAATGATTTACGAAAACCCAGCATCTTCAATAGTGTCTTGGAAGGATGCGAGAACAGTGATAGAGGAAGGACATCCACGAGGATGGGGCAGAGTGTTGGAATTTCCCGTTAACAAAAATGGAGTTGGTCTAGGTTACAAGCAGAAAAATACAACCGATAGAGGCAAGGGGCTTACAACTCCGTTGGTTTTTACTAATGGGGGCCACCTTGTCGATGGTCAAGTCATGTTTTTGGAAAGTGAAGCCGAAGATCATGAAGAGCTGTGCATGGTGTATCCTAGGGCGCCTAATTAAACTTTGAACAATTGGAGAGTCGTTGAAATCCCTGAAGTTACCCTAGTAGACGAGTAATTCCCTATTTTTATTTTACCTAAAAAAATCCTATGCTCTGCCCAAGGCATATGGATCATGTTGTAGGGCTTTTTGGCTTTTACAAGCACAACGTATCATCAATAAATAAACTTTTGCATCCATTTTACGCTCTCTTTCTTTCGTTTTTACTTTTTGCACATAAAATTATTTTTAAAAGGCAATGTTTTGTTTTATTCTCTTTCTTTCATCTTCTTAAAAGCATGAAGTCATTCATCATGCATATCTTCCTCTGTTCCTGTCGATAACGACCCCGCTATGGTCCTATATGATTTTGATAACCCGATCTACCAAGCCGACGAAGACGGCGAGGAAGATTGTGATCTCCTATAAGAGCTAGCTAGATTGCTAAAACAAGAGTCAAAGGTCATTCAGCCGTATCAAGAAGAGGTCGAAATCATCAACATGGGAACTGAAGAGGACGTCAAGGAAATCAAAATAGGTGCAGCTTTGGAGTCATAGATTAAGACAAAGTTAGTCATATTGCTTGAGAGTATGTCGATGTATTTGCTTGGTCCTACAAAGATATGCCTGGTCTAGATGAAGATATTGTAGTGCACAAGTTACCCCTCAAAGAAGGTTGCCCGCCGGTGAAGCAAAAGTTGAGGAGAACGAAGCCAGAAATGTCCTTCAAGATCAAATAGGAGGTGCAGAAGCAACTAGACACTGGTTTTCTGGCAGTATCCAGCTATTTGCAATGGGTAGCGAATATTGTCCCAGTACCAAAGAAAGATGGGAAGGTGCAAATGTGTGTCGATTACAGAGACCTCAACAGAGCAAGTCCGAAAGATAACTTCCCTCTACCACACATTGATGTACTAGTAGACAACACAACCCAGTTATCCGTCTTCTCATTTATGGATGGCTTTTCCGGATATAACCAGATTAAGATGGCGCCCGAAGATATGGAAAAAACGACTTTTATCACCCCATGGGGAACTTTCTGTTACAAGGTCATGCCATTTGGGCTCAAGAACGCAGGCGCAACATATCAGCGAGCAATGGTCACTCTTTTTCATGACATGATACATAAAGAGATTGAGTGCTATGTAGACAATATGATTGCAAAATCCCAGACTGAGGAAGAGCACCTTATTCACTTGGAAAAGTTATTCGCCAGACTAAGGAAATTCCAGCTGAGATTAAATCCCAACAAATGCACTTTTGGTGTAAGATCTGGTAAACTGCTAGATTTTATTGTAAGCCAAAAGGGGATTGAAGTCGATCCAGATAAGGTCAAAGCTATCCAAGAAATGCCGGCACCTAAAACAGAAAAGGAAGTCCGAGGTTTCCTTGGGAGGTTGAACTACATCGCTAGATTCATATCTCATCTAGCGCCACTTGTGAGCCCATCTTCAAACTACTTCGAAAGGATCAAGCAGTGGTGTGGAATGATAAATGTCATAAAGCCTTTAAGAAAATAAAGGAATATCTACGAGAACCACCGATCTTGATGCCTCCAGTACCCGGACGACCCCTAATCATGTACTTGACTGTGCTAGAAGGATCCATGGGATGCGTGTTGGGTCAACATGACGAAACTGGTAGAAAAGAGCATGCAATTTATTACCTCAGCAAGAAGTTCAACAATTGTGAATCCAGGTATTCAATGCTTGAGAAGATATGTTGTGCCTTGGCTTGGGCAGCAAAACGCTTGAGACAATATATGCTCACCCATACGACCTTATTGATCTCCAAGATGGACCCTGTCAAATACATATTCGAGAAGCCCGTTCTCACTGGATGAGTGGCTTGTTGGCAAATGGTATTAACAGAGTATGACATCCAGTATGTTACGCAGAAAGCTATCAAAGGAAGTGTACTCTCTGACTACCTTGCTCACCAACCTATGGACAACTACCAGTTCATGCACTTTGATTTCCCTGACGAAGACGTCATGTTTGTCAGAGACTATACCATGTCAGGCCCAGATGATGGACCTGAACCAGGATCGTGATGGACGCTCGTGTTCGATGGCGCCGCAAATGCTAAAGGTTGTGGAATTGGGGCAGTCATCACTTCTCCAACTGGTTTTCACCTACCATTCACCGCCAGATTATGCTTCAAATGTACTAATAACATGGCTGAATATGAAGCTTGTATTTTCGGAATTGAAGCTGCCGTCGATAATAAGATCAAGATTCTGGAAGTCTATGGAGATTTTGCGCTTGTTATATGCCAGATTAAAGGGGAATACGAAACACTTGACCTCAAGTTGATTCCTTACAAAGATACGTCTTAAAGCTGATCCCATTCTTTGATGAAATCACTTTTCTTCACATTCCCAGAGGGGAAAACCAGTTGGCTGGCGCTCTAGCAACATTAGCGTCCATGTTTCAAGTCAAGTGGGAGAACGAGGCACCATCCATCCGTCTGGAGTATCTGGACAAACCCGCCTATTGCCTGGCAGCCGATGCAAAGGGACCTAAAGTTGATGATCATCCTTGGTTCTATGATATCAAGCGATATCTAGAGACACAGGAATATCCAGAAGGCATAACTATCAATGACAAGAAGTACCTCAGAAAGCTCTCCTCGAAGTTCTTCCTCAGCGGTGACGTGTTGTACAAGCGAAATTATGATTCGGTTTTGCTCAGATGCGTGGATAAACACGAAGCAGAATGCATCATAAATGAAGTGCACGAAGGATCTTTTGGAATACATGTCAGTGGTCATACTATGGTTAAAAAGATTTTGAGGGCGGGATACTATTGGATGACGATGGAAACAGATTGTTGTCTCCATGTCCAGTCATGCCACAAGTGCCAAATTTATGCAGACAAAGTTCATACTTCACCACTCCCTCTGAATGTGTTGACTTTGCCTTGGCCTTTCGCCATGTGGGGTATAGATGTAATTGGGCGCATCGAGCCAACTGCTTCGAACGGACACCGTTTTATCTTAGTGGCCATTGACTACTTCACCAAATGGGTAGAAGCTGCATCTTATGCCAATGTCACTAAACAAGTGGTGACTCGCTTCATCAAGAAAGAGATTATTTGTCGATATGGCATCCCGAACAAGATCATTATGGACAACGGTTCAAACCTCAACAATAAGATGATGGAAGAATTGTGCAAAAGCTTTAAGATTGAACACCACAATTCAACACCTTATCGACTCAAAATGAACGGAGTTGTTGAGGCGGCAAATAAGAATATTAAGAAAATTGTCCAGAAGATGGTGAAAACTTACAAAGACTGACACGAGATGTTGCCATTTGCGCTGCATGGCTACCGCACCTCAGTGCGCACTTCCACAGGGGCAACCCCGTTTTCTCTCGTATATGGCATGGAAACAGTATTGCCCATTGAAGTAGAGATTCCCTCCTCGAGGATTTTGGCAGACGTCAAGCTAGATGAAGCTAAATGGATACAGGCCAGACTCGGCCAGCTTAATCTCATCAACGAGAAGCGCATGATAGCCATCTGTCATGGACAATTATACCAGAAACGGTTGAAGAGGGCCTTTGACAAGAAAGTTCTCCCACGACATATTCAAGCAGGAGATTTGGTACTGAGGAAAATTCAGCCAACTCACGTTGATCCAAGGGGCAAATGGGCACCAAATTACGAAGGCCCATACATAGTAAATAAGGTTTTCTCCGAAGGAGCCTTGATCCTCTCGACCATGGACGGTGATGATCTTCCATCCCCTGTGAATTCGGATGCAGTTAAAAAATATTATGCCTGAAAATAGACCCGGTGGACCAAAAAGAAAATCCACGCAAAAATGGGCGTCCTGGTGGGCCATAAAAATGGCTCAGGCAAAAATTAGGGACTAAAAATAAATAAATAAATAAAAGAGAGAAAGAAAAAAAAATGTAAAAATATCCTGTAAGCTGAAAACCCGAAAGGGCGGCTTAGGCAAAAGTTAGGGATTCGAAAAGGGCAAAACTGCATCTTGAAAAAACGTGCGAACCCTCCTCCATAATCATCAAGCTCTCGACTGAGAAAGATCAATTCAATCGTTACATTCAGAAGCAAGGCATGAAGGGTTTTCAGAGACATATGGGCCATAGCGGATTTGAGACTCTGCGGGAATCGTTTCCAACATTGCTTTAGTTTCTTTTATATATTTCTTTCAAAGCAGTTACCTCTTTTAGGAATTGCCTCCTTTTGTAATTTTCCCATTTATGGGTTTTCATCAATAAAAATTACTTTCATCAAAGTTTTCTCTGTTCTTTTTTATTTTTACCATATGGTTGCAAGTTTCATTTATTTGATGATGGGTTTTGCATATAACGACATTATGGTAAGATTGAATTAGGGGACGACTCACTCTTTTAGGGTAATTAAGGGGTGACCACGACTCCATGATTCTAAAGAGTACACAGGAACATCGTTCTAAATCTTGAAATGACTTGACTGACAAGGTCGTCAAGCCTAGCAAAGCTGGTCCTGAGTTGAAGGTATCAGCACCTCCAAGTTTTTATTACACCATGGAAAGATGATGTCAGGAAGTCAGGCTTGTCCTCTACCTTCCCACCTAAACCTAAAGTCCAACTTGCATTGGCAACTGCCAAAATCAGCCACGTCGGCGCTTGCATTTCCAATTACCCGTCATAATCATATGCATCATACACATCGCATTCGACTGCATAAGCATCTTGCATCATATGCATGTCCAAAACCATATCATTTTTCCCCAGCTCTTGCATCTCCGCGCGTCAGCATTTGCATTTGCATTTCCATTTATGGAACGTTATCGTCATCAAACATTCGCATATGCAAGCTCAGATCCAAGATCAATCTTAAAGATTTCCAAGATCATTAGCCCAGTCAGGGGCAGTCTCCGCGTGGCCATGGGTGTTCCCCCATGGAGTGGTGCAACTTTTGGTTGGATCAATTCCAGAGCTTCAAAACGACCATCAGCCCAGTCAAGGGCATTATCTGCAAAAAGTGTGGGTCTATCAAAAGCAACTTCAGCCTAATCAGGGGCGTATCGTTCAGGACCATGAGCGTTCCTCATGAGAGTTGTTATCATCCTTCTTTATGATAATAGCTTACAGCGTATTTTCCATTATCCTTTTGGTAATAGATTCCCTACATCCTTTCGTTGTTAGGGTTGGTATTGTTTCGCTCCATCATCCTTTCGATGATGGGTCTAACATCCTTTTTGTGTTATGACTAGCGTTTCCGCTCCATCATCCTTTTGATGATGGGTCTAACATCCTTTTGGTGTCATGACTAGCGTATTTTCCATGATCCTTTTAGTAATGGATTCCCTGCATCCTTTTGGTGTTAGGGTCAATATTGTTTCGCTCCATCATCCTTTCGATGATGAGTCTAACATCCTTTTGGTGTTTTGACTAGCGTTTCCGCTCCATCATCCTTTTGATGATGGGTCTAACATCCTTTTGGTGTTATGACTAGCGTTTTTGCTCCATCTCCCTTTTGGTGATGAGTCTGATATCCTTTTGATGTCAGGACTAGCGTGTTTTCCATTATCCTTTTGGTAATGGATTCCCTACATCCTTTTGGTGTTAGGGTTAATCTTGTTTTCGCTTCATCATCCTTTTGGTGATGGGTCTGGCATCCTTTTGATGTCATGACTAGCGTATGTTCCATTATCCTTTTGATAATGGACTCCTTACATCCTTTTGGTGTTAGGGTTAATCTTGTTTCCGCTCCATCTCCCTTTTGGTGATGAGTCTGATATCTTTTTGATGTCAGGACTAGCGTGTTTTCCATTATCCTTTTGGTAATGGATTCCCTACATCCTTTTGGTGTTAGGGTTAATCTTGTTTTCGCTTCATCATCCTTTTGGTGATGGGTCTGGCATCCTTTTGATGTCATGACTAGCGTATGTTCCATTATCCTTTTGATAATGGACTCCTTACATCCTTTTGGTGTTAGGGTTAATCTTGTTTCCGCTCCATCACCCTTTTGATGATGGGTCTGATATCCTTTTGATGTCATGACTAGCGTATGTTCCATTATCCTTTTGATAATGGACTCCTTACATCCTTTTGGTGTTAGGGTTAATCTTGTTTCTGCTTCATCATCCTTTTGGTGATGGGTCTGGCATCCTTTTGATGTCATGACTAGCGTATGTTCCATTATCCTTTTGATAATGGATTCCTTACATCCTTTTGGTGTTAGGGTTAATCTTGTTTCCGCTCCATCACCCTTTTGACGATGGGTCTGATATCCTTTTGATGTCATGGCTAGCGTATGTTCCATTATCCTTTTGATAATGGACTCCTTACATCCTTTTGGTGTTAGGGTTAATCTTGTTTCCGCTTCATCATCCTTTTGGTAATGGGTTTGACATCCTTTTGCTGTCAGAACTAGCGTGTTTTCCATTATCCTTTTGGTAATGGATTCCCTACATCCTTTTGGTGTTAGGGTTAATCTTGTTTTCGCTTTATCATCCTTTTGGTGATGGATATGGCATCCTTTTGGTGTCATGACTAGCATGATTTCCACTGTCCTTTTGGCAGTAGGACCCTCACTTTCTTTTGATTTTAGGGCAGCGTTATGAGTATACTATCATCCTTTTGGTGATAGGCTTGTCATCCTTTTGGTGTCAAGTTTTCTCTGTTAACATCCTTTTGGTGTTAGCAACCTTTGCAAAATATCCAGTATCTCATTCCCAAGTATTTACTTTCCCGGACAAATTCAGGGTCTTCTATATCTAATCATCTTCTGCCTCGAAAGAATGAATGTCGCAAGATTTCATCTTACTAGGTTTAAGCCGATTAGATAGGGGCATCTGTCATACCCTAAATTTGCTCGCCCTCTTTTTTTTTTTGATCAAAGCATCAGTACAAGCCATCAGGTGGATTTTGTTATCACAAAGTCATCAAAGAATCATCAGAGGGAATCCATAAGGAGCATGAAAAAAAGAAGAAAGGAGAAGCTTTTTGAGTATCTCAAAAGTCATAATGGGGTTGGAATGATCATCCAGTTCATTTGCACAGTAACCAAGCAACAAGGGGAAATTAGGGGTTTCGCATAGTTAAAAGTCGAGGTTTCAATGGTTTGATCAGTCGACGTCTTAATTTGATTTCCAATGAATTAGGTTCAAGGATGCTACATTGCTTCAAATATGAATTCAATTTGAGGTTGACACCCAAATATTGAAGACAATGCAGCTCAGGCCCGATTAGGGTTTTCGATTAGGAAAAGTCAACTATAGTTTGACTTTTGATATGAAAGGTGTTCTAATGATGCAATCTTGATTCATAAGGCTTATATAGCTTAGTGAAGTCCATTCAAGAAGATTCAAGGCCTCAAGACACCCGGATCGTCAACAGTCGACTCGGTAGTCACCGATCGATCGAACGGTTGACCGAAAAGTCAACTCTCCAACCATAAGGAATTTGACTTCAAGATGTGAATCAAAAATGTTCCTAATGACATATTGCATCTACCCATAAAATTTCATGACAATTGGATCAAGGGTTGAGGAGTAATCGCAAAAGTCGGGAATTAGGATTTTGAAAGGGGCAAGACCATAACTCCTTAACCACATATCCAATTGAGTTGGTTCAAAGCTCATTGGAAAGCTCTTGACAAGTCCTACAAAATTCTTTAAGTGGTCCATGATCAGAAAATGCATAGATTTGGAGTTATGATCAAATTCATTTCAAGAAGGGAAAATAACTTAGAGAAATTTCACTTTTAAGCTTGTTTTTCAGCAACTTTGAGAGGCTTTTTGGCCAAGCTCCTTTGAGAATATGAAATTCATGAAAACATGAAAGTTATAGATCTACATGAGAGCTTTCCAAATTATGGTAGAACTCCTCCATAGCACTTATGAGCTGAGAGTTATGAATTTGGCAAGATAGGCTTTTAACACTTGAGTCCCACATTGATGATTCTTCACAAACTCAATTTTCAACCACTTAAGCCATTCCCTATTTTTAATCATGTTTTATCTGATGTGTAGAGGTTTGATTGATTAGAAAATGCAGAAGAATGAGGAAATGGAGAGTTGGCAAGTGGCATTGCAAGTTGCATTATAATATTCAAAAAAATCAAAAAGGTGAAAGAGAAACTTTTGTGAGAAAGTCTTGCAGCTACCATACCCCTAGCCCTTTAGCCTTACTTCAGTCATTCATTCCACTTGCTTTCTGATTACCTTGAGGCCAAGAAACCACTTTTGCAAGATTTGAACAATTTGCCATTTTCCCATCTAAAAAGGCAAACTTCCAATTCTGCCCTATCCTCATGTTTCCCTATAAATAGAGCCATCCTCTACTTCATTCTACACACCAGAACAATCTAAAAAAAACAGAAAAACTATAGCTCTCATTTCCTTCTCATTCCTTAAGAATCTCAAAATCTCAAAACCTCCATTTTTTTACCAAAAAGCTGTCATGAGCAAAACTCTGCTCAAGACCAGTTTTACCATCTCCAAGCCTCTCAAAATCATCCACACAATCCCTAAATATGGTGTAGAAGGTGTCCATACACTAAAACCTCTCAAAAATCTCATTTTCACAAAAGTTAACATTCACACCAAGCAAGTTTGACCACTATGCTCAAAATCTGCCAAATCCTTGTCTAGGCCTATTCTTGTTGTTCTAACCATCCATACACCTCACATATGTCATATTGCAACTGTCCAAAGCATTGAAAACCATTGGTGAAGCTCATTTCTCCAACTGTCATAAGGTTTGCATATTGCTTTAAGAGGAAGCAAACTTCAACATTGTGCCAAAAACAAGATCTCTGGATTTCTTTGTGTTCTAACTTGCTCAAGGCTTGTCTACAAGAGGTATGTGATATTCAAACTCCTCACTAATCATACATTATCATGTTTTGACATTTTGAGGTGATTTTATGAAGATATACCATGGATGCCCCGTTGAGGTTCTTTGTCAAGAACTCTAGTTTCCATGATTGTGATGCTTGTTTTGTTAATATTTTGTCATTTGTAAATGATATGTGGATGATATGTTACAAGTTTTTACTTTGATGTCATGCTTAACTTGTTTGTTAAGATTTTGGCCATGTGATAGTTTTAGGATCCAAGGTTGAAATAATGATATGCTTGCCCTAGGCTTGTTAGACCTAGCTCATTAGTGGTGTTTGACTCAACTTATAAGTTGCTCATAGATTCTCCTCTTGCCCTTGATCATGTTTGAATCAATGTGGCATTTGTTTTCACATTATGCTATTTTCATATCTTTCTTGCCTATCATTACTATGAAGTGGGTGTTGAGTGGTTATGCTTGCTATTTCTTATGCCTCAAGTCTTTGTTTGATGTTTGATCTTGATTCATAATGTATGTCTTGGTGGAGATGTGAAAGATATGAATTTTTCTATTTGGGCTGTCTTGAAGTCTTGTATTCTTTGCTGTCAAATTGGAATCAACATGTCATTTTTGGTTTGGTGTGTTTTTGCTTAACTTTAAGATTGGAACTCATTGGTTTATCTACTTTAAGAATGTGTATGGTGTTTTGGTGCTCAAAATCTTCCTAAGTGTTCAAACTGCTTCATCATTGCTTTCACTTGCATTTTTTTCCAAGATATCATGGTACCAACTCATCACATTCTGTTTTAATCTATATCTACATGATTTAGGTGCAAAACATCATTGTCATATATATTTGAAACTTGTGTATAATGCCAAAACAACCCATCTGTCATGAAATTGTTGGCTGCATCTCTAAGTGGTTGTTTTGTATGGTATGAGCTCCAAAGTGCCATCTTCTGTTTGATAAGGTTTTCAATTATTTTCTGAGCTTGGTCTCATATTTTAGCATATATGTAACATGTGCATAACATTGATTCCTTCAAGAACTCACTGCTGTAGAAAATCACCTGCTGCCACAACTGTCTTGCCAAGACAGATTTTTCACTTTTCATCACAGCACACCAATTTCCATTCCACCTGATGTCTGCTCTTTCTTGAAGTTAAAACACTTTCCTTACCATATATATGATGTGTATACTTGGTTTACTTGATCTGTTCTTGTTTGTTTTCACAAATCCTCAATTTTCACTCACAATTGCATTTGTGCACCAAATCTGCCACAACTTGCCATTTTGCTGATCTGTTTGCATATGCCTTTGGTTTTGAGTTGTAACTCACCTAGATCCATAAGTTCAAGATGTGTGGATGATTGAATTGAGCCATGTGTACCTATTTCCTTACTGCACTCTCAAACTGCTCCTTTCTAAGTCAAAATTACCATGAACATACCAGTTTCTTATTTGCTTGCCATATGCCTATGTTTGAAGTTGTAACTCACTTACATACTTATTTCTAATGTGTGTTGATGTTTGGTTTAAACAATAACTGCTTGCTTGATCATTTCACTACCTAATTGCAACTTTGAGCCAAAATACCATTACCACATACCATAATTCTTGTTGCTTGCAATATGTGTAATATCAGAGTTGTAACTCATTCCTCTCTACAAGAGCTCCACCTAAAGTACCCGAGAAACTCCCGTACTGGCACAAAGCTGACAAATTTTGCCCATATCATCAAGGTGCTCCTGGCCACAACATTGAGAGTTGCTACGGTTTGAAGGCAGACGTTCAAGAGTTGGTTAAGAGCGGAATCTTATCCTTCGAGGGTCCTAATCCTGACCCCAACATGGTTCATCCTCCGAGAACATGATCCAAGGTTAGCAAAAGACTACGCATCAGACGATTCTGTGAGCCTCTCCATTTCTAGGCGTAATAAAAGGGCTTGTCTGGCTTTTTTTTACTTTATTTTGCTTTTGTGTTTGTGTTTCTTTGATTAAAAGTATTTTTGACGTGTAAGAACTTGTTATTTTCGAATAAGTAATACAATAAGTGTTTGTCTTGAAGAAATCCATTCGTATTCACTCAAATTGTTTTTCAAAATTATTTATAATGCCGATTTTACCCAATCTCTTGTTCTGACAGAGAATTGGAAGGAGGATGATGAAGTAAAACGCGTGATTTCTTGTTGTATGCTTCGAATAAAAACCCTACTGATGATGTAAGGCATTTTTTCCAACCATCTAAACACCAAAATAGTTAACCCGTCTTTAAGCCTTGAGGAAAGATCTGTTTTTCTCCCAAACCGAAACCTCGTTTTCAGCCTAGGGCAGGGTAATATCAAAAAAATAATAATAATGAACATCTTCCAAAAATTGGGTGGGCACAAATATGCTAACCATTTATTCCTCCACTTTACAAGTCATAAACTAAGCCTATATACGACCCTCAAAGTCCTAATTGAAGTAAGGTTTAGTTCGAAAGCATACTCGATGAGATATTGTTTCCTAACTCCTTGAGCTATGCTCAAATTAAATCGGCTTTATAAATAATTTTTAATTTATATCCTAACTAGTGATTTCGGTCACCAGTTATTGTGATATCTCTTTTCAAAAAAAAAACTTCAAGACAAACGCGTGTTGCATTACCTGTTTCGAAATTAACATTTCTGACTTGCTAAATGCGCTTGACTTCTTAGAAAGATTATATACGGACGTTGATGGATTTGGAGACTTTGCCAACCTGGGGCAAGTTATTTTTCAAGAGGTTTGATCCGTACCAGTCTTGGCTTCATCTAAAGCACAAATTGGAAGACTCAGTTATACCGCCAATCAGGGGCAGTTACATCGAGATTCGGCGAATCTCTCTGAGAGTTTGAAAACAGTGGGGCATTTGGACATCATGTTTTCTATAAAATCCTCTCGAGATGTTTTTCTCTTAAGCCAGGTGACTTGGGGCATTTGAAGCTTTGAAACGAAGCGGATGTTTACTTCATCCTCAGGAAGCTCAACTCCGACATGTTCAACAACTATGATGACCCAGGATATTTATTTTATCCCCTATGAAGCTTCAGTTTGGGTACCTCCGTCTACAACTTCGTACAACCTTTCAACCTTATAAAGATGTTACATCCCAAATAGATTGATCTCTATTTCCCAAGAGAAGATTTGGAGCCCTAAAATAGGAGTGTGATCCCATATTTGGTTCTCCGTTTATCCCCAGTGGTACTTCTACCTTCGAAGATTGGTTGAGATGTTTATCCCGAGATGTTTATTTCATCTCCGGTCGCCTCTTTCTGTTTGTTTTGTCAGCATAAGCATACGCATAGCATATAAGTAGACAGCATGGCGTGTGCATTTGTTTGCATTTTTTGTGTTTATTTTATTCTATCACTTTGGCTGTAGTTATCCCTAGGTGTTTGGGTGCGTCTTATCCCTCCAATTAGATTTGTCGACCCTAGGCAGAAAAAAAGCACAATGTTTCATTTTTCCCCATGGAGTTCAATCCTCATGGAAGATGGTTATTTTAGTACAATTCCATTTGAGTTCATACCTCAATGGTCGAGTCTTGCTTGACAGTTTCTTTTCGGCTACTTCCCGAATCGAACTTCGGTTTTTGGCAATCACATTGTGGACGTCTCCAACCTTTAAACATGGATTAAGTGTGCATTTATTTTGCACCTTATTCCCCCAGGAAGAGTATTCATGAAGACAGACATTTCTTTAACAAATTCTTCTCGAACATCTACATTTGGACTATAACAATCTCTTTATTTGAGCAACTCGTTTTGATCAGGATCTTATTCAAAACGACAAACGACGATTTCTACAAGACAGTTCATTTACCCTCAGTGGGTCCCTCAACATTATTGATTCATCAGAGAAGACAGTTACAGACATTTATCTTTATTTGAGAATTCGCCCATTTTTTACAGCAACTAAGACATTCCTCAGGAATGACTTCCCCAGTGAGTTCATCACACAAGTTTACTTCCATCAGTGACATCTCCCCGAAGAAGTCGAAGAAGTTTATCACAACAGTCTCTCTTTATTTGAGAAGACATACATTACAATTCAACCGGCTCACATTTCTTCTGAAGATCCCCGGCGAACATCTACAGTCTACAATGACATCTACAGTATACAACGACAACTACAGTCTACAACGACAACTACAGTCTACAACGACAACTACAGTCTACAACGACATCTACAGTCTACGACGACAACGACAATCATTCGAACATCTTATAGTTCCTGGTTAATCTCGGCAGTAGATTCCCAGAAGACCTCGGCAGTAGGTGGTTCTATTACAATTCCTGGTTAATCTCGGCAGTAGATTCCCAGAAGACCTTGGTAGTAGGTGGTTCTATTACAGTTCCTGGTTAATCTCGGCAGTAGTTCCCATAAGACCTCGGCAGTAGGTGGTTCTATTACAGTTCCTAGTTAATCTCGACAGTAGATTCCCAGAAGACCTCGGCAGTAGGTGGTTCTATTACAGTTCCTGGTTAATCTCGGCAGTAGATTCCCAGAAGACCTCGGCAGTAGGTAGTTCTATTTCAGTTCCTGGATAATCTCGGCAGTAGATTTCCAGAAGACTTCGTCAGAAGTATTTCTCCAACAGACTTCAACACAGAATCTCGGCAGTAGATTCCTTACAGATTCTAACAGTAAATATTTTGGCAAAAATATTCTTAATTACAGTTACAAGTATCGACAATAGACTTCTCCGGTTGATATCTCGAATCAATTACATTGGACTTATACAGTAGATTCCTCAAGAGGATTTCTCTTCCAAGTTTTTCACAACATATTTACAGACACTTTGTGATTGTCAATCTTCCCCCGCGGAGTCTCGTTTTGTCGAGCCTGTTCTTCCCGTGTGTTGTGTTTCTCCCCTGTGGCGCCATCTCTCCACAGGATCTTGTCTTTCATTTTCATATCATTTGCATTTGGTGGCTTCTTAGGGCCAAAAATTCGTGTAATGTTTATATTTAAGTCCCTCCTATCTCGTCGAGAAGAAGATTTCAATCTCCATATCTCCGAATAGGAGTAACTTAAATAGGGGCATTTGTTGCACCCTAATTTTTTACCATAAGATCCCACGTCCTTGTTTTAGTTTATATTTATTACATGATGTCTTTGTTACTATTATGTGTGCATGTTTGTTGTTACTAACAAGTCTGTGCATGTGCGATAATTTCAAATGGAGTTAGCTTTCATTCTCATAAATAATTATACCAAAGACGTGGTCAGGGGTTTTCTATTGGCTTTTGTCAGTATTTCTTAAGAGTTTCATTACTTATTCATGAATAGAAATGGATTTTCCTTGGACTTAAACGTAGTCATTTGAGGATTGATCTTGGTTTTGTGGCAAGGATAATTTCAAGTTGTACCCCTTTTCTAAAGGATCCCCTCAGGATGAGGGTCATGTTTTAAAAGAGATTCCAAGTTTTAATTCAAGGCTCCTTTGTATACAAATGACAAATTAAAGTATCAAGAGAAGGTGGTGTTTGATTTGTGTTTTTGAATTGGTGGGAGAGCACACTGTTTGAGTAATTTTACTAGGATCTATCACCATTTGAAGTTTTTAACCTAAACAGCACTTTGGCTGGAATATCCAAAGGACTTCACTATGTAGGGTTGGGCTATGAAAGCTCAGAGGCTTATGGTCTTTGATGCTACATTATAGACCTTGAGGAGATTACATACCAGTTTTACATACCATTTATAATAAGAAGAGAGGGAGAGTCCAAGACACGGTGAAGCAGAAGACTATTTTGAACATTTGAGTTTTATCTTTAAAATCCAATAATTACAAAGAAGTTTACATGTCAACAGGGGTGGACAATTCCAGGGTTGTTATGGCACCACTAACTAGGATGAAATCATACAACAATGTTCCTCAACCCATTGCTATCAACTACTATGCTCGGAGAGCATCTCAAGGAGGATAGCAGAAGCTACTGGTGTTTCTGACATGGCTCAAGGATATCTAAACACACCATATTTGGCATGTTGGAAGGGTCAAATTAAACTTATCAGCCAAAAGAGCCAAGAGTGAAATTCAAATAAAGGCTGGATTCACGCTAGTTTCATCAATTTTCTTCAATGTTACAAGTGCAGGACAATATTATTCTTTCATCCCCAAAGTCATATTATTCAAATCATCCAAAGTTACAAGTTTAAAACATAAATAATTGAAGCTACAGGATTCTGAGATCCATGTTGAATCCCACATTTCAACCATGACGTCTAGCGCTTGCCTCCATAGTTTCCATGAGATTGTTTATGATGTTATTATAAGAGGCAGCTTCAGCAACTTTGATTATCACATTGATTGGTGTTGTCGGTATACTAATGTCTGGGTGAGCCATCACCTTGGATACTACGCATACTCTTAATCCTATGGACAGTGTGTCATCCGATCAGATGATTACCTAACTGCTGGAGAAAGATTTGTCACGACGGACCTTGTTTACGTGGCACAATTGCTAAACCAGAACAAAGACATCTTGTTGCATAACCTTGAATTTGGGGAAGGAATTGTGAATGACGCTTATTCCTAAGAAGCCTTCCAGTCCATGTTTCCCGACTGTTATCATGATGCTGCCTGCAATTTATCAATTAGTTAACAATCTTTACTATAAAGCCAGGACACATATGCATTCAATCATCGTCAAGAGGACGGATCAAGGAGGTTATGATCTTCGAAACGCTTAAAACATTAAGCAACAACTTCGTACTAATTAAGCAAGCAAGGAATTGGTTTAATTTCCAACTATTTACGCGCAGCTTCCAGAGTTTAGAGCTTACGGCGCATTTTAAAATCAACAAGGTAATAGATAGGACATGAGCAACAGCCAGAATTGGAAGGATACTTATCTTGGTCGTAAACGTTGATATGCAAGTTTCCTCTGTTATTTCACTTGATTGGGGAAGAGTTATCCCAATGTCCATGCGCTGCCGGCCTCGGTAAAAGATTCACCTCAAGATGTAGAAATCCCCATAACTTTTGATTGTGCCGTTATCCAAAACTTCAATCTCCTTTAGCATTTGAGTGGCTGGTATTGCACCTGCTGCGTCACAACAAAGATATCAACATTTAGACAAATAATAACAAGGCTGCAATCTATCTACAATACAATAAGACAAGGTTTCACAGAGATACCTGCTGCAAAATTCCAAGTCCGTTCCAGGGCTACCGGACCATCACTTCCACCCATCTAATTCAAAGCCGAAAGAGGAGTATCGTGGTTTTCTTCCCAGCCCTGTTAACAAAACCAACGATAGTAAGAAGAAAATATCCCAAAACGCGAAATGTGATCAAAACAAAAACAACAGTCGGAACTTATCACAGGGAATTAACAAGACGGTTGGTAAAAGAATGATCATTCAGGTTAGGGATACCGTAACCAGATCAAAAGAGATTCCTCAAGTTGCAGCCAACAGATCAGATATTGGCAGTAAGCTTCGACGCATCCCGTTTCTCTAAAGCAGCAGGTCACTCCCAAAAGTGAATTTACCAACTACATAGCCGGAAGTTAGGTACCTGTCAAAGTTAGAAGAACCTTCAGAGGCCAAGATAGTTTCAGAGTTTTCTAAAGATTTTAGCATTGGCGAAGCCTACAATGGTGAATCTTCTGTTTATTGGGACCCTTAAATCGACTGTTGACTTAGATCCTGTTGAAGTTCCTTCAAGTTGCCCTCTCAACTTTGATGAGACAATGTTAGAGGATAATGAACATGGTACTTTGCCAAAACAAGATGAAGCTCCTGAGAAAATGGCTGACAATGATGAGGATGAATCCATGGAATCTGATGAAGATGGTGTTAGCAAGGACAAAGGTAAAAATGCAAGTAGTAAACAAAGTGAGAAGTTGTATACAGCAGATGGTATACTTAATCCAAAATTAAAACAACAGACTGTTACCAATAATTAAGCTTCGGACGCACCAGACTTCTTTGCACCAGCTACTCGAAATTCACTATGGGTTGTCCATCTTCTGGCCCAAATCATTCACTAGCCACACCTGTCAAAATACCAAGTGCAAATTAGTAATTGTTTGGAGAATAACTGTTAAAGAATATTCATGGAATAATAGAAGATCCTATTCAGAAATCAAATCAAATCGAAGCAAAATCAGAGATTGAAGTACTAATTGAATGGCTCATTACTACAGTTTTCAAAAAGGAAAGTTTTCGATTTGATTCATCCCAAAATAGGAAACCCTAAATCGAATCCAAATCAGCATTCAAAGTGGTTTTAATCAGACTTTAACACAAAAATCTCAATTGAGACCTATATAAAGAGAGGAATGAGAAGAGAAGAGGTCGTGAAAAAGTTATCGTAAAGAGGGGGCCATCATATTCGAACCCAGAAATTCAACATTTACAAAAAAACCAAACAACAATCCCGAAACCCCCCAAAGGATCCCAATTCGTAAAAACCCTAAAGGATTGAGAAGAGGAAAGTCAAGGAAAACTTATATGTTATCTTCCTCCATCGAACTCGCCTTTAAATCCTCACGCCGCGAAAACCACCGCGATCCGCCATCGCTACCTCCTCAGATTCGCAACCCGATCGCGACGTTGTTCACCAGAGGTAAAGACATTCCTCGATTGATGTTTCTTTTTCGTAATTAATGTTTTGTTTTGGCGTTTTGACAGGTTTCACGAGGCTTGAGAAACGGAATAAAATCAGGAGAAGAAGAAGAATCTGAGAGAACGGAGAGTGAAGAGAAGAGCGGAACCGGCGAAAGGGGGACCAAATCTGGGAAATTAGGGTTACCGGCTCTTTTTTTTTGGTTCTGCATTATTTTTTAATGTGATATAATCATATGTACGCACACACACACACACCTTACCGTGCACCTCACCAACCACCACACATCGCACTTGATCACCGAAATAAGCGATCCTCATTGCACGCCCACCGTAAACTCGTGCGCCTGCACCACGTCTGACCCGTTCCTCCACCGATCCCTTAATTAAGCTTTTCGTTTAATTAACTAAACCGCTAATTAACTTTTCTTTTTTCAATCAGTTGTTACTTAAAATAAATTAACAAACCTTTTATAATTAGTTGAATTATCTTTAATCTTTTTCAAAATTAAATAATGACATTTTAAATTTAATCTCTTTATCTAATTTATTAATTAATTTAATATCAATTTTCTATCAACCTTTTAATTAATCAATTTAATAATTTTAAAATTGACTTTTTTATTTATAAGTAAATAAACTAATAACTCTTTTAAAATAAACATATAACTTGTTTCTTAATATATTTTTTTTCCTCATAACCTATTAATTTGTAGCTATTTAATGTAAAAACTTTTTTTTATAATGAAAAACCATTTTCATAATTTTAAAGGTATATTCACTCGTTAATGATAACAACCTTTTATATCATAACTAAAACCAACCTACCTAGTAGGTATTTGCTTATTTAAAATAATTTCTATTCAAAATCACCTAATTAATTCAATTTTACTAATACAAAAAAAAAACAAATTAATTCACCAAATAATACGACTTTTCTCAAGACAATTCAACCACCTTCCTCAAATCAATCCAACATCCCAATTAAAATTAATCAACATCGTAAAATACAACCTAATCGTGCACACTCACATTCACGACACATTCATTCTCACACACTTCAGCGCTTTCATGCGTATGTGTATGTTTACCTATTTGCCCTTTATTATTTCCGCATTTTATCTTACAGTAATTTAATATTACTGCAATTTATCTTATCGCATCGCATTCCGTCCAAAGGAAAAACCTACACATGAGTCAACACTTGTGTGTAGTGCACATCATTTGCATCATTTCCCCTTGATCCTTGATCCCATTCAAGTTGATCTCTAAGACAGATCCTACCCCATAGGAGGACCTTTGTCTTTATCTTTACAACATAGAAAAACAAAACAATCAACACAATACAATATTCAAACACATTAGAGAAAGATGCCAAATCATCTTAAGCGAGATAGAATCTCCACCCCACATCAATACAAACATGTAGAGACTTTACCTTAAGAGAGATAGAGGCGTACCTCGTCGATCCCTATCTGAGTACTTGAGCCTTTCTCTTAGGACGATGCAAAGACCACTTTCCTACAACTTGTGGCGGTTAAATCTCCCTTAAAATGATAACACATCTCTTCTCCTAAAATCAATCAATCAACTACCCTAAACCCGTAGGAACTTTGACCACAGTCAAAAGAACTCCTCTAACCCTTTAGGGGAACTACAAATACTCTGATTCCACTCCCGTAAGGATATGTAGGCATAAGATGCAACATCTTATCGAGTATACTTAGAAATAAACCCCTAGGTCCTTTAACCTTAAGCAGATAAACACTTAGCAATAAATAAACATAAAACAAGAGGTTCCTGTAGAGTACTACAGAAACTTAGGATGCTAGCACCTTCCCTAAGTTTAACCAACCCCCGAACCTAAAATTCTCTAAACCTTGCATTTGCATTGCATCGTGGGAATTTCGATCTTTATCCCTTCCTTTGCACAAATCAAAGTTCGGTTGCAAATGAATAAGATTCAAATTAATCAATAGTTTGGTATCCGATTTTCACCACGACAGAAATGGCGACTTCACTGGGGAGTCCTTCGTGGGTTCCCCTATCTTGTTTTATTGTTATATATTTGCTTATCTGTTTAATTTTATAATTGTTTAATTGTTGCTTTCTGGGATGATCCTTGAGTGGTGAGACAAAGTCCTACACCCCGGACTTGAGTGAACTTAAGATAGGATAGTGATATGTTCGACGAGACTTATAGGAAGTTAAATCCCGACCAAGTTGACTTGAAAATCACGCTCAGTTAAGACCCTTTCAAAAATAGTTCGGTTGAACGAGTAATCGTGAAAACTTTTACTATAGTCGATTGGAGTCTATGATATTGAGGACCATAGTTACCTTTAACCCCACTTTAGCCTTTATTAGGATGTAGTGCGAGACTATGAGGGAGTACACCCGAAATAGTGCTATGCGATGATACACTCAAAAGAAGTTCTCTTGAGAATATTATTAATCACCGAGTAATTGGGAAATTGATAATATCCGAAAGATGAGCTAATGATTTTGGGAACCTTATTAGAACCTTGTTCTGCAGGTACAATCAACCCCTAGTCCTTGTCCTTTGGGAAATTGGTATACCCTTTGGCTCCATGCTCGATGCAAACCTATGACCTTTTGTTTGTTTATCTTTGTGTGTCATTATGTGCCTACTTGTGTTTATTGCATTCATGTGGCATCATTTCACATTAAGATTTCATGGGATCCCCTTTTGTTTATGAACATTGTAGGTCGCTATGACTTCTAATGAAAGACGCACTTTGAAATACATTTTTAAAAGTCCTAAATTGGATGACTTAAAGGAGTTGGTGACCTTGATTGAAGACCAAGGGAAGTTCAAGAGCAAGTATGGAAAGCTGATATCTTTGTTGAGTCTCCAAGTAAACGAAGGCCTCCTTTCCACTTTATTGCAGTTTTACGATCCGCTTTACCATTGCTTCACATTCTCAGACTTTCAGCTTTCGCCTACATTGGAAGAATATTCCTTTTTGGTTGGTCTACCTATTCTAGAAAAATCTCCCTTCCCTTTCTTGGAGAAGGACCCTGAGGAAAGAGATATTGCTAAAGCTCTTTACCTGAAAGTATCCGACGTCAGAAGAAACTTAATTATTAAGGGTGGTATTCTAGGCTTAACTACAGATTTCTTAATCAGCAAGGCTAAGTTTTATGTTGATTATACGAATGAGGCTCCATTCGAAGCAATCTTCGCCTTACTTATCTATGGAGTATTCTTGTTCCCAAGTTTTGAAGGGTTTGTCGACCTTAAGGCAATTAAGATCTTTTTGAAGAACAACCCAATACCAACTCTGCTGGGTAATACATATCACTCCATACATCTCTGAAACCTTCGTGGTGGAGGGATGATTACCTGCTGTGTACCCTTACTTTACAAATGGTTTATTTTGCACCTACCGAAGTCTAGATCTTTTACAAATGTTGGCAAGAAACTTTAGTCTCCGAGGGTTATGGCATTGACCCATTCAGACATTGATTGGTACAACCGAGCATATGATGGAACTTTAATTATTGACGATTATGGTGACTTTACTAATGTGGCGTTACTCAGTTTTAATGGAGGGGTCAGTTATAATCCAGTCTTAGCTCGTCGACAGTTGGGATTTCCATTGAAGGAACAACCTAAGAATGTTCAAGTTGAGACTTGTGTGTTCATGATTCAATCACTTCTGTCTGCCCCTTTACTCTGTCATAACAGCCTGGCTTCATCATGTTTGAAATTGCATTTTGTTGGTCATTTTCTTGTTGTAGGCATTTCATGGCAACCTTAAGAGCTAAACTCATTTGTTATCTTATTTTGAACTTGTGTATGACATTTTCTTAACCTCTCACTGCTCCAAACCAGTTTTGACTCTCATGTTGCATTTTATGAATATTTGGGCAGTTGACACTTGATTTTCAATTCCATGATATATGTGAGCAATTTTGAAGTGTGGACACATTTCATATGATGTTTTGAATATGTTAGGAAGGTCTGCCCATTTCAATCATGTTTGTTTCTTGATCTAGCTTTCTATTGCAAATTATCTCCAATTTCAATTACTAGGGCTCAGCAGTCATATTTTGCATTTAAGTTTGGTTTAGTAATTGTTTATACTTGCTCTTCTTGGCATTTCCTATGAGTTTGGTTGAGACATCATGATAATCATATTCAAATCTTCCTACCTGTCTTGACAGTAGGTAGCTTTTTCATGTTTTTTTTTGCAACTCATGTGCCATCACTGTATCAGCTTCTGTCTTGATAGGAGTAGGCCTGAGTTTCTAGCATAAGATCATCATTTAGCCCATTTATAATATGTGTGCATCACTAGTTTCATGTGAATTGCATCATTTTGAAAAACATACTTGCTGTACCATCTTTTTTGCCAAAGTTGTGTTGCATTTCCATCATCATGCCATCAACATACCAAGTTCTGCTATGCTTGAAATGTATCTGTTTTATGAGTTCAATTACACTTAGAATCATGCTTATGATGTGTATATGTGATTTGTATGAACTGTTTCTACCTGTTTTGGTTTTTCACATTCAAAATGCCTCATTTTGCATATCATAGTCATGATCATACCAGTTTTTGTTTCAAGCCAAAAGTGTTTAAATTTTGAATTCAAAATCATCCATTTACATGTTTATGATGTGTATGTATGAGTTACATGACCTGTTTTCACATGATTTGATCTTTCTCGTTCAAAATGCATTTTTTTCAAGCCAAAGATACCATCACCACACCAGATTCTGTTGCTAGCCAAATGTGATAAGAGTTTGAATTAGAATCATCTATTTTCATGATTGTAGTGTGTGTGTGTGTGTGTTTGTGTGTGTATTGTGTACATAGATTGATCTTGCTGATTTCACTTTTTCATTACCTTGTTGCATCATCATGTTGCATCTTGCCCTTCAAACACACAACTGCATCACACACACACTCATACCATATTTGCAAACATCATACCAATTCTGGTTTTATTGGATTTGTGCTCAAGTTTGAATTGTGGAAACATCATTTAGTCGATTTATGACTTATGTGTGAGGTATGTTTGATCTGAGTATGCTCATAATTTTCTTTGAACTTCATATGGCCTTTCAACATGTCAACTTGCAACTTGATCATCATTTTTCATCACAGTCTGTTTTGAACTCAATCTTGTGCTCAAATTCATTCATCAACATGTTTATGGTGTGTGTATGTGTTTGGTTTGATCTAAATGTGCACAGAGCTATGCCTTGATCTCATTATGCCTTTATCTCACAATTTCAACACCACTACTGCATTCCTTATTAAATTCTACTCAGTTTAGACCTAAATTTCACTAAAATCCATTAAGAATTGAGTAAGTTATGTAACAAAATGCAAATCTTTTTTTATGCCTTGTTCTTGCTCCTTCATTTGCCTAGAAAATTCACAAAGCGCGCCTCATATGTTTATGGGGGTGGCTATATCAACGGATGTATAGCCACCCCAGTGGTAAGCAACTTACGCATAACCATGCCTTTCAATGCCTAGACCTGGGTTCGATCCCTGAGGAGGATCAACCTTTTTGGTCTTTCTTCGATTTTCTTACGCGTGCAGGTTGAACTGAGGGGTGTGGGTTCAACTCCCACCCCTTGCACTTTCTTTCATCTTATTTTTTGCTTGTTGTTTTATTTGTGCATTAATTCATGAAACTTTCAAAAATCATAACTATCTCATTTTTCATCTTTTTTGGTCCATTCTTTTTGCAACATATTTGTTTTAATATCTACTTTCATGTGGTGTAAAAATAATACTTGTTATTATTAATTGGGATGTATTTTGTCTATGTGGAATTTTGTTCCTTTATTAAGATCGTTATCTTACTTGCTGTTGATTTCCCTTTGAACATGCCTGAATCTTCTTGTGGGATTTATTGACATGTATTTCCTTTGTGTTGGTTAACATATCAAAGCTTTGTTTTCTTTTGGTTACCACCATGAACTTACATATCTTCCTCATAAAAAACCTCGGTCCCGTACCGAATTCATTTTCATAAATACCTTCAATCATAAAAATCTTTTCCTCTTTGTGTTGAATTATATTAAGAAAGGATTAAGTGTAGACTTTTTCCTCTCTGAGTGTTAAGATAATCATTGTAGTGTGAGTGGTCTTGATACTCATTTTTCAATATGAAGGCGCAAATTTATCCATCACCTATCTCTTTCAGTACCTCTCTTTTCATAACTTCCTTCCGAAACCTTTATGACCTAAAACCTCAGTCACGCACCGAGTGCATTTTCAAACTCATTTTTCATAACAAAACTTGGTCGGTCGTAGAGTGGTTAGGCGTAGGCCTTCTCATATCCCAAGTGCTGACATTTACTATAGGGTTTACAGTCGCAAAACACTTGCCATTCAAAACCAAAATACTTTAATAAGAGAATGAAGTTCTTTTTGTATTGAATTAAAGAGAGAGGATTGAGTGTAGTCTCCTTCCTCTCCAAGGGTCAGGATATTCACTTTAGTGTGGGTGGTCTTGATACTTGTCTTTCAATACAAAGACGCTACGTTCGCCACACCTTTCATTACAAAAACTTTGAGATAAAGAGTTGGGTACTACCCGTAGGGGTTACTATTTAAGGACTTATCTCACCCCTAAAAACGATTCAACCAATCAAACGTGACATCTTGCCTCGCATGGCGAAAACTAATCAATATTTCAAAAAGGATATGTTATGTCCGTTCTACCGCAAACAGGTAACGCATAAGTCTCCTCACATGCGAGCAACAAAACATCTAAACTGCTAGAATGTGCACGATAGCATCGTCCATAAAAACATCAACAAACCGTAGGCCGGAATACGACTGCTCTGATTCTTTACTTATTTCAAGTAAAGATACGTAGGCACAAGGGCCACAATCCTTGTCGAGCACATTCGCCCTATATCCGTAGCCCCAAACTACGTCGACTCTGACTTTCTCATACCTTTTGAGAATACGTAGGCCTAGGACTGCGAAGTCCTATCGAGTCTGTTCTTTATCTTTTCTTCCTCGTTCTCTTCTTCCTCCTAACCTCTAATTTATTCTGTTTCAATCCTTTTTTTAACCCCGTGGAACACTTTTTATAACATAATAGTTAAGCAAATAAATTCACACATGCGACAAACAAATGGTTCCCATCGAGTACGATGGATGAGAGGGATGCTAATACCTTCCCTTTGCATAACCGGCTTCCGAACCTGTTCTTGGTCAAGAAACCATCTTATCCATATCTTTCTTAGGGTTTTCTCGATATTTTCCTTTCCCCTTATGGGATAAATAAAGTTCGGTGGCGACTCTTCTGTCTATCTTTTTCGCCTCCCCGTCGTTGCACGATGCATTTTTCGAGTAGCGACAGCAACCACTAAAAGTACACCCTTGTTGGCATCCTCATATAACCAAAGTCCAATCTTATTTGGCAAATACAGTAACAAAAGTCCAATTTCGCTTGGCAACTATCCAAATCCAGTCTCTGGTAGTATCCCCAACAGGATTTATCCCCGGCGTACCTGATCATTTTCATTATCATAAGCATGGCATACAACATCACATCTTGATCATATCAAACATTAGCACGTCATTTACATACGCAACTTTCACTCCCTAGCAGTTGCATTTCTAGTTGCATGTTTGTGCATTATAATGCATAACATTGCTGTCTTTAGCAGCATAGCATAACAGCATGGTAGGATCTGAAATCAGTTCACAAGCGTCTTGGTCAGTCCTCTAGTGAAGTCGGCAGTATTTCTCTGAAAAGAGTTGATACCCTACGAGTTCAAGGAATTTTGCTCTCCAGCAAGTCACTCTTCAACCATGCAGTTGATGATGATAACCCCAACAGTTGTTGCTCCCATGGCTCCCCAAGCAAAGGTTTCTTGAAAGCTTTTCCCCTGCAGAGTTTGGACAACGTTGTTCCTCTAATAGGATTTTTGGCACAACTATCCCCCCAGCAAATCTGTTCAGAGATACTGCTTTGGTATCATCGAAGAACCTTATTGGATAAGGGACTGCTTCGACCATCCGAAGAATCTCATGTGTTTAGAGATACTCCTTTGGTTCATCGAAGAATCTTATTGGATAAGATGCTGCTTCGACCACCCGAAGAATCTCATGTGTTTAGAGATACTGCTTTGGTATCATCGAAGAACCTTATTGGATAAGGGACTGCTTCGACCACCCGAAGAATCTCATGTATTTAGAGATATTGCTTTGGTATCGCGAAGAACCTTATTGGATGAGGGACTGCTTCGACCACCCAAAGAGGCTCATTTATACCACTTTGGTATCGCGAAGGACCTTAACTAATGAGGGACTGCTTTGACCACCTAAAGAGGCTCGTTTATACCACTTTGGTATCGCGAAGGACCTTAATGAATGAGGGACTGCTTCAACCACCCAAAGAGGCTCGTTTATACCACTTTGGTATCGCGAAGGACCTTAACGAATGAGGGACTGCTTCGACCACCAAAAGAGGCTCATTTATACCCCATTGGTATCTGTAACACGGTGGGAGAACTGACTTTAAACAATGTTGCGGATAGCAAGAGTCGCCACCGACTTTTATTTTATCCATAAGGAAAGGTTATAAAAGAACAGGAAAGACCTTAGAGAATATTTTGGGTCCGGGGGGTAGGTTATGAAAAGGGAAGGTGTTAGCACCCTTTTCATCCATGGTTATCCATGGGCTCTTAGGTACTTAAGCTCACTTTTGAATTGTTTTGAAAGTGTAGTGTGTGAATAGAAAATTTTCAGAATAGTTAATAAATAATCCATGTAAGGATGTGTTAAGAACTTGTTTGAAAACTTGTTGAAAATTTGTTTAAGTGTGAAACAGTTTTGAAGTGAGCAAGCACCTAGGAGTAACCTACCCTAATGTTTAAAAGTCTTTCTTATTCTTTATTCTTTCCTTTAGTAAGACTATCCCTACTATAATGGAGTAGGTAGTCCTTACTTTGGATGTTAAGGGATATGTGAGGGACAATTTGACTTTGAAGGCCATTGTGGGATGTAATAAGCACATATAAGGGACCATCATCATTTTTCGAAAGGGACTCGATTCGTAAAGGCAACCATAAGGGACTTTGATGATTTTTCATTTGAGGGACTTGCTTTATACACCCCACTTAACCATTATTCGTAGGCAACTTGAGGGATATCCTTAGGAAGTGAGACGGCGATTAAAATCAACTTACGTGTGTGACGTGTTTATTTTAATTATCTTTATTTAAAAGTGATCTAAATTTATTTTAATATTATATACATGTTGTTACACTCCCTAATTACTAACCATAATAATAATTAAATAATTAAACAACTTTACATCCAAGAAACAATTACAAAATAATAAGCAAAATAATTAAATAGCAAAGATAAATAAAATATAAATAAGCAATAATAAATAATAAAGGGGTTAATTTTAAGTTTACTCGGCAAGACATCGCATCTTGTGCCTACGTATCCTTACGGGAGTGGAATCAGAGTAATCGTAGTTCCCCTCAATAGGGAGGTTAGAAACTTCTTGACTGCGGTCAAGGTCTCAAGGGGAATAAACGCATCTTAAGGACACGCTTACGTGGAGTGTAGAAACTCCAAATCTCTACGTTGAAATGTTAAGTTGTAATTAGGGTTAAATTAGGGATTCCACGGCGGGAAACCCTAAAATGAGCGCGGCGGCTCTTTGACCTAATGCTAAGGGTAAAATTGTAATTTTGCCTGCGGCGAGGCATTTGTGAAAATTAGGGTTTGCAGTTTGTAGTTTTGAGGATTTGAAATTGAATGTGTGAAGTTTTACGGACTATTGGCGCGGCGGCCACACAGTTAGACCTAACCTTCGGATGTGTGCAATGTGACAGAAATAATAGTAAACGCGTGAGATAATTTTAAAATAGAATACATTATTATTTATAAAAGGAATTAGTTAAATAAATTATGAAAAATAATCTCCCTTTCTACTAATATCATTACCTAATAAAAGTTGACAGATTATTATTATTTTTAAATAAATAAGATTCAACTAGTGGTAAAAAAAAAAAAGTTAACAGGTTTTAGTTATTTAAAAAAAAAACTAATTAAAAAGAGGTTATTTAATTAGTTAATTAACTTAAAAGATGATTATTAGGTTTTAAAGAGAAAAAAAAAGGTGATTTACGGTTTGTTTTTAATGAAAGACCGATTAAGTAGCCAATTAAGGTGGTTAAGTGGGATAATAGGGATTATGTGTGTGTTTAGTGTAAGTGGTGTTAGTGCATATGATTACATCAGATGGTAAAACAATTGGAAAAAAAAAAAAAAAGAAAAAGAAAAGCAAGCAGAACATGCATACGAGCGGAATCCTAGGCCCCTTTCCCCCAAATTGGTCCCTCGAATTCTCGATCCTCTCCCCTCCGATTCATCTCCATCATCGTCTTCTCACAAGTTCCGATTCCCTTTTGAATCTGCAACACAATAACAAGATCAATAGGCTCAATGATTATTATGAAAGAAACGAAACTTTACCAAAGGATAGTGACGGCGGTGCCGGAGATGACGACGGCGGGTGTTTCGTGAGTTTGGGTGTGCGGCGGTTTGAGGGCTCCGACGATTGAAAACAGATGAGTCTCCTCCTTCAATCTTTTGGTTTTTTCTTTAGGTTTTCTTGTGGTAATCTCCCTCTTAGGTTATTTTTTCGACCCCCTCTCCTCTTTCTGTAGTCTCCTTTTATAGGCTTTACCGAGAATCAAATATGTTGATTGAAAAAGATTGTTGCTTTGAATGTGGATTTAAACGTTGATTGGATTTTGAATGTCTGATTGTATCTTTCTGTTTTGGTATAAGTTAATTTGAAAACCTTCCTTTTCTGCCCCAATTTTGTTAAATGCTTGTTTAAGTGAAAGAATCAATCTTTGATACCGTATCAAATTTGTTAAAAACTTAACTGTCCAGGTTCAATGTTTGGGGTTTTGATTGGATATTTTGGGAATATTCTTCAGATGACTTGCTAACTTTGGATTTGGTATCCTGACAGGTGTGAATAGCGAGGGAGTTGGGCCAGAGAAACTAGTAGCCCAGAGTGGATTCAAGTAATTAGTGTAAGAGAAAACTGGTGGGTCCAAACCTCAATTGCTGGTGGTAACCTCTTGAACACGCAAGCTTCTCCATGTTGAAGTCAAAATCCTGCTATTTCTGTTCCTCTTTGTGATGGTGACACGTGCTGGCCAGGATGGGAAGGTATCATGCACTCTTGAGATAACTTTTGGGTATGCTGTGTTGGACTTGACTTGTTTATGTGAATCTTTTCAGGAGCATGTCTTTGTTTTGACAGTTAAAACTGATTAAAGTTGTTGCTGATCCGGATGGGAAACCAGTTGCTTGGGCTTAAAGGGGGGCTGTTGGCATACGACACCCAATAGGTGTTTTGGGAAAGCTCACCAATTCTAATGTACGTGCGCAACTTCTGGCCTGTGTTTTCCTTCAATCAAATGCATTGCTTCAAGGACTTATCTATTTCTCTTGACAGGGTTGAGTAGAGTATTTCGTGTTGGCAAAGGCGTGGTATTGGTCTACACCTGCTGTGTGCCTCAGCTTACTGGGATTGCTGCCAAAGCTTTAAATGACTGGTAAGGGTTTCAATTTATTCAAAGGTATTGTCGTGCTTCTGTGTGAGTGCAATTCTTGATGATTCCCTCTGCAATACGTGTGAATCGTGACGTTGCTGCTATACGTATTGTTGCCTCTAGCACATATGCTGCTGTTGTGCTAATTTCATTCTCTGCAGTGCGTATTCTCCTTTCATTCTTGTGTACTGATGAGTATCTTCAAAGTTATGTGTTTGTTGCGATATGTACTAATGCTTGTGACGATCTTTCGCGTGAACAACCTTGAACGGAAAAAATGTGTGTGAATATCTCTTCTTCTCCATGAGCGTGTTGGTATTTTAATTTTGCATCCTCGTTCTTGTGTGTATATGTGATGATTAACCAATGCTTACGACTACACGTAGGTATACTGCCAATTCAAGCTTCAGGCGGCCAAGGTCGTCTCTCTTTCCACCTAAGTCGCTTTCTTCGACAACAACTGTCTACTATATTCGCGAGTCCGAACTTTGGTAATATCACCTGTGGTAATTAAAAGCCTCGTACATTTTGAAAATCCTGCTGCTGATGTGATTATGTGAGCTTACCTTGCCCTTTTAATTGAGTTTGCATTTCCTGCTGTGGTTTGTGAACTGGACCTCTGCCCTCTCTTGTTTTCGAATTGACTTGAACCTGATTCTTTTAATGTACTTGCCAGGATACTGATGCTGATATGGACTTTGATTCTAATATTATCTGTTGGATTTTTGCAGACAAGTCCTCTCTCTGATCTGGGACATCCGTATGGTTTGGATTTTCTACATTCAGTTGTGGATTATCCATGGATCTAATTAGCAATCTGTTGGCATCCGGATTTACTTGATAGATTCCAATTACGTACTGGTTTCGAAGCAATCCTTCGGCAAAATCCATTTCGACCCGAAACTTCTTTTTACTCTTCATCTCTCGGTTGCCCCTTAGATAAGAACAGATGTTACCTGATCTGACGCTAATGGCGCGGATCGGTAACGGGGGTAGGATGCGGCTTCGGTTGTGCCACTCCCGGCACTCGATGATGACAATGTTCTGAGAGTGTCAAATTCATCTTTCTAACATCTTCCTACTCTGTTCTGTTTTGTTTCTCTTATTTTTTGCAGGTGATCGGGAACTTCGAGGAACACTCAAGGGAAGGATACCATGAAGAAGCCTTAGGAGTTTTTAGGATTTAGGATTTTTTAGAGTAGATGTAACATTTGTAAATGTAATCTCACAGCAATTCAAATGTGAAATGATTCACTTCCTTTTGTAAAATGATATTCTTATGAAATAAAAATTCCATGATCATTCAACTTTGAATCTATTTATATTTATTTCTAGTTATAAATTATAAACATTTGTGAATAAATCCACAAATATTTAAATTCATTATTCTAGTCATAAACCATAAATACTCCCGAATGATATTCTTGCTCATGTACTTGTCTCGTTGGTAGTCCTAATCTCATCACCTGACTTCATTCATTTGGATTCTAGCCAACAATATTCTCCTCATTTTCTAACCAAACGCGAATGTGCGCCGTAATCACAACAGATTTAGTATCAATGATGATATTGCCCGTAATTGAATTCCACTGACCAAATGATATAAGCAACAATCCAATAATACCCAATTAAACTGCGCCTTATTAACAGCAACGGAAATGCTCTGGAAATAAACCATGAGCGATAAAATGGACCTTAAATCCAGTTATGCCCGACAAATTTCGATACCGAACACATCGAATTGGCACCTTGATATAATCAAAACAGATGATAAATAAATGCCTCAGAAATAGTGTCTCAAGTGTCTCACAGCTCAGTAACAGCCTGTCTTCAAAGAATTAGCGGGATCCACGTAAAAACGACCAAAATACCCCTGGGACCAAATCTGAAGTCTTGGAAGTCCATTTAGCCTGATTAAAGTCAAAACCCTAGTTTTGGATGCACTGCTTAGGAGGTGCATTGTCTGAGGGAATTGTCAACTCTTCTGACCAATTATGAATTTTGTGAACCTTGTGAACCTTCTTGGAACACAAAGTCTTGTATTGTGAGGGCAAATTTTGGGGTGCAACAGCTGCCCTTGTTCAATTTTCTGAAACCTGAGGGGTTAGATTGGTATATTTGCCAGTCGTAACCTGGAAGGTTGAAGGGGATTGAACACAAAAGCCCAAAAATTTGCACTCACCAGTGCATGGAGTGATATTGATGGTTGGTTGAACATGATTGAGTGGGCTTAAAGATGCCACTAGGGGAAAGTTCTTCAGTAGTATAATGAGAACTGTCAGGAGTCTGGAGTAATACTGATGTAACAGCATGTCTTCATGAGGATAGAGCAATCAATAATGATAACCCTAAAGCAGTCTTGAAGTGATAAATCTGACCTCAGGAGGATAGAGCAATCAATAGCTCTAAAGCAGTCTTGAAGTAATAATGGCTTCAGGAGGATAGAGCAATCAATAGCTCTAAAGCAGTCTTGAAGTAATAGAATGGCTTCAGTAGGATAGAGCAATCAACAGCTCTAAAGCAGTCTTGAAATAATAATGTGATATGTCTTCAGGAGGATAGAGCAATCAATAGCTCTAAAGCAGTCTTGAAGTAATGATTTCAGGAGGATAGAGCAATGGATAGCTCTAAAGCAGTCTTGAAATAATAATGTAATTTCAGGAGGATAGAGCAATGGAGAACTCTAAAGCAGTCTTGAAATAATTAGATGGCTTCAGGAGGATAGAGCAATGAATAGCTCTAAAGCAGTCTTGAAGTAGTAATATGACCTCATGAGGATAGAGCAATGAATAGCTCTAAAGCAGTCTTGAAGTAATAGGATGATTTCAGGAGGATAGAGCAATCAGTAGCTCTAAAGCAGTCTTGAAGTCATGAGAGGCTATCAGGAGGATAAAATAACCCTGAGGTTACAATAAAGCAGTCCCAAAGTAATAAGAAGCTCATCAGGAGGATAAAGTAACCCTGAGGTTACAATAAAGCAGTCCCAAAGATCATAAGCTTGTTTGTTGGATAATTAACCTGAAAACAAGGTAGCATTCTGTATAACAACATTAGTTTACGCTTTATGTATGCATGTATGACATGATGCACTTAGGTAATGTACTATAGACATATATGTTATGGTATGATGTAAATGATGTATGTATGATATGACACTGCTGGAAGTGTCTGGATATCCTTGTATAACAACTGCTGGCCAAGGAAAATAAATCCCGATTTGTTGTTGAAGAATATATAACCCTCCGTCTGCTGGGGATAACAAGGTATAGATAACCTCCCGTTGTTGGGGATAACAAGGTATAGATAACCTCCCGTTGTTGGGGATAGTAGGGTATAGATAACCTTCGTTTTCGTTTGATAGTAGGATAAGTATAACATCCCGTCTTCGTTCATCGTGCCCTTATTGGAAAGTAATTTCCCGTATATCCGTATGAGGATAAAAGAGATGGATATAAATTCCAGGGGAGATTAGACTTTGTGAAAATGGATTAGTCCTACTGATGGTTTGTAACTGTCTTGTAAAGATGAACCGGCGAAGCTTCGTTGAAATCCTTCCCTCGTTCGTCCTTAGTAAATACTATTACTGCATTTTCATGCATTTCTGGTAAACATCAATCATATTAAAAGCATACATGCATTTCTGGTAAACCTCAATCATATTCAAAGGCATACATACATTCAAACACAACCAATGGACGTTTCGCTTATGTAAATAGGGTAAAAGTAAATCTGGATTCAAAAGATGGAATTTATTTATATCAAAAGTGACCCATACACGGGTAAGTTTGTACAAGGAGACATAAACCCTAGTAAGAGAATTTTGTCATGAAGTTTTACAAAAAGAATCAGCTATGTGGGAAATAATCCTATTGAGTTTCAATTCTACTATTGCCACTCAAGTATCTCATCTTCTTGCTGTTGAGACGGAAACGATTGGATTGAGCTTTATCTGTTTGAGCTTGAGTAAGTAGTACAACTGGTTGCAGTTTCATGAGTGATCCAAACGAGACATAGTCATACGCTTTAATCCCTAACTTTTGCCTGGATTGCCCTTTCAGGTTTTCAATCCACCGGGATACCCTTTTTTGCCCAAGCCGCCTTTTCAGGTTTTCGACTTGCCGGGTGTACATCTTTTTATATATATATCCCTACTTTTTGCCCAAACCCTTTTGGTTTGCCGGGATGCCCTTATTTTTGCATAGGCCTGTCAACCTAGCGGGTCTCTTTTTATGCGTAGTATTTTTTAACTATGTCTGCGTTTACAGGTTGTGGGAAGTCTTCACCATCCATTGTAGTCAGTATCATGGCACCTCCTGAGAACACTGTCTTGACTACAAATGGTCCCTCATATGTTGGAGTCCACTTGCCCCTAGGATCACCCTGTGGTAATATGATACGCTTGATTACCAAGTCACCAGCCTGATATACCTTTGGCTTAACCTTCTTGTTAAAAGCTTTGATCATCCGTTTCTGGTACATCTGGCCATGACAAACTGCTGCTAACCTTTTCTCATCAATCAAATTTATCTGGTCAAGTCGAGTCTGAATCCACTCATCTTCATCCAAGCCTGCATCCTTCACAATTCTCAAGGAGGGGATCTGAACTTCAATAGGCAGAACTGCTTCCATACCATAGACTAAGGAGAATGGGGTTGCCCCTGTTGAAGTACGTATTGTAGTACGATAACCATGCAGAGCAAATGGTAACATCTCGTGCCAATCCTTGTAAGTAACAGTCATCTTCTGTACAATCTTCTTAATGTTCTTATTAGCAGCTTCAACTGCCCCATTCATCTTTGGACGATACGGAGAAGAGTTGTGATGCTTAATCTTGAACTGCGTACAGAGATCAGTAATCATAGTGTTGTTCAGATTAGAGCCATTGTCAGTGATAATCCTTTCAGGGATACCATACCTACATATGAGATTATTCTTAATGAACCGAGCCACAACATTCTTAGTCACAAGAGCAAATGAAGCTGCCTCTACCCACTTCGTGAAGTAATCAATAGCAACCAGGATGAAACGATGCCCATTAGAAGCAGTAGGCTTGATCTCACCAATCATATCAATGCCCCACATGGCGAAGGGCCAAGGAGCAGTCAACACATTCAATGGAGATGGAGGTACATGTACTTTATCAGCATAGATTTGACATTTGTGACATGTTCTGGAGTGTTGATAGCAATCAGCTTCCATGGTAGACCAATAGTAACCTGCTCTCAAAATCTTCTTTGCCATGGTATGACCACTAGAATGAGTGCCAAAGGTCCCATCATGCATCTCTTCCATAATTTTTGTAGCTTCCTTCTTATCCACACAACGAAGCATAGTTGAATCATGATTACGCTTATACAGAATGCCATTACTCAGAAAGAACTTAGCAGAAAACCTTCTCAGGAACTTCCTATCTTTGACAGATGCCCCTTCAGGGAACTCCTGAGCTTCAAGATAGTTTTTCACTTCATAGAACCAAGGCTTCTCCTCTGCCCCTTCAGTGTCAATCTCATTGCAGTATGCAGGCTTCTCAAATCTATCAATGGTAATCTTGGGAGCTTCATCATCCCAGCTGATCTCAAACATAGATGCCATGGTGGCCAATGCGTCTGCCAACTGATTCTCTCTTCGTGGAATATGTCCAAAAGCAATCTCTTTGAAATGTGGGATCAAAGACAACACATGTTCTCTGTAAGGAATGATATTATCATGCTTTGTATCCCAATCTCCTTTAATCTGACTTACTACCAGAGCTGAATCTCCATACACCTCAAGGAACTGAATCTTCATATCAATAGCAACTTGCATACCCATGATACATGCCTCATACTCAGCCATGTTATTGGTACAATAGAAACAAAGCCTGGCAGTAATCGGGGTATGACAACCTTCAGGGGAACTAATCACAACACCAACACCATTACCATGTGCATTGGAGGCACCATCAAAAACCATAGTCCATCGGGATCCTTGTTCAGGTCCGTCATATTGTCCAGGTTCTTTGGTAACAGACATAATGTCTTCATCAGGGAACTCAAAATTCATTGACTGGTAATCACCTACTGCTTGATGAGCCAAATGATCAGCAACAACACTCCCCTTAATGGCCTTCTGAGTAGTATACTGTATATCATATTCCGTCAAGATCATTGGCCATCTTGCAATTCTTCCGGAGAGAGCAGGTTTCTCAAATATGTACTTGATTGGATCCATCTTCGAAATCAACAAGGTAGTATGGGTCAACATATACTGTCTTAGTCGGCGAGCAGCCCATGCCAAAGCGCAACAAGTTTTCTCGAGCAGTGAGTATCTTGTTTCACAGTCGGTAAACTTTTTGCTAAGGTAGTATATTGCCTGCTCTTTTCGACCAGACTCGTCATGTTGCCCCAATACACACCCCATTGAGTTGTCTAATACTGTTAAATACATAATCAAGGGTCTTCCATCAACTGGTGGCATTAAAATTGGAGGTTCTAGCAAATATCTCTTGATTTCATCAAAGGCAGTCTGACACTCATCATTCCATTCCATCACCTGATCTTTCTTCAACAACTTGAAGATTGGCTCACAGATGGTAGTTAATTGGGAAATAAATCTTGCAATGTAGTTCAATCGTCCCAAGAAACCTCTAACCTCTTTCTCAGTACGGGGAGCTGGCATCTCTCGTATAGCTTTCACTTTTGCAGGATCCACTTCAATACCTTTTCCACTGACAATGAAACCCAGGAGCTTTCCAGATCTAACTCCAAAAGTACACTTGTTTGGATTTAATCTCAACCTGTATTTCTTCAACCTCTCAAACAACTTGTGCAGATGATCCAGATGTTGTTCTTCATTCTGAGACCTGGCTATCATATCATCCACATATACCTCTATCTCATGATGAATCATATCATGAAACAAAGCCACCATAGCACGCTGATATGTTGCCCCTGCATTCTTCAAACCAAATGGCATTACCTTATAGCAAAAGGTGCCCCACTGTGTCACAAATGTAGTCTTCTCCATATCTTCAGGTGCCATCTTGATTTGATTGTAACCAGAGAACCCATCCATAAAAGAGAATACCTTATGCTGAGCAGTGTTGTCTACCAGAATATCAATATGAGGAAGTGGAAAGTCATCTTTAGGGCTAGCCTTGTTCAGATCTCTGTAGTCTACACACATACGTACCTTACCATCTTTCTTAGGAACTGGCACCACATTTGCAACCCACTGAGGATAAGAAGTTACGGCCAAGAACCCTGCATTGAACTGTTTCATTACCTCTGCTTTGATCTTTTCTGACATTTCAGGACGCATACGGCGAACCTTCTGCTTCTTTGGACGACAATCTTCTTTCACTGGCAAACGCTGAACCACAATGTCTGTATCCAACCCTGGCATATCTTCATAAGACCAAGCAAAGATCTCCACATAGTCACGTAGTATCTGAATCAACCTGCTCTTGACACTGTCCTCTAAATCAGCCCCTATCTTGACCTCTTTTCTGTTTTCTTCAGTTCCCAGATTCACAACTTCGACTGGCTCTTCATGTGACTGTATAGCTTTCTCTTCTTGTTGTAACAACCTAGCAAGCTCTACAGGTATTTCACAATCGTCCTCGTTTCCGTCTTCAGTTTGATAGATCGGATTCTCGAAATTGTAATTGGCAATAGTAGAACTGTTATCAACTGGATCCAGAGTGGATGAGGATCTGCATTTTAGTGACGTGGGTGTGTGTAAGAACACATAGATGATAAAGCAAAAATAAAAGAAAAAGAAAGACAAGGAACACAATATTTACGAAAACGAAACGTCCACTGATTTTATTGAATGAAGTATGCAAATGAAATGACAACCCGTAACAAGCACACCATTGTGCCCCGGGTAAGGCACATGGCTTGAAAGTTTTAATTGTTCCAGAAATTATAAATTTAAAAACATAACACAGTAATAGTATTTACTCCTGACTAAAGGAGATAGGGATAACATCTTCAGCTGTCCAATTATTGAGTCCAGCACCCACAGTAGGAAAAATCCATGCCTCCAAGTTGTAGTCTTCATCTTGATCTCCCACAGCATTGATAACCCCTTGATTGGTGATACGAACAGCACGGGCACGACGGACAGTCTTCTGGGACTCTGCAGTGAAACCCAAACCAACCTTGTCAGACTTGTATGGAATATCAGGAAGCTGACCCCAAATAGTACAACCACCTTCTTCCACCACAGCTTTTGCATCATTGAGGGAGGCCATTGCCATTGTTGGAGGGTTTCTGATGACCACAGGAACCTTCTTCACAGCAGGAGGAGTCACACAATCCTTAACAGCCCAGGGAACCACTTCAAATGACTGACATGGAGTTTCAATGTATTCACCTTCTACTTCCAGATACTTGAAAGTGTTTACATGGCTGACAAAGTATTCTTCCTCTCCAAAGACAGTAACAACTTTTCCATTCACCGGATATCTCAACTTTTGATGTAATGTGGAGGTCACAGCACCTGCCCCATGGATCCAGGGACGACCAAGCAGACATGAGTACGAAGGACGAATATCCATCACATAGAATGTAGCAGTGAACACCTGAGAGCCAACCTTAATTGGAAGATCAATTTCCCCATGCACTACTCTTCTAGAACCATCAAAAGCCTTTACCACAATATTACTGGGCTTCAATACCGTATCTTCAGGACTCAGCTTGTTCAGGACTTCCTTAGGCAACACATTCAGAGAGGAACCATTGTCTATCAGCACATGAGACAGGGTAGTGCCCCTGCATTCAATTGAAATATGCAAGGCCCTGTTATGATCCCTCTTGGCAGGGGTCAAGTCAGCATCAGAAAATCCTAACCCGTTGTCATAGGTCAGGTGAGCAACACAATTCTCAAACTGGTCCACAGAAATTGCACTGGGTACATGAGCCATCTTTAGAAACTTGATCAATGACTTGGCATGAGCCTCAGAACATAATAACAGGGAGAGCATAGAAATCTTTGAGGGAGTATGCCCCAGCTGATCAACAATATCATAATCACTCTTGCGAATGATTTTCAATACTTCTTCCATCTGCTTAGAGAGGTCATCAGCAGCTGGCACATCAGTAGATACAGGCTCAATAACAGGACCCTTGCCCCGAGCATCAGTGGTGGAAGTAACAGCAGGAGTAACCGCACTCTTAGAAGCAACTGGAGGAGAGAAGACTCTTCCACTACGAGTGATCTTGCTAGATCCGGCAATATTATCAATGTCAACAGGCATATCAGGTAAAGGCTCCTGTTTGACACCATGGATGTAAACATCAGACCCATAGTGCCAAGGCACAGCTTTGTCAGATGTATAAGGAATAGGACCAGGAGTGGTAATGATCAGAGGAGCTACTCTGGCTTCAGTGACAACTTTCACAGGACCTTCAGCAGTAATCTTGATTGGGCCCTGATGAGTGATTTTAATGGGACCCTTTGAAGTGATTCTTCGTGGTACTTTGTCAACCATATCAACCTCTTCAATCTTCTTACCTTGAGTCAGATGATCTACCATACTTTCTACAGATGCTGGTCTTCTTTTAAACACTATAGTATACTTATCCATGAGACGTTGAATCCCATCTCTCAAAATGAAGCAACTATCCGGCTTATAGGTACAATACAAACAATCTTCACGACAACCTGGAAAGATCCCAGCTTGTACTAACCTCTTTTTGATAACAGACAATGGTGTGCTCAACTCCATAACCGAATAGACATGCAGATCTTCATCAATATCTTCATCAATGGCGTTGACAGTCTTCTCGTGATTTGGCATTGGAGCTGTAATCACATTTGGAGTACCTGGTGGATCAAACTCAATTTCTCCAGCATCAATCATATCTTGAATTTTGTTCTTCAAGACCCAGCAGTTATTAGTATCATGTCCTGGACAGTTTGAATGATATGCACATCGTGCATTGGGATTGTACTTGGGAGAGGTAACATTGGGATTCTGAGGAGCCTCCCTCAGGGTAATAAGTTCAGCTTTCAACAAGTGTTGCAATGCCTGAGCCATTGACATGTTGATCTTCGTGAACTGTCTTCTAGCCCTCTGTTGGTTGCCTTGAGGCTGCTCTGTTGTTGCAGGAGTTGGATTTGAAATATGAACTGCACTAACAGACTGATGCCTTCTGTTACGATCAGGCTGACCATACACAGCATTAGATTCTTTCTTCCCAGTGGGAGGCTTCTTTGCAGCACCTGATGAAGAAGTGCCCACTTGGATCTTACCACTCTTGATACCATTCTCTACTCGCTCTCCTGTCATGATCAACTCAGTGAAGCCAGATGATGAGCTTCCAATGAGATGACTGTAAAACGGACCATTCAGCGTACACATGAACATATCAACCAACTCCCTATCAGTCAAAGGGGGTTGAACTCTTCCAGCTAAGTCTCTCCACTTCTGAGCATACTCCTTAAAGCTTTCTTTGGCACCCATAGACATGCTTTGAAGCTGCATGCGAGTGGGGGCTAAGTCAGCATTGTATTGATACTGCTTGTAGAAAGCTTCAGCAAGGTCATTCCAATCTCTGATGTTGACACTCTCCAACTGATAATACCACTCTAGCTGAGCTCCAGATAAACTCTCTTGAAAGAAATGGATCCACAACTTTTTATCAGCAGTGTGGGGTTGAATTCTTCTGACATAAGACCTCAAATGCAATTTGGGACAAGAGACCCCATCATAGACAACAAATGTAGGAACTTTGAAACCAATGGGTATCACAACCCCAGATATCAAACTCAAATCCTCAAAATCCAGCCCAGATGATTTCTGTAATTCCATAGCATCCATTCTATCCACCAACATCTTGAATTTGTCTTCGTTAGGCTCATGGTAGTAGTTAGCCTCAGAATCAGAGTCCCCCATAGTGTTGTGGAGACTGCCTCTCTCCTGCTCAGATTCTTCAGATTCATAGTCTTCAACCTGTTCCTTGGTCCTGACAGGACCTTTGAACCTTCTTCCCATGTTGAGCAACCCAGCAGACCTTCTAGCCTTCTTAGTCTTCTTGGCCAGCAGTGTCTTCAATTCATCCTGCCCCTTGGATAGGTTCAGGATCAGCTCTTGGAACTGTACATTCTGTGCCTGGAGATCCTTAACTGATTGTTCAAGAGCCATTGCTGAAATAAACAGCGAGAAGATGAGAAACCTGTGCACAATTATAAACCTGTGATGCCATGATATGGGAATGCATATGCAATGTTTTCAAGGACCGCAGGATTTAAATTTGCTTAAACAAACAAGAAAGTAACTTTTTATTAGTAATAACTTGTTTTGCCTTTTAGGCTTACAAAAAATGAAAACGAAATAAGTACAAAAGATGGGGTTTTAAGTCTCCCATGGACGTTTCCTCTTTGTGTTGAGGTATGAGTTGAGGTTTCGTTCCTCATGAAGTAGCTTTGTTAGCTCTAGGATCCTTGCTTGGCTTGCTTTGTAATGAGCCTCGAAAGTATCCCTTTGCTCTTTCAGTTGGATCCATGATCTCTGCAAGTCTTCCATATCAGTAGGCATGTCTGGGTGAAGGATGGTATAAGCTGTGTCTCCTTCAGCAACAGGTTCCATGGTAACTGGTAGGACGGCAGGATATGGCATCATGAGTGTCTGAGCACGAGATCGTACCCATCTGAGATAAGCCTCCATAGGAATAGTATACTTAGGCTCCAGTGTCTTGCTGTCAATCCTGTTTACCTTTCCCCAAGCTCGGATGAATCTCTGACGGTAACCCTGAAGATCGTTGTCGTAATCAAACACAATGCCCTGAATCAACATGTCATGTGGACCATCGCTCCGGGCGTAACCAAACTGTCGTAAAGCTAGAGATGGGTTGTAGGTGATGCCTCCTCTTATGCCCAGAAGTGGCACATTAGGAAACTCCCCACAACGGTCAATGATGGTGACATTCTCCATAGATCTGGAGCACCAATGGATGTCTAAGTGAGAAAGTGACATGATCCTCTTGGACCATCTGAACCCTTGCTCATTCTTCATTACTGAGCGAGGAAGGTGAGAAATAAACCACCTAGAAAGTAAAGGTATGCAGCACATCAAAGTTCCTCTTGCCCTTGTAGTACGGGTGTGAAGAGAATGTAGGATGTCTCCAAGTAAGGTAGGCACTGGATTGTGACTCAGGAATATGTTGATGGCATGAACGTCTATGAACTGATCAGGATTGGGGAACAACACTAAGCCATAAATCAATAAGGCTAAGATCTCCTCAAAAGCATCGTAGCTCATAGTCTTCAAGAACATTTGAGCTTTATCCACTAATACCTTGGCAAGAATACCTTTAACTCCACTTCTCGTCTCTAGAACAATGTCAGACTTCTTCAGATGTAGAGCTGCAGCAATAACTTCTGGTTTAAGCTCCTTCTCTAAGCCTGTGAATGGCTTCTGATCAAGAACAGGTATACCCAGAAGTTTAGAGAACTCCTCCATGGTTGGAACCAGCTGATAGTCAGGAAATGTAAAGCAATGGTGCTTAGGGTCAAAGAACTGAAACAGCACACTCATCATGTCTTCACTGAACCCTGAAGTAACTAGATCCAGTAAGTGACCATGTCTCTTGTTGAACTGGGAATGATCAGGCACTAGGGAAACCAACTCCTTGAGCTTAGCAGGTATCCCTACAAAGTTGATCCTGATGGTGTTTCTACGAGCAGAAGCCATGACCTGCAACAAAGAACAAAGATAAATCCTTTGGTCCTTGAAATGGTTAGGGAAAATGATATGCTTATGATGCATGATGATGTCATGATGTCATGCTCAATCACAAACATGTGACACACACAAACAAGTCACACCATAGCCCTAGGTTTAAAGGCTTGCATGAGGTTCAAAGGCAAGTACCCTCCCCTGAAGTTAGATGGTTCATCCTGTCCTACAAAAGTAACCAGGTTCTAAGGGATCTCAATATCATTGATCCTTCACAAGGGTGGTTGTTCAGAAGGCAACTTACTTGCCAACCAAAACCCTCCAAGTTTAAGATCTCAATGAGCGTAGTATCGAGTGTCAACCAACTTCAGTCTGCACCAAAGCCGGTTACCTCACTACTTTCTAAAGGCCAAGATGAGTTAACTAGGGTTCTAAAAGTCAGTTAGTGCATTGACAACATATGGCAGCCTCAATATTATCCTCAACTTGACTTAAGGAATATAAGCACCAACCAAGAAGTCGCACTAACTATGGCCACCAGATCAACCGTATCGATATACGTCGTACAGTTTCCTTGGTCTATTGCCATTTACCTAAGGTACACTAGATCCGGGTTAGGACCTTTCACACATAAGAGCACCCCAACAATATAATAATAAAGCAAACAAGGCAAACAATTTAAAGTGATCTTAATTCCTAAGGGTACCCCTCTTAAATAGATCCCCAGCAGAGTCGCCAGTTCTGTAACACGGTGGGAGAACTGACTTTAAACAATGTTGCGGATAGCAAGAGTCGCCACCGACTTTTATTTTATCCATAAGGAAAGGTTATAAAAGAACAGGAAAGACCTTAGAGAATATTTTGGGTTCGGGGGGTAGGTTATGAAAAGGGAAGGTGTTAGCACCCTTTTCATCCATGGTTATCCATGGGCTCTTAGGTACTTAAGCTCACTTTTGAATTGTTTTGAAAGTGTAGTGTGTGAATAGAAAATTTTCAGAATAGTTAATAAATAATCCATGTAAGGATGTGTTAAGAACTTGTTTGAAAACTTGTTGAAAATTTGTTTAAGTGTGAAACAGTTTTGAAGTGAGCAAGCACCTAGGAGTAACCTACCCTAATGTTTAAAAGTCTTTCTTATTCTTTATTCTTTCCTTTAGTAAGACTATCCCTACTATAATGGAGTAGGTAGTCCTTACTTTGGATGTTAAGGGATATGTGAGGGACAATTTGACTTTGAAGGCCATTGTGGGATGTAATAAGCACATATAAGGGACCATCATCATTTTTCGAAAGGGACTCGATTCGTAAAGGCAACCATAAGGGACTTTGATGATTTTTCATTTGAGGGACTTGCTTTATACACCCCACTTAACCATTATTCGTAGGCAACTTGAGGGATATCCTTAGGAAGTGAGACGGCGATTAAAATCGACTTACGTGTGTGACGTGTTTATTTTAATTATCTTTATTTAAAAGTGATCTAAATTTATTTTAATATTATATACATGTTGTTACACTCCCTAATTACTAACCATAATAATAATTAAATAATTAAACAACTTTACATCCAAGAAACAATTACAAAATAATAAGCAAAATAATTAAATAGCAAAGATAAATAAAATATAAATAAGCAATAATAAATAATAAAGGGGTTAATTTTAAGTTTACTCGGCAAGACATCGCATCTTGTGCCTACGTATCCTTACGGGAGTGGAATCAGAGTAATCGTAGTTCCCCTCAATAGGGAGGTTAGAAACTTCTTGACTGCGGTCAAGGTCTCAAGGGGAATAAACGCATCTTAAGGACACGCTTACGTGGAGTGTAGAAACTCCAAATCTCTACGTTGAAATGTTAAGTTGTAATTAGGGTTAAATTAGGGATTCCACGGCGGGAAACCCTAAAATGAGCGCGACGGCTCTTTGACCTAATGCTAAGGGTAAAATTGTAATTTTGCCTGCGGCGAGGCATTTGTGAAAATTAGGGTTTGCAGTTTGTAGTTTTGAGGATTTGAAATTGAATGTGTGAAGTTTTACGGACTATTGGCGCGGCGGCCACACAGTTAGACCTAACCTTCGGATGTGTGCAATGTGACAGAAATAATAGTAAACGCGTGAGATAATTTTAAAATAGAATACATTATTATTTATAAAAGGAATTAGTTAAATAAATTATGAAAAATAATCTCCCTTTCTACTAATATCATTACCTAATAAAAGTTGACAGATTATTATTATTTTTAAATAAATAAGATTCAACTAGTGGTAAAAAAAAAAAAGTTAACAGGTTTTAGTTATTTAAAAAAAAAAACTAATTAAAAAGAGGTTATTTAATTAGTTAATTAACTTAAAAGATGATTATTAGGTTTTAAAGAAGAAAAAAAAGGTGATTTACGGTTTGTTTTTAATGAAAGACCGATTAAGTAGCCAATTAAGGTGGTTAAGTGGGATAATAGGGATTATGTGTGTGTTTAGTGTAAGTGGTGTTAGTGCATATGATTACATCAGATGGTAAAACAATTGGAAAAAAAAAAAAAAAAAAAAAAAGAAAAGCAAGCAGAACATGCATACGAGCGGAATCCTAGGCCCCTTTCCCCCAAATTGGTCCCTCGAATTCTCGATCCTCTCCCCTCCGATTCATCTCCATCATCGTCTTCTCACAAGTTCCGATTCCCTTTTGAATCTGCAACACAATAACAAGATCAATAGGCTCAATGATTATTATGAAAGAAACGAAACTTTACCAAAGGATAGTGACGGCGGTGCCGGAGATGACGACGGCGGGTGTTTCGTGAGTTTGGGTGTGCGGCGGTTTGAGGGCTCCGACGATTGAAAACAGATGAGTCTCCTCCTTCAATCTTTTGGTTTTTTCTTTAGGTTTTCTTGTGGTAATCTCCCTCTTAGGTTATTTTTTCGACCCCCTCTCCTCTTTCTGTAGTCTCCTTTTATAGGCTTTACCGAGAATCAAATATGTTGATTGAAAAAGATTGTTGCTTTAAATGTGGATTTAAACGTTGATTGGATTTTGAATGTCTGATTGTATCTTTCTGTTTTGGTATAAGTTAATTTGAAAACCTTCCTTTTCTGCCCCAATTTTGTTAAATGCTTGTTTAAGTGAAAGAATCAATCTTTGATACCGTATCAAATTTGTTAAAAACTTAACTGTCCAGGTTCAATGTTTGGGGTTTTGATTGGATATTTTGGGAATATTCTTCAGATGACTTGCTAACTTTGGATTTGGTATCCTGACAGGTGTGAATAGCGAGGGAGTTGGGCCAGAGAAACTAGTAGCCCAGAGTGGATTCAAGTAATTAGTGTAAGAGAAAACTGGTGGGTCCAAACCTCAATTGCTGGTGGTAACCTCTTGAACACGCAAGCTTCTCCATGTTGAAGTCAAAATCCTGCTAGTTCTGTTCCTCTTTGTGATGGTGACACGTGTTGGCCAGGATGGGAAGGTATCATGCACTCTTGAGATAACTTTTGGATATGCTGTGTTGGACTTGACTTGTTTATGTGAATCTTTTTAGGAGCATGTCTTTGTTTTGACAGTTAAAACTGATTAAAGTTGTTGCTGATCCTGATGGGAAACCAGTTGCTTGGGCTTAAAGGGGGGTTGTTGGCATACGACACCCAATAGGTGTTTTGGGAAAGCTCACCAATTCTAATGTACGTGCGCAACTTCTGGCCTGTGTTTTCCTTCAATCAAATGCATTGCTTCAAGGACTTATCTATTTCTCTTGACAGGGTTGAGTAGAGTATTTCGTGTTGGCAAAGGCGTGGTATTGGTCTACACCTACTGTGTGCCTCAGCTTACTGGGATTGCTGCCAAAGCTTTAAATGACTGGTAAGGGTTTCAATTTATTCAAAGGTATTGTCGTGCTTCTGTGTGAGTGCAATTCTTGATGATTCCCTCTGCAATACGTGTGAATCGTGACGTTGCTGCTATACGTATTGTTGCCTCTAGCACATATGCTGCTGTTGTGCTAATTTCATTCTCTGCAGTGCGTATTCTCCTTTCATTCTTGTGTACTGATGAGTATCTTCAAAGTTATGTGTTTGTTGCGATATGTACTGATGCTTGTGACGATCTTTCGCGTGAACAACCTTGAACGGAAAAAATGTGTGTGAATATCTCTTCTTCTCCATGAGCGTGTTGGTATTTTAATTTTGCATCCTCGTTCTTGTGTGTATATGTGATGATTAACCAATGCTTACGACTACACGTAGGTATACTGCCAATTCAAGCTTCAGGCGGCCAAGGTCGTCTCTCTTTCCACCTAAGTCGCTTTCTTCGACAACAACTGTCTACTATATTCGCGAGTCCGAACTTTGGTAATATCACCTGTGGTAATTAAAAGCCTCGTACATTTTGAAAATCCTGCTGCTGATGTGATTATGTGAGCTTACCTTGCCCTTTTAATTGAGTTTGCATTTCCTGCTGTGGTTTGTGAACTGGACCTCTGCCCTCTCTTGTTTTCGAATTGACTTGAACCTGATTCTTTTAATGTACTTGCCAGGATACTGATGCTGATATGGACTTTGATTCTAATATTATCTGTTGGATTTTTGCAGACAAGTCCTCTCTCTGATCTGGGACATCCGTATGGTTTGGATTTTCTACATTCAGTTGTGGATTATCCATGGATCTAATTAGCAATCTGTTGGCATCCGGATTTACTTGATAGATTCCAATTACGTACTGGTTTCGAAGCAATCCTTCGGCAAAATCCATTTCGACCCGAAACTTCTTTTTACTCTTCATCTCTCGGTTGCCCCTTAGATAAGAACAGATGTTACCTGATCTGACGCTAATGGCGCGGATCGGTAACGGGGGTAGGATGCGGCTTCGGTTGTGCCACTCCCGACACTCGATGATGACAATGTTCTGAGAGTGTCAAATTCATCTTTCTAACATCTTCCTACTCTGTTCTGTTTTGTTTCTCTTATTTTTTGCAGGTGATCGGGAACTTCGAGGAACACTCAAGGGAAGGATACCATGAAGAAGCCTTAGGAGTTTTTAGGATTTAGGATTTTTTAGAGTAGATGTAACATTTGTAAATGTAATCTCACAGCTTCCTTTTGTAAAATGATATTCTTATGAAATAAAAATTCCATGATCATTCAACTTTGAATCTATTTATATTTATTTCTAGTTATAAATTATAAACATTTGTGAATAAATCCACAAATATTTAAATTCATTATTCTAGTCATAAACCATAAATACTCCCGAATGATATTCTTGCTCATGTACTTGTCTCGTTGGTAGTCCTAATCTCATCACCTGACTTCATTCATTTGGATTCTAGCCAACAATATTCTCCTCATTTTCTAACCAAACGCGAATGTGCGCCGTAATCACAACAGATTTAGTATCAATGATGATATTGCCCGTAATTGAATTCCACTGACCAAATGATATAAGCAACAATCCAATAATACCCAATTAAACTGCGCCTTATTAACAGCAACGGAAATGCTCTGGAAATAAACCATGAGCGATAAAATGGACCTTAAATCCAGTTATGCCCGACAAATTTCGATACCGAACACATCGAATTGGCACCTTGATATAATCAAAACAGATGATAAATAAATGCCTCAAAAATAGTGTCTCAAGTGTCTCACAGCTCAGTAACAGCCTGTCTTCAAAGAATTAGCGGGATCCACGTAAAAACGACCAAAATACCCCTGGGACCAAATCTGAAGTCTTGGAAGTCCATTTAGCCTGATTAAAGTCAAAACCCTAGTTTTGGATGCACTGCTTAGGAGGTGCATTGTCTGAGGGAATTGTCAACTCTTCTGACCAATTATGAATTTTGTGAACCTTGTGAACCTTCTTGGAACACAAAGTCTTGTATTGTGAGGGCAAATTTTGGGGTGCAACAGTATCGCGAAGGACCTTAACGAATGAGGGACTGCTTCGACCATCCAAAGAGGCTCGTTTATACCACTTTGGTACCGCGAAAGACCTTAACGAATGAGGGACTGCTTCAACCACCCAAATAGGCTTGTTTATACCACTTTGTGTATCGCGAAGAAACTTAATGAATAAGGGTCTGCTTCGACCACCCAAAGAGGATCATGTATACCACTTTGGTATTGCGAAGAACCTTAACGAATGAGGGATTGCTTCGACCACCCAAAGAGGCTCGTTTATACTACTCTGGTATCACGAAGAACCTTATTAGATAAGGGGCTGCTTCGACCACCCAGAGAATGTCAGATTATCTTGTTCTTCTTTCGCATCCTGCTACCCCATTCTAGTATATCTCAATGCATTTTACCTGCTTGTCGGATAAATTTTGGGGTCTTCTTGTATCTAATTGACTTCCACCTCAAAATGAACGCCATACAGAAGTTCATTCTCTCGGATTCAAGGCAATTAGATAGGGGGCATCTGTCATACCCCAAATTTGTCCTACCTTTTCACCTGCCTTATAACAAGTAATTGCGTTGCTTGATGGTCTTACTCCAGAAGGTCATTTGGCCTTTGTCCATGATCCTCTGAAGAATTAAGGCATATGAGTCTTGTATGCTTATGGTGATTACAAGCTCTTGCAAGGTTGAATGTGCCCTCATTCTCATGATCAAATTGTCAAGACAAGATCAAATATCTGGGATATGTGATTGTTTCATTTAAGGATGTGATCTTTTGTTTTTAGTAGTTTTGGGCCGTGTTTCGAGATGAGTCCAGGTGGTGTTCCAATATAACACTAAGGCCACGTAGAAGCTTGTTTGATTCAAGATTGGTGGATGGCTTTAAAGCATATGCGAGTCAAGGATCCCATGTCATACCCAATTTGTGATTGACATGTATGTTCAACCCAAGTCTATATCGAATTAAGTTTGCAAGTGATGATAAACCGCAATCAAATCTTCAGGTTATCTCAAAACCATAATTAAGTGGTTAGATGGGTCCAAGCTTAAGGAATGCCCTTTCAGGTTTTGTTTTAAGGTTGCTAAGTTTTGTGTTTAACTTAAGAAGGCCATGAAAAGAGTCTTCGCTTCATGTCGTGATAAAGGTATCTCAGAGAAATTGCCAATTAACTATAAAAACCATAAGTTTCCAAGACAAAGATCATGCTCGAGTTATTTTATAAAGAGAGATATTTTGTACCAGGTCTTGTTACAAAAGTACATGAATTCAAGAATAGTTATAAAATTCCAAAAGAAATTTCAAATACTCTTGGAGCTTAAAGTCCAAAGGGATAAATACATCAAAATACAAGACCTAAAGAATAACTTCAAAGTTTTCCTCAACCATGCCAATGTCAAGTTTTTGTCTACGCTTGAGGTTCTATTCCAACTTTAGATCAGCCTATGACCTCTTATTTTTGTTTCATTCCAGACTACTTCAAAAGCTTTTCATCAAATGTTTGTTCTTCATGCCTATCCAAACAAAGTCCTGCCACAAAAAGGAAAACCATGAAGCAGCGTTTGAGATTGATAAAAACGAGTAAAACTTGAGCATGTTCCTGAATAATTCACTCTGGTGAAGGTCAAGACCTTAATGAATGATGTTTCCATGGCAGTGCTAGTCGTGCTCATATCACCAGCCATTGTTTCACATCTCACAATGTACAACAAACCATGTGAAACGCAATAGCCACTGACTTGTGGCAACAAAGTTTACGACAACCTTCATACAATTACATCTTATGACAGCCTCGCATGAGATAGAAATCATTCACAACTTAAACCAGCTTCACAACACATACTGACCTGCAATCGTGCATACCACGAGAAAACCAGTTGGACTTAGAATTTCCATCTAAATTCTAGTCAAAATTACACGATATCATTCATTCCAACATATCACATTACCAACTGAGCTTACATTTTGTACTTAATTTGACAGGTTCCATATGTTAACTATCATCCCAAAACCAAAATACTTACACACAATTAAATAGCAGCCATCCAATTAGCATAACATGCAAAGTATTGGTTCACAACATATAAGGCTTAATCAAACTTACCTTTTTGAAGCAAGAGACCCTGGTGGTTTGTGTTTGTCATGATATATTGGAGATATGGATGTTGGTGAATTTGTTGTCTTGGTACCACACATGAAACAAGTGAAGTTGTCCACTGTGGGAAGCTGGCTTGTTCCCTGCAACTCATAATGAAAAGAACTGCTCTAAACATCCGAGATTTTTGTGAAACTCTAACAACAACGACGCGATAATTGATAACCAATGGGAACTACCAGCTTCCAGCATACCAAAATCTTCACGAAGTTGCACCAACCTAAAATCTGCAACTTCCGTCGGATGCATCTTGTCAACCGGCAACAGTCTCGTCCTTCAACCAGCGGCGTCTACCTTCCAAAAACAACATTACAAATATTAGTTTGCAACCATTGGCGAAAATTCATGATCCCTTTGGACATTACAAATATTAGTTTACAAGTATGTGATGCTAGAGATAATTGATAAAAAATGAATTCATGGAAAATCAATCCCACAAGCAGCACATGCCAAAACATCAAAGAAAGAGGGGTTTAAATAATAAATAGCATTCAACAAGTTAATTACCAGGTTTTAGCCTAAAGAGGTGTCCTCACAACAAGTTTGACAGGGTGACAAGGTTCTACTTTGCAAAAGTGTAGAAGACGGTTTTCGCACGAGGAGAATATCTGTCATCACTCATGTTGGTCATACAAAATCAACCGTGACAGGTCCCCTTGTTGTCGTTGCTGGAAGTTGCTATTGTGCTTCATACGACCGATGGAGCATCACCGTTGATGAATTGTGTTGAAGGAGTGTGTATGTAAACAGAAACTGTGTTGTGACAGGCTTTTGGAGAAAGGACCAGGCATGTTCTCGTGCTTCAAGGTGAGAGAGATGAGGCACGTCAAGCCTTTTCAAGAATAATTGAGTGCGCCCAAGCCATTATGGTGATGTTCAGGGGTACCAGGACATTCAATGATTTTGAGTTTTATGAGTCTCACAAGAAGGCTAGACCTGCACAAACCATAACAGCAAGATCGGTATAACAAAATTACAACCAACACCACTTGATGTATAACATGACACAAGATTGAAACCTTCACCTTAAAACTAATCATTGTTGAGCATCCTAAATTGGTTTCTCAAACCGCAATTACTTGCTGCTGTTAAGCTGGTAAATCCTCTGGTGAATCAGCAAGCGACTCGTGAAGTCATTACGCTGGAACGCGATTTTGTTCGAAAAGCCAAATAACAACGGTGTTGAAGTAGATGTGGTTTCTGTCATAGAAGGTATTTCGAGACCTCTCACCAATCAACTTCCAAACCGAGCCATGAATTAGTGTGCTTAAACTCCACAAGCTCTTCGTTCAGGCCTCATCGTTAGAATACCTCAAAACTGCATAACCTGCATAATAAAGGATGATCATGCGTTAAGTTTCTTGAGAAGACTTGTTTGTTGCTTCCTTATGGCAGCTTTTACCTCATGATCACCAATATGTTAGAAACAAATCACAGGTAGACGACTCCACCAAATCCGATATTTCAATGCGAACAAAATTCTTACTAGCAGCAAATTGTGCAATTCAGTTCTCATTCCATGACTAGCTCATGAACGTTTACCTCATGAATGTTTTGATGACTATCTTCATGCTCCCATCATGATTAACTCTCATACATTCTCCACCCTTCAAGTTTCCATGCTGAATGTGTACAAAATGAAGACACAGGGTTAGTTCAAGCCTTACAATTATTTTTCAAGCCATTACTAATCACAAATTGCTTTAGAGTAATTACAAGCCTAAGGTCCTAAGGTAAGTGTAAATGATAAGGTTTAATGAGTAGGAAATTACAAGTTTATGGCATTACTTTTGTGAGCCATGCCCAGGTTTGAACTTAAACAAATCCAGGAGCCAAAACCTCATGCTTTGGGCGCCTGTAATCACCACCGAGTTCCATGGCAAGATCATGCATCAGGTGCCAAGACCATACTTCTTGGACTAAGCCTTACATTTCCCTACCAAGCATTCCAAGTCTCATGTTGAAGCCATGATCCTCTTGTGAAATCAAGCATGTAAGCTGCATGAGATAAGCTAGTTACACAGAACTGAAGAATTGGATAGGCAGTACAAATGGAGATAAAACATTAAGAAGGCGAAAGAGCCATTGGAAGAAAGCAGACCCATACTTAGTTGCATATGATTTTCTTCAACAAAAGTGGAAATACTCTTGAAGCCAAGTTTTTGATAATGCAGATGGTACAGGATTTTGAGACATAGCTTACGAGATTTTGGGTAGCTGCGACATCGCCATGAAATGAAGTGTAACACCCATTTTAATTATTTAGTCTTGTGCTGTTATTTTTATTTTGGGTGTGTCCTTTGTAGGGGAGTGTATCTGAGCGCGTGGGTGGGTGTCCTTGAGTTGTAGGAGTTATTTAATAAAATGTAGAGTTTAATAATAATATAATATAATTAATAATAATGATATGGCTAACACGATAAGTCAGTTTTAGAGAGAAGAGGAAAGAGGAAGAACAAGGAGGAAGAGAAGAAGGCTATGGCTAACAGTTCTTCAGAGTTCTTCGTCAATCGGAGCATTAATCGAAGTAAGGGGGAGAAATGGATTGGGATTGGTAATTACATGAATTGGATAGTTGGGGATTCCTTAACCCCGTAGGGATTTTGATGAATATGTTTGTTATGTTGGTATGTCTTTGATTGTTGTTGATTATGATGAAATTGGTGTGCATCTTGATGTGTTTATGATTGTTGCTGCCATTGATGAACGGGTGCACTTATGGTGTGATTTTGGTGAGGTTCTGAGTAACTTCTGTAGTTCTGATGATGAACATAGGTGTGGGTTCTGGAGTTAAAATTTATAGGAAATGATAGAGTAGTGTTTATTGGTTGTAGTATTGATAGGACTGAAGGTAGAAGTAGAATGATATGCTTGAATTTGAGCAAGATAACATTTCTGGACAGTGAGGGTTTTGAGAGACCGCAGATGCTCGCTAGCACCTTCGCTAGGCGAGCTAGTCACGAGCATTCGCTAGGGACTCGCTAGGCGAGTGAGGTAGCGAACATTTCCAGTATCTAATGTTTGCCTTCGCTAGGGAGTTTGCTAGGCGAGCAGCTAGCGAGCGTTCGCTAGGGCTTCGCTAAGCGAATGAGCTAGCGAGCATGACAGCAAATTGTGATTTTTGTACGGTGAGGTGGTTCTGTTGTCTTGTAGTATTCCTTGAGTTGTGACTAGTATAGATTTGGTGATTAGTGGTGATTAGTGGTGAAGAGTGTATACTTAATATTAAAAGGTGAAATTATGTAGTGATTGAGTGAGTTGAGATAAGTAGATTGTGGTGTGAGATATGTAAGAGGTATGGTGAAGGGATCAGGGGGATCGTGTGACTTTAATTAAAATAATTAATTAATGAACAATATGTATGTATGATGTATGGTGATGTGATATGTGGATCGTGTGCACCTTGTATGCTTGAGTTCATGTGTTGTGCATTTGGTGTTATGCATATAATGGTGTTTGGTGGGACGAATCATTGCTCAAGGGGAGTGCATGTGATTCATCCGTACTCCATTGCGAAGAATGGCGGGGATAGTTCATGGCCAATGATGGGTGTATGTGATCTATCTGGGATTTGATTGAATGAACCAATGAGTCGGTACCGCATGCATGGTGTTGAGTTGCATAATTGCATTATGGTGTGTTGTGTTAATGTTGGACAGTAGGTCGTGTTTGATGAATGTTGGATGATGAATTATATGATTACTACCTTTATTTCATGTATTATATTACCAATAATTTTGATCATGTTTTCTCACCCCTTTTGTTGTTGTTGTGGTTTGTGCTTCTTCGGAAGTACAAATAATCCAGGTACTTAGCTAGCTTGGATAACGGTGTGCGAGTCGAGTCTTAGAATGCTCTGATACGTAGCACGGTACTTGGGTGTTTATTTGTTTTTATGTTGAACTCATTTTATTCCCTGTGATGTATCATATTGGTGAACATTTTATTGATCTTTTTATGTAATTTGGCGGATGGCCGGGAATGGTGAACTAATGAATATTTTCCGTTGTTTTGTTTTGAAAACCTTATAATGAAGTGTATTATGGATTATGTGATGTGATATCCCACTTGTTGGGGGGAGACTCTGATGTTTATTTGGATTAATCGTATTTTATTTTAATTTTGGGAAGTGGGGTGTTACATGAAGCGTCAACATAATTTGTAGTTCTTGACGTAATCAAAAAACTCGCAAGTCTCAAATCACGCAAATGATCAATGCAAGGGCGGGATCATGGCCATTGGTCCTAAAATCAAGAATTCATAGCAAAATTCAGAAGTCTTGCATAACAACAACAGTTGGTTTAAAAATAATGGCTAAAGCAAAAGTTACCATGTAACCACAACAAAAATCCCAGGATTTTACATGGTGAAAATCATAGGGTAAAAAAACAGATAATTCCAAAAAAAAACTACTATTGACAAAATTAGCAAAATCGTACGATTTCCATCCAACAATCAAAAAGCAACCCAATTTACACCTAGAAATTCACACGATTTGCAAAAGAAAAACCCTAACTCACACGTTTGAAACCCATATATAACACATACTATTCATTCTGAAGGGGGGCAGACATTGAGAAAAACCCTAAATTTTTTACCCAGAAACCCTAACTCATTGCTCAGCACATAAACCATTTTCAGAACGTATTGAGTAAAAGAAGAAGAAGGAAAGCTCGAGAAGAAGAATCTGAAGCCAAGTACCTGAGCGCCTTCATAGATTTGGTCTTCAAGGGTTAGCTTTCAAAACTCTTTTTCACCTTTTAGAACTAATACCTTGTTTATTGCTTCATGAATAATCCAATCTTGGCTGATCTGCTTGTATTTTTGGATTCGTTTTGAAGTTAGGGTTTATTTGGGATTGGTTCCGATTGAGGGATTTGATTGTGTTTTTTTAGAAATTTCTGAGTTTAGATTCGAGACGAGGGTGAAGTTTGAGTGGGGGTTATTGAAGAGTGTTTAGGGTTTTGGCTTGGGGTCGCCGGAGAAGACGGTGGTGGCCATCGTCTTCTCCGGCCTGGTTTTAGGGCTCCAGCGAGGTATTTTGAGAGGAGAGAGTAGAGGAAGTTGGGAAGAACGTGGAATGAGAGAGGTAGTTCAGAGTGAACACAGTCTTTTTTCCCCCTTTTGCTTTGTGTTAATTGAGGTGTCTGGATATGCCGGTGACAAGTGTCACCGGCCTGGACCCTTCTGGTGTTCCCGTGCGGTTCACCCTTGTTCTTATCGTGCACGCGCATTATGAACCATCAGATCATGAGTCTTTGATTGACTCTGATTTGATCAACGCCCCAGATTTCCCCGAGGGTTCACCGTGAACCCTCCCTCTCCTCCGTGTGGGCTATTTTTTTGGGCCTGGGAGTATTCTGTTTGCACCCCCCCCCCTTTTGGCTTGGAGTCTGGCCCAGTTGTTTTTTTTACTACCTTTTTATATATATTATTTTAAAACAAATATTTCAAAAAAAAAGCATTTATTTAATTTTCTGTTGAGACAAATTTAATTAATTTTATTAAAATATTTTATTTAATAATAATTAATTTATTTAATAATTAATATTATTAAATAGTTTATTTTAATTTGATTAATTGTTTTAAATTAGTTTTTTTAAAATTCTAAGACAACACAAAAAATACTTAATCTTAATTTTATTTTCTATTTTAATTTAATAATTATCTAAATTATTTATTTTCTTTTTAAACTCTAAAATAATCTAAAATAATTTCAATTCAATTTCTTTTCTTTTACTAACCTTAGATAATTAGGTTGTTAATTAGGTTAGCATGCCTTGATTAGCCTATTCCCCATTCTATTTAAGTTATTATTTTTCTTGTGATGTTTTTACATGTTTTATCATCGTATCTCAATTATATTTATGTCGTTCACACGCTTGTTCAACCTTTTAAAAAAAAACTAATATCTTGACTTAATGTCAAGCCCATTTTCAAACACCATTGTAAGCCGATTATTTTTACGATCGCCATCGACCTTATAGCCTCCTTTTGGGCTTTGTACAACGACGCTCGCTACACACTTCACATATAAAATTAGAATCGAATTCTTTTCCAAATTTGATCCAACGTCAAGTATCTTCAAAGCAAATGCAATTAACCTTCCTCCTACTCACCTTGTAAGTCGAATGTTTTGGCCTCGCCATCGACCTTACCCTATACCATAGGACCTCCTATCCATTTAGTTCAACCTTGTTCGTTCCATACGCAAGCGTAAATCTCGATTCATATCGAGCTTTTTCTCAAATCAAATTAAAATACTTAATAACTACTCAAATATAATTTCAACACTTAGATGAAAAAAAGAGAGTTCCAAGTCTTTGGTTCACTCTCCCAATTGTTTGGGTCTGAGAAGTCTTTCTTAAGCTCAAACAATTATCTTCTAAAAAACGATAAACGAACTCAAATTTATTTTTCCTAAACACTTAGATGAAAAAGAGAGAGCTATAAGTCTTTGGTTCACTCTCCCGATTACTTTGGTTTGAGAAGTCTTTCTTAAGCTTCAAGTAATTGTTATTCGATTAATTCACTCTAATTATATCAGATATCTTTCATAATATTAGATGAGAAAAGGAGAGAGTTTCAAGTCTTTGGTTCACTCTTCCGATTACTTAAGGTCAGAGAAGTCTTTCTTAAGCTTCGAGTAATCCTCACCCGTTAAAATACTTTAACCACATCCCATCGTGCAAAGTCTTTCAAACACAACTACTCGTTGGGATGAAAAAGAGAGAGCTCCAAGCCTTTGGTTCACTCTCCCGATTACTTGGGTCCGAGAAGTCTTTCTTAAACTTCAAGTAATCGTCACCTCTAACCAAAAGCATCTGATACATCTAAACAATCTAATTCCTCGCCCCCGTGCGACCAAACCTTTAACAACCTATTCAAATCAATCTTCTAGCTAAACATCTAATACTTAACCAATCAAACTCTATTCCTCGCCCCTGTGCGATCTTCAACTCAAACAACTCTTACCAAGAACATTGTTTAGTCCATTCCTCCGCGCATAACAAACTCGTGCTTCAGCCTCCCTAGCGAGCAGACAAGCTAACATTTAGCAGTTAGAATGCGACCTAAACACTCGTTCCACTCAAACACAACCTTCTTCTCACGATGAGAAAAAGAGAGCTTCAAGTCTTTGGTTCACTCTGCCGATTACTTGGGTCCGAGAAGTCTTTCTTAAGCTTCAAGTAATCGTCATCCGTACCCACTTCAAACCTTTTACCGTAGTTAGCTGAACTACGACTGCTCTGACTCTTCATTCTTCTGAATGTAAGATACATAGGCACAAGATCGCGATGATCTTGGCGAGCACATTTCCCTTTTTTTCCCGTAGTCCCACGAACTACGAATGCTCTAATTTTCCACTTCTTACAAGTGAAGATACGTAGGCACAAGGGCCTCAATCCTTGGCGAGCACCCTATCTTAAAACCACTCATTTCCCCTTTAGCAAGCAATTCCTTTAAAAGATAAACTAGCGCATCTAATTTCTCTCACGAATCGAATCAAGAGGTTTCCGTTGAGTACAACGGACATGAGGGGTGCTAATACCTTCCCCTCATGTAATCGACTCCCGAACCTAGAATATTGGTTGCGATGACCATGTTCTTATTTCCTTAAAGGTTTTCTCGATAGTTTCCTTTCCCTCTTTGGGATAAATAAAGTTCGGTGGCGACTCTGTTTCGAACAGTATTTTCTGCGTCCATCGCGAGGATCGTATTTTCGAGGTACGACATACGACTACTAAAGCTAAACAGAAAGAACTGACTCGATAGAGCATCGCCGCCCTATGCCTACGTATTCCCTCGTGCAATGGGAAAGCCAGAGTCAACGTAGTTCGAGAAACTACGGGGGGAATTATTCTCCAAGACACCGCGTCTTGTGACTACGTATTCTCATCTGGTATGAGAAATCAGAGCAAAATATAGTTCAGGCAACTATGGGTAAATGGGGTGTTCTCAATCGCACAGGGAGCGGGAGAAAAGGTAGACGATACTAGCGCACGCATTCTAGCAGTTAAGTGTATGCAGCTCGACCATTGGAAACTTAGGCGTTACCTGTTTGCGGTAGAACGGGCGTAGTATGTAATCGGTTTAAAGGTATGGGAACCTAAGGGTTTAGAACAAAGGGCTGGTCTCAATTGCATTAGGGCAAGAGAAGGGGAAATTAATTGTTAGCGGAAAGGTCTCGATCGCACGGAAGCGAGAGAAAAGGGAAATTAGTTGTTAGTGTGCTCGCCAAGACATCGCATCCTGTGCCTACATATTCTCATCTAGTATGAGAAATCAGAGCAGCTGTAGTTCAGCCAACTACAAGAAAGGAGGGAAAAGTGCTCGCTAGGATTATCGAAATCTTATGCCTACGTACTCTCAACAGATATGAGATATCAGAGCAGTCATAGTTCAGCCAACTACGGAAAACCGGTCTCGATTGCACGGGGGCAAGAGAAGGGATCTCAATCACCAGGATGCGAGAGAAAAGGGGGTCTCAATCCCAAGATGCGAGAGAAAAGGAGAGTCCCAATCGCCAGGATACGAGAGAAAATGGGAAGTCTCAATCGCCAGGATGCAAGAAAAAAGGTTCGGATCGGGACACACACGCTAAGTCCTAAGACGTAGGACTGAATGTGTCACATATTGTCCAAATGACATACGCTAAACACTCTAGACGAGTGAGAGGAGGCCCCTCACTCTTCATTTCTCATGTATCTAACGCTACAGCTCACAACACTCGACAGTTGCATAAAAGAGAGGAAATAAAAACAATGTTACCGAACGGAGTGGTTCCGTTGACCCTTGACTTTTGCGTGAAAGCTCCATTTCCCATCTATTCTCTTTTGATCCTTGATGATGATGTTTCGAATCAGAACCAATGTGACGCTGAACCGTCGTAGTTCAACTTATAAATAAAGTCAAACTATAAGAGGTTGCGTATTGATTTTCGTGTCAAAGACAAGATAGAGAAATGATATTGAGAATCATTCTCCAATTGAATCGTGTCACACAGATCAAACCAGAAAAAAGTCAAAATAAAATCAGAAGGAGAAGAAAATGAGGAGAGAAATAAGTGGTCTTGGATCCTACATTATCCATCAACAATTCGATTAATAACGGTTTACGGAGGTGTTGTCATCGACCTACAAAATAAAAAAGAGATAACAAGTCCAATACCAAATGGAAATAAGAAAATCAACTTCTAAAAGGAAAATAAACCTCTAATAGAAAAATAAGGTTATAAAGAAATATTAAAAAGAAATTGAATTTGAATATAGAATATATGTAATAATATTCTAAAAAAAAGTATTGAAATGTATTTACATATATACAAAATATAATACAAAATACCAAAGTATATTGCAAAAATAAAACATAGGGGGTGTAACAGCAGCCAGGAAGGGGTGTAAATAGTCCAGCAGGGGGTCCACACGATTGGGCTAGGCTTGAAGCCCAAATCACAACACCATTAGACGGAGGGGGTGCGCAATGAGGAAACAGAGGTGTAGCTCAAAAAAACAGTTGGGCCTCACGGTCCACTAACCCGTTTAGAGATGTCCACGAGCTTCCTCATCTTCTTAATTTGGCCAAAAGAACCTTAGCCTTCCTTCCTCTTCAATTACACCGTCACCTTGCTGCATCGCCGATCTCAACCTCTCATCTTCCTTGGATTAAATCGAACTTCAACTTTAGAAGAAGAACACAATCATCAACCCCATCCGTAAACGACTTCATCCTCTTCCAAGATCCATCCTTCAACATCCTTTCTCCATATTTGTCACCTTCAATCACTCTTTCGAATCTCCCTTTCAACTTTGTTACAGTTTGCATATTGACGACTTTGAAGAGGATGATTGATGTTGTTAATGGATCCAAGAACGAAGAAGGTTGAACCGGAGAATGATGGAGGATGAAAATAAGTTTGGGAGTTCTTTAATGGTGTTTGGCGAAGATTTGTTGTTGTGAAGAAATTTCTTGTTCATGCGTTAGAGATCTAGATCCATGTTGTAGATCTGTTGCGTTTTACGGATCTTGCGATGAGAAGTTGAAAGGATGAAGGAAGGATGAACGTGATGATTTATGGAGACGGATGAAGGTGAAGAGATGATGTTGTGAGCTCCGATCTTGGTGGTGTTCATGAAGTTTGGATATGGAAATCTAGAGACTTGTAAATCCGGATCGTGTGAGGTTTGTTGATATGGAGAAGTTTGGATCCAGATTTGGCTAAATCGGAGGTTGGTTTGATGATTTGGAAAATGATGAAGATACAGATGAATGTGTTGATGAATTTGTGAAGAAATGATGAATTCTGGGAAAATGGTTATGAACATGATGAAGATTGTTAATGAAATCTTGAAGTTTCTGGAAAGTTGTATGCACGAGTATGAATGTTACTGGAAAATGGAGGAACACGGGTGAACGCGTATGAGTTTCTGGAAAAATTGGAGTGGAAGATTGATGAACATGATGAAGATCATGTTGACTTTTTGGGAAAAGGTTAAGAACGCGAAGAACGCATGAACATTCTATGAGTTTTTCGGCAATATTTCTGGCAGTGGGCGGCGGTGTTTGATTTGTCCGGCTAAGTGGGTTACGGTTTGCATGTTGAGGTGGCGCCAGTTGGGGAAAACGTGTCAGCCAACTCTTGTGGGGTAACGTGTCAGCATTCATTGGAGAGAGAGAATGGAACAATGTATTTATAGCCTCAGAAAATGACACCTGGCACGAACTGCTTTGAAACTTGACTAAAAAGTTGATTAATGGAAAAAGCTGACAGATTAACCAATAAAGCTGAGATTAATAAACGAAAATGAATCTATTAACATCCTAATTAATATTAAACAAACTAACGTTAACTAATATTAATTAAAAAAAGCTGGTAACTAATATTGTTAAAGCTGAAAACGAAACTTAATGCAAACTTGAATTTAACTAAAATCAATTAACTAAAGTAAATCCAATTAATATCCTAATTAAATATAGATTTCTAATCAAATTAATCTAGACTAAAAGAATTAACAAATCTAAAAAAATTAATAAAACCTAATAGATTCTAAAAACAAATAATTTCTAGAAAACTCTAAAAAAAAATAGAAAAAACTATTTAAAATCTATTAAAACTCTAATAATCCTAAAAATAATTAATTTATAGGAAAACTATTAAAATAGAGAAATGCTATTAAAAATCTATACTAAAACTCTAATAAAAATCTAAAATAGAGAAAATAAACCTACAAATTTATCTAAAAATCTATTAATATTCTAAAATAGAAAATAGAAGATAAAACTATTTAGAATCTAATTCCTACATCAAAAATTAACGAAATAAAATCTAGACAATTACTAATAATTCCATAAGGAAAAACAAAGAAAATCAATTAAATCGGCGAATAAAAATGCTAGAATGCAATGAAATAAACGGTAAAAATACGGACACCGAAATATCCCCAAAAACAACAGCATAGATTAAATCACCGGGAGAAGCACAAATTTCACAATAAACCTGCTTCCCCGAACTGGTTTGAATCGCCTGAGACGATAGGAAAGGGCTGTAATCCCGATAAAATCAATCCGGCCGGAAAAATGCACAGTATGCAATATGTAGATGCAAATGCTAATGAAACGAAACATAAGCCAAATACAAGAAACAGTTGGTCAAATTTTGGGCTAAATTGTGTTCAGGGACTTGCATGAAGCATCACACTTTCAACAGTCGAAACCTGTTAAGATATTGGTCTACGGAGTCTATAGTCTTTTGTTTGACGTTAACTAACTCTTTCAAAATAATTTTCGAATGCCCCATGTAAAACTGTTCATGGAACAATCTTTCCAATTGCGTCTAGGTCTGGACGAATTGTGGGGGTAAAGTGGTGAACCAAGTAGATGCATTCTTGGTGAGGGAACTAGGGAAGTATTTTAATTTTAGATCTTCTTTGTTTGTTATGTCACCTGCTTCGATTTGGTATCGGGGAACATGCTTAATAGTGGACTCCTCGGTTTCTCCAGCAAATTTGGTAAATTTTGGCAATTTCCACCCTCTAGGAAATTCTGTTTGTCGGACAAAGTCTGGTAACGGGGACGTATATGTTGGTCGTCGAAGGCCTGGATTTGCCCCATTGCGAACCAAGGTTAGTTCCACCATGGCTTCTAAGTTGGGTTCACCAGCCATGGCCTCGTGCCGAATCTATCTGACCACGACGTCAGGATCCTGATTTCTATGAACTAAAACAACGGGAGGCCTTTGGGCCACCCTAGGTACGTGTTCAGCCCCGTGGGGCTGTTGGTTAATTGTTTCGTCAAACACTTCATCTTAGCGAACGGGCGTCTCCGGTTGAGGTGGAGGCGTCTGTCGACCTGTAATCCTAGGAGCACCCAAAAAGTCACCATTCCGCGTCATTTGAGTCGCCAATTGTTGGTAAATCTAAGTTGACTCGTGTATTAGTGGCATTAGTATGGTGCTCATTTGTTGAGTCAACATGTGGACCATTTCATGATTACTCTCATCCATTTGTTGTCTCACGACGGTGACGAAACTTGTCATAAAAGCTGGAAACGAAACTGATGGAATACTAAACCCTGGACACCTTGTGACCTGGCTCGTCGAAGGCCCTAAACCCTGATACGGGGAGATTGCTGACGAAGAGCCTTCTCCGAACAGTGGGTCACCATGGTGCAAGCTCGACATAAACTCTATCGGCATGCCGAAGGCCCTAGGGGCTAACATAGGCGTGTATTACCCCCAACCCCTATTATTATAGGTCTGGTTTCAGGTTGGTATGGTGTCACGACGGGCCTGCTTTGAGTCGTCGACACCGTAGACATAGTGCCAGTGTTGATCTTAGTCGTTTCAGTCACCGTCGTATTTCCTTCCGAAGACGGTTCTTCGTTTGGACGTGGCATCACCATCTTGCCACTATGTAAATGCATGCACCCCAACCCTTCGGGTCCCACTGGGCGTGCCAATTTGTTCGCACACAGTTTTCGCACGAACAACTTTTGACCTCCTAAAGCAGGTTTACTTTGTTAGACGACGGCGTAGATCTAGAAGGAGAGGTTGAATAAATCACTTGTTAAAAACAGAGTTGGCGCTACCAATATATGGTTTTAAAAATGTTTTTAGGCGGAAGCGGCCAAGGAACTATATTCGTCTAAAACGAACCTTTACCGAAAAAACCGGATATGCACAAAGCCTATGGAATTCGATAAAAACGAGATTTAAGAATCACTAATTTGAACACACATCAATCAGAATTTAGATATAACTTGTTGGTAAATGTTTACACGAGAAGCAAATATAAATCAAACGATCAAACACAATTGTTGCTGCAGAGCCTATTTCTCTTCCCTTGATTCAAGCTTAATCAAGTCCTTCAAATGCGATGAATAAACCTCCGACTACGACACGCCCTTTGAACAACCTCACAGTCTTCAAATCTTACCCAGCTGATTTCAATCACCAACGCTTCAAACCCGAATCTTCCTCTCAAATCCTCCGATTACCGCTACTAAACCGACAGAATAACTCGTTCTTCGATTATCTTCACTCGGCTGAATCTGTGATGGACCGATTCGTGTAAACCCCCCCCCCCAAAAAAAAATCTAAGATTCTTGGAGGACAAAATCCTAACAGTTTTATTCAAGAAAAACCTACTGATTTCTCAACTCAAACCTGATTACATCAATCCTATGTTTGAACGTTATCACCTATAACAAGCAGAATGCACAACAAAAACGATTATGTGTAGTTGTCGAGAAAATGCAAGGAAAAGGATGAAGATAATGAGAACAACCAGTATCTATTTTCACTTTTCTTGTTTTTCAGGTATGTATAAAAGGAAGAGCAAAACTCACTTTATATACAAGAAAAAACTGATTAACAAACATAACAAACACAAAGACAGTTTCGCATAACAAATTTTTAACTAAAAATACGCGAGTGGTCGACCTATGCAGAAAGGAGGGTCGACCTGAGCTTACCCGAATTTATGATTGTGCAAAAAAACAGAACTTTGCATCGACCGGAGCAGGTCATATGTAACGCCCCAATTTCGATTGTCTCTTTTATCGAGTCCTTACTTAATTTGATTGGACGAATATTATTTTTGATATGGAATTTGTGTGGAAATATGTTAAGTTTACATATTATTCTATTTTAACCGATTTTGAGAGTTTTCGGGGAAAATAGTTTGGAAGGTATTTTGGACATTTCCTATTTAATGATAAGTGGGATATTTTATGGGATATTGAATTAATAGATGTTTTGGAGAAATAATGAGAAGGGTATTAAAAGGGAAATAGAAGAGGAAAGAAACATAAGAGAAAAGGAAGGAAAGAAAAGAGGAAGAAGAAAAAGGAGGAGAAAAGACAAGAAGAAAAAGAAAAGTGTGGGATCATCAAGAACAACTCAAAGCTTCGATTAATCCAAGGTAAGGGTGTGAAATATCATCATCTTGTTAATATATATGATTGTGTATGGATTGTATGAGTTGTTTGGATGTTTTCTCTATTTTTCCATTTTAGGTCGAAATAAGTTTAATCGGTAGAAACTGAGTTTTATCGGTTAGAATCTGGAAGGGATGATGTAGATTAGTCGAGATATATTAGGCTAAGTCTACTGGAACAAGTTTGGTTGGAATCGGGTGAATTTATCGGCGGTTTCGAATTCTGAACAGTGGGGAGGAGTTCTGTTCGCAGACGCTCGCTAGCAGCTCGCTAGGCGAGCAGGTCGCGAATGTTCGCTAGTAGCTCGCTAGGCGAGTGCGTAGCGAACGGTCCCAGACTTGGGACAGAATGGTATTGTGGCCTTTCGCTAGTAGCGAAGGGAGTAGCGAAGAGCTCGCTGGGGGTTCACTGTGGCGAACGAGGTAGCGAGCAATGTTTGGAGGTTCTGTTTGCACTCGCTAGCAGTTCGCTAGGCAAGGAGGTAGCGAACGTTCGCTAGTAGCTCACTAGGCGAGCGTGTAGCGAACGTAGCAGAATGAGTTTCTCTCCTGTTGTGTGCTGTTGTGGCTTGGGACCCTGATTGCGATCAATCTTCCCTCGATTTAAAAGTGGGTATGCTGGCCCGTGAGATGCTGTGGGTAACCGAATGGCGTGAATCCTAGTTTATGGTTTGTGAAGCGTGAGTGTGGCTGATCGGCAATTTTATGCAATCGCTAGATCAAATAGGATTGCATGATGAGATGATCGAGTTCGTTGCCGTTGGCATGATAATATGAATGTATGAGAACATAATAGAATTATGTGGGCATTGAGTAGTGAACGTAGTGTCGGAGTGGATTATACTAGGGTAGAATGATGTGATATCGTTCCTAGTTGCGGGCTCATTTGGGTAGGATGACGTGATATCGTTCCTAATGAGGTACAAACAATATTGTAGTGCGTTAGGAGTATTCTGAATGAGGTGGGATTGATGGGTGCACTAGGGTAGAATGATATAACATCATTCCTAGTGGCAGTGTATTTATATTTGATCCCGTGTAGGATCTGCAGAACCTCGCTTGATGCGATGGTTATATTTGATCCCGTGTAGGATCTGCAGAACCTCGCTTGATGCGATGGTTATATTTGATCCCGTGTAGGATCTGCAGAACCTCGCTTGATGCAATGGTTATATTTGATCCCGTGTAGGATCTGCAGAACCTCGCTTGACGCGATGGTTATATTTGATCCAGTGTAGGATCTGCAGAACCTCGCTTGATGCGATGGTTATATTTGATCCCGTGTAGGATCTGCAGAACCTCGCTTGATGCGATGGTTATATTTGATCCCGTGTAGGATCTGCAGAACCTCGCTTGATGCGATGGTTATATTTGATCCCGTGTAGGATCTGCAAAACCTCGCTTGATGCGATGGTTATATTTGATCCCGTGTAGGATCTGCAGAACCTCGCTTGATGCGATGGTTATATTTGATCCCGTGTAGGATCTGCAGAACCTCGCTTGATGCGATGGTTATATTTGATCCCGTGTAGGATCTGCAGAACCTCGCTTGATGCGATGGTTATATTTGATCCCGTGGAGGATTTGATAAGTGATAGGCTCATAGGAGAATCTGGCGGACGAATGAGTCGGTCCCTATGAGTTGCACTATCATCTTTAGATGATGAACGGAGAATAATCTCTAAGAATATAATAGTATATATGTATGTATGGTCTGATAGATGGGAGGATGACGTCGAAGTAAGCGTGGAGAAGTTGTACTCACTAGGGTAGGATGGCAATGTGTCGTTCATAGTGAAGAAGTTACCAGGGTAGAATGACTGAGATGTTGTTCCCGGTAGGGCATGAGCGATATGCCCATAACCCGGAAAGAGGATTGAGGACCTTAGATGAGTATTATACGAATCGCACGGCATGGTTGCGGTTTTTATATGTAATATGCATGCGTGCAGGAATTGATGGGACGCGGATAGCGAATAAATGAATGTGTAGGATATTGACTAACTGATGGATGGTTTAGTGTGAATGTATATGTTTAAGTGTATTGGATGTGGTGAGAATTTATTATTACGCACCGTAGTGAAGGGCTGTAGAATATAGGCATTCGGTACTTTTGTATTTCTATATATGTGTATATATATATATATATATATATATATATATATATATATATATATATATATATATATATATATATATATATATATATATATATATATATATATATATATATATATATATATATATATATATATATATATATATATATATATATATATATATATATATATATATATATATTATGCCTTGATTATTATGATAATGTTTCTCACCCTTCTATTGTTTTATGATGCCCTGCGAGGCATTGCAGATTAGGATTCGCTGGAGGTTTCCTTTGGAGTATAGTTCCTTTCCCTCGTGTCGGTCGCTCTGATATGTAACTTTGGGTAGATAGGCTTGTTGTTTGCCTTAATGATGTTTTGTTTATATGTGAATAGAGTTGTGAACAACCAGATGACATGTAATTACGTTTTGTCATGTCTTAAGTGAATACATATATGTTTTAGTCTTCCGCTTTAAGAGAAAACATGAATATGTAATTTCGGAGAATCATGCGTTTAATTTTAGTTGAGATTTACCCCTTTTGAGTTAATTCTTTTTTAAACATTAATATTCATGTGGTCGTTTCGTGAGTATTGTGACGCACTTCTTTTATACCTAAATGTAAATATACTTTGATGAAAATAAAAACACTTGTATTCATGACTATATGATTTGTTATGTGGTTATTTTGGGGTATAGAAAGGGGGCGTTACAAAGTGGTATCAGAGCAGGTCGGTCCATCCGGCCAAGTGTCTAATGTTGGTTGTTCCCTTGTACGCGACATGTGTGTGAAGACACTGTCGGTACGTGTTTGTTGTTTAACCATTGTCTGCAGAAGTAAGAATGATCTAAGTGGGGGAGAACTTGTGGTTCTCCAGGGTGCTACAAGTGTAGAACAGTAGCTCGGTGTATTGTTGAACATCGGGAGCTAATGTTATCCGTGTTGGAAAGGAGGCCAGTGTTACGTCATTGTGAAGAGGTTCGAGGAGTTTTGAGAAGGATTGTCAACAATCTGTGTGTTGGTTTGTCGAACCCGACCGAAACATATGTTGCGTTTCATAATGCCTTGGTGACACGCTGGGGAGATGCGTAAATGCACACCAACATAGTTCTAAGTGTGTTTTAAGGCGAATAAGAGGTACAAGAAAAGTTATATGAAGATTTACTTAGAGTTGGTTGTTGTTGTGTGTTAGTGCCGAAGGTTAAGAGCTTCGATTGTTTCGTAAAGGTTTGAGGCGAGTAATGACCTTGAAAACTTAAGGTGTTTTGCACGGTAATGTCGATAATAGGCTGAAGAAAATTTTTATGCAAGTTATAGCATGGAGGTTTGATCTTCTTTCCAATGTCAAGCCTGAGATATCAGTGCTATCGAGGGATGGTAAATGGATCAAACTTCAAAAGCCAAGGAAGAGCTACGAGGATACCATAAGGACTATTTTGATCACTGTTTACTTCATGCATTTTGTGAAGAAGAATCCAGAAACATCAGCAAAATCTGTGTGAGATAGCTTGAGTAAGAATAAGGATTTTAGTTACTATGAAGTTAAACCTTCGCATAATGATTTGTTAAACCATATGGCTTTAATGGGAGAAGCTACCACAGAGGATATTGTCTTAGCAAAGTCCAAGCTTTTGCTCACAGTTCTGAAAGATAAGGATACAATGAGGAATATGATTTTGGTTAAGAGAATTTTGGGTTGAATAATTGGATTGACCCTTTTTCTGTTGATGAGGACTAGTCATTCTAGGTTGGAACTGGTTGTAATGAATATCGCTGAGGTGATAAAGATTGTATGTTGTATCGTCGAAATATTGAGTCAGATGAGAATCTGAAGCCTTGTATGGCAGGGGAGCGAAGACTTTAGGATGATGATGATGGATAAAAATTTGTATCCGAGATTCAAACTCATTGGGGGTAGAATGACTAGATGTCATTCCCGATGAGGTATAAGTGTTATGGTTGCAATCACTGGGGTAGAATGACTATGCGTCGTTCCTAGTGAGACGATCACCAGGGTAGAATGACTGAGATGTCGTTCCTGGTGGAGTGTATGTGGAGTGCCTGTAATCTCCAATAGAGATTGGTGCAGATTGACGGTCTTAATTGAGTCACGCGGCATGACTATGTTTGTGGTACGGAAGTATGCACGTGGGCGATCATGTGCAACTTGAGAATTAGAGAACGGATGCGATGTTACGTCCGGTATGGTTTGAATCAGGTGATATTTTCGAGGACGAAAATTCCTAAGTGGGGGAGAGTTGTAATGCCCCGATTTCGATTGTCTCTTTTATCGAGTCCTTACTTAATTTGATTGGACGAATATTATTTTTGATATGGAATTTGTGTGGAAATATGTTAAGTTTACATATTATTCTATTTTAACCGATTTTGAGAGTTTTCGGGGAAAATAGTTTGGAAGGTATTTTGGACATTTCCTATTTAATGATAAGTGGGATATTTTATGGGATACTGAATTAATAGATGTTTTGGAGAAATAATGAGAAGGATATTAAAAGGGAAATAGAAGAGGAAAGAAACATAAGAAAAAAGGAAGGAAAGAAAAGAGGAAGAAGGAAAAGGAGGAGAAAAGAGAAGAAGAAAAAGAAAAGTGTGGGATCATCAAGAACAGCTCAAAGCTTCGATTAATCCAAGGTAAGGGTGTGAAATATCATCATCTTGTTAATATATATGATTGTGTATGGATTGTATGAGTTGTTTGGATGTTTTCTCTATTTTTCCATTTTAGGTCGAAATAAGTTTAATCGGTAGAAACTGAGTTTTATCGATTAGAATCTAGAAGGGATGATGTAGATTAGTCGAGATATATTAGGCTAAGTCTACTAGAACGAGTTTGGTTGGAATCGGGTAAATTTATCGGCTGTTTCGAATTCTGAACAGTGGGGAGGAGTTCTGTTCGCAGACGCTCGCTAGCAGCTCGCTAGGCGAGCAGGTCGCGAATGTTCGCTAGTAGCTCGCTAGGCGAGTGCGTAGCGAACGGTCCCAGACTTGGGACAGAATGGTATTGTGGCCTTTCGCTAGTAGCGAAGGGAGTAGCGAAGAGCTCGCTGGGGGTTCGCTGTGGCGAACGAGGTAGCGAGCAATGTTTGGAGGTTCTGTTTGCACTCGCTAGCAGTTCGCTAGGCGAGGAGGTAGCAAACGTTCGCTAGTAGCTCGCTAGGCGAGCGTGTAGCGAACGTAGCAGAATGAGTTTCTCTCCTGTTGTGTGTTGTTGTGGCTTGGGACCCTGATTACGATCAATCTTCCCTCGATTTAAAAGTGGGTATGCTGGCCCGTGAGGTGCTGTGGGTAGCCGAATGGCGTGAATCCTAGTTTATGGTTTGTGAAGCGTGAGTGTGGTCGATCGGCAATTTTATGCAATCGCTAGATCGAATAGGATTGCATGATGAGATGATCGAGTTCGTTGTCGTTGGCATGATAATATGAATGTATGAGAACATAATAGAATTACGTGGGCATTGAGTAGTGAACGTAGTGTCGGAGTGGATTATACTAGGGTAGAATGATGTGATATCGTTCCTAGTTGCGGGCTCATTTGGGTAGGATGACGTGATATCGTTCCTAATGAGGTACAAACAATATTGTAGTGCGTTAGGAGTATTCCTAATGAGGTGTGATTGATGGGTGCACTAGGGTATAATGATATAACATCATTCCTAGTGGCGGTGTATTTATATTTGATCCCGTGTAGGATCTGCAGAACCTCGCTTGATGCGATGGTTATATTTGATCCCGTGTAGGATCTGCAGAACCTTGCTTGATGCGATGGTTATATTTGATCTCGTGTAGGATCTGCAGAACCTCGCTTGATGCGATGGTTATATTTGATCCCGTGTAGGATCTGCAGAACCTCGCTTGATGCGATGGTTATATTTGATCCCGTGTAGGATCTGCAGAACCTCGCTTGATGCGATGGTTATATTTGATCCCGTGTAGGATCTACAGAACCTCGCTTGATGCGATGGTTATATTTGATCCCGTGTAGGATCTGCAGAACCTCGCTTGATGCGATGGTTATATTTGATCCCGTGTAGGATCTGCAGAACCTCGCTTGATGCGATGGTTATATTTGATCCCGTGTAGGATCTGCAGAACCTCACTTGATGCGATGGTTATATTTGATCCCGTGTAGGATCTGCAGAACCTCGCTTGATGCGATGGTTATATTTGATCCCGTGTAGGATATGCAGAACCTCACTTGATGCGATGGTTATATTTGATCCCGTGTAGGATTTGCAGAACCTCGCTTGATGCGATGGTTATATTTGATCCCGTGGAGGATTTGATAAGTGATAGGCTCATAGGAGAATCTGGCGGACGAATGAGTCGGTCCCTATGAGTTGCACTATCATCTTCAAATGATGAACGGAGAATAATCTCTAAGAATATAATAGTATATATGTATGTATGTGATCGGGAAAATAGCAAGTGTACTATTTTTACCAATTGTAGTAATAAGGGAAAAGTCCCAAGTATCGATCTCGAGGACTGCGTAGTAATTAACGAAATTTTTAGGATTCAATTGAACAAAAGGTCTAGTGGGTTGTTTGGTAGCAGAGTAATATCACACGTAAATACGGACTTAATTAATCAATCTAAGAACAGTGTTAGGGGAGTGGAGACTATACGAGTAAAGACCCTGTATGATTATTCTACTATACTAGTTATTAACCTTAATTTATCAGTTGGCCACTTTAGTTGCCTTAATTCCTTAATGGAAACCCTTTGATGATTTTCCTGTTCACTAATTCCTCAGTGTCCCTGAAAAACATCAAGCACTAGTTCCGACCATAAAATACGTGATACGGGATATCCTCATTCCTAAGCAATATCGACCGTGATACTATTTTGCACAAGTGTTAGGTTGACTTTCCAGACTAAGCCTAAGCACCATTCGAATTCTACTTTCCAATATGAATACGAATAGGATTAATGCAAAATCAAATATATTAAGGTAAAAACATAGTTCTCACAGAATAATTAAACAAACGTCATTACATCGCATTAAGGACCACCCCCTAACAACTTGGGGGTTTAGCTACTCATGTTCTTGGTAAACATAAAAGTAATTAGAATTAAAAAGGAGAAGATCATTACAATGCACGTTGAAATCCTTGGATCATCAATTGCTTCCGCTTTTGATCGATCCTCTGTTTCCAGCCGAACTCTCCTCCCAGTTGCCAATCCTAATCCCTGTTCCAAAAAGTGTTTTTTCCCTTTCTAAAATGTGCTTCTTAAATCTAAATTCAAATTACATAGCGAAATGTCTCAAATGCCCTTCGAAATAGGTCTGACAGCAAAAAAACAGAAAACAGAGAAATTGCACGTTCAGTGGCCTTGACACGGGCCGTGTTGTGCAACACGGGTGGCCGTGTCAGGCTGCTGGCTTCTTTTGGGGCGTGTTCCTCTCCAAGGGCTGCAACACGGGCCGTGTTGTATGACACGGGCACCCGTGTTGCAAGTCTGAGTCTTCCTTTTCCATCTGCTTTGGTCCACCCATGTCTGTCAGCCGTGTCCTTCATGACACAGGCCGTGTTATGCAACACGGGTACCCGTGTTGCAGCTCTGAGTTCCCTTTTTCGCCTTTTCTTTTCCTCCGAATGCGGTGCGATCTTCGTGCTATCCATTCCTGCCAAAAACACACTAAAAGAAACCAAATCAAACGCACCAGCGGCAAAAGCAACATCAACTTAAAAATAAGACTCGAAGACACACAACTACGAGTAATGCAGATAATAACAACTAAAGCTTCGAAAACTAGATAAAAACATTGCGAAATTAACCACAAACAGCGTTTGAAAACACAACTGAAATCCACCGATCAAACTCCCCCGAACTTGAACTTTTGCTTGTCCTCAAGCAACAAGCTCACCAACCCGGACTTAATATCTCTTTTTTTTTTCATAACGGAACCGTCCATAGAATTGTGAGTTACGGTGATAATACTCATACTTGACTTCTCATTCCAAGTCCCCTAGGATTTATCTCGGCTTTTCCCTCAAAACAGGTAACCTGCAAACACTAGACTGCGGTAAACCACAGACCTCAATCTCCCTATGGGTAACCTCTCCGACTATGCTTTGTACTTAAGTCTTCTTTTTCGATTTTCCTCCCTTTCATTCGGACAATCACTATATGGCTTTTATAATTTTCCTCGTGTGCACAAGATTTATCAATCTTTTTCTGGCACTGTTATTCTTTTTGAATGGCTTTCAGGTTCGAACGCCGTTGGGCTGAATAACCGGGTGAGGGTTACCCAACTTAGAAGGATTAGTCGCCTACTTGCCCTTTTTTGTTTGTTTTTTTTTTCTCTGTGCCTTGACCCTATATTTTTCATTATCCTTGCACACACGATTATTTTTGATGGAGCCTGATTGTCAAAATAAACTACTCAGGGGTACTTCTCAGATCAAAGCACTATGGTACAAATCTACACGTCGAACTCGTTCCTCTTTGGGAAACCCAGGGTGTTGGCCTTTTACCTATCTCTCAAGATTATCCCAATTTCATCCTCACAGTTCTTTTCTGAGTATTCTATATACTTTCTCATCACCTCACTCAACATCTTCACTCAACAGTTCCCCAACCAACAATTTTATTAATTAGCTCAATGTCAGGGGGGTCTTCCTGTGGATCGCTATCATGTTCTCAAACTAACACTGGACTGGAAATTAAATAGACAAATAACTGCAACAGAATTGAAAACACACAAATAACATAAAAACACAAAATAAAATAAAACACAAATAAAATACCCCCACACTAGAATTCAACAGTGTCCTCACTGTTGGAACACTAGTAACAGGGGACTCACAGAGTTCATGGTTGCGGAGGTTGGTCGCGCAGCATCATCTGCCGCATCCATTCATGCATCTCACTAATCAACCTGTCTTGTCGAATTTGCTCGTTCCCTTGTCTTGTCTGCTCCTCGCCTTGCCTCGTCTGCTCACTTCGGAGATGGCACATCTCATTCTCCATCCAGTCCCATTCTTTTTAAGATAAGCTCCACGAGCCTGAGCCTGATTCCTGATGGGGTGAAAATCGAGTAGGCGGTATAGGCGCTTCTTCTACCTGATCGCCTTCATCCTCAAAGAATTCTGCACCTGTACCATCATAAAATTGGTCTTCTTCATCCTGCAGGGGGCTCTCATATAGCCAGTTATTCACATTTTGAATACTAATAAAGTCAGGGGCAGGTAAAGCAAGGAGATGACTGTTTCGGCTTACCAAGGAATAGTAATTATCAAAGACACGAATCATACCTTGGGCAGTCAGTGTGGCAAGATCTATTTTTGTCTTACCTGTAACAGTGGGTTCCTCTCTCAAGAGAGCACCATGGCCAAAGTGATTCGCGATTTGAGTAATCATACCGCCTACACTTATTTCGCCTGAAGGTGCATTCGCAACCCTCTTCAAGTGATCAGCTGCAAAGGCAGCTACATTAATGAGCTCGTGATTGGCCATGCCGTACATGAAGTACAACTCCCTCTGAGTCGCCACCCCTGTGCTGTCACCCCTGTCGAACAGTGTATATGCCAATCCTTTTTGAGCGTACCTGAAACAAGGGTTATGGATACAAGAGGCTTTTGCCGCTTTCGCGACATAATCAGTTCTGCCTGTAATAGCCTTCCAGAAGTCCCCTGCACTAAAATTTCCCGGAGGGGCTCCGGGGCCAAAATTGGGGAGCTTCAGTATATCTCCCAACTCGGCTATGGTCAGGCTATGGTCAGTATCAAATAACCTGAACCTCAGTGTACCATAATATTCTTCCTCCACCCCTGTCCACCTGTGCTTCAACTGAAATTCTAAAGTGCTCAAGAATTCAACAGTTATGCGCTCATAAGTTGGCGTTTCTAATTGCATAAATTCTAACATCCCCAAAGTGTGAAACATCCTATGGACCTTTATTCTCAGCCCTAGATTATCAAGCATAGTGTTACAGATATACCTTGTGGGCGTGAGCTTACGCTTGATGATGTTAGAGTACTTTCTCTGATGATCCGGGTCTTCAAAGAGTATGCCGTGAGGGTTCGCCATACGGTGTGCTCTCTTTCTGGGGCGTGAAGTTTCCGCCACTGCTTTTCCTGTATCTCTACGAGGAGGCATTCTGAACCTGCAAAACACAAACAACACAGATGGTTCGAAAAATTTCGAAGTCCTTGTTAGTGAAAAACGAAACCGTAGAATTAATCACAATGATGAGTAGAGTGTTTTTTGTGAAGGACGGAAGTGGTTCCGGTGAGTGGGTGTGGTAGATAATGAAGCTTTTGTGTAGAGAGGGTTATGGAGGTTAAGGGTTTGTGAGGGAGAAGAAGGAGGAAGATGATAAAATGATAGAAATTGTGTGATGGATAATGATAAGTGGGGGTTAAAGTGGTGGGCCCCACGGGGTAAAAATTGAAAAATCTGACTGCGCCTTGCAACACGGGCCGTGTTGCACAACACGGGCACCCGTGTTGCTCCCCCTGTAGAATATATTTTTTTTCAAAGTCACGCCTCTGCAACACGGGCCGTGTTGTACAACACGGGCACCCGTGTTGCTCCACTAGTCCACCTGTTTTTCCAACTTCCTCATTTCTGTCATGCTGGGCCTGACACGGCCCGTGTTGTACAACACAGCCACCCGTGTCAGGGTGCTGTTTCTCATTTTTTTTCTTCTCCTCTGGTCTCCGACATTTTCTTTCACCGATGAACTGCGAGTTTAGCAAAACCTGTTAAAACAAAAACAAAATGAAAACGTGTAAATGAAATACGCGGGTTGCCTCCCACAAAGCGCTTCGTTTTACGTCGCCTGGCTCGACGGTCCGTCATCGTATCATGTGAGATGAACGACATCGTTGCGATCCTTCTGTTGTCCCTCGTAGTAAGGTTTCAGACGCTGACCATTTACTTTAAAAATGTCTCCATTTGCTGGATTTTTCAGCTCAACTGCTCCGTGCGGAAATGTCTTATGTACTACAAATGGTCCAGACCATTTTGATTTAAGCTTTCCCGGAAATAGTTTCAGTCGGGAGTTGTACAACAGTACTAATTGTCCTTCCCGAAATTCTTTCTTCTGAATACGTCGATCATGCCATTTCTTTGCTTGGTCCTTGTACATTTTTGCATTCTCATATGCCTGATTCCTGAATTCCTCTAGCTCATGGAGTTGGAGGGTTCTGGACTCTCCTGCTCTGGTGAGGTCTAGGTTAAGAACTTTTGATGCCCATAATGCCTTGTGTTCTAACTCTAGAGGCAGATGGCAAGATTTACCATAGACCAGTTGGTACGGGGACATACCAATGGGTGTTTTGTATGCAGTGCGATACGCCCAGAGAGCGTCGTCCAACTTTACTGCCCAGTCCTTACGGGATGCACGCACTGTTTTCTCCAATATCTGTTTGAGTTGTCGATTTGACACCTCGGCTTGCTCGTTGGTTTGAGGATGGTACGGAGTAGATATTTTGTGCTTCACATTATACTTAAGGAGTAGCTTTTCCATGAGATGATTTAGGAAATGAGTTCCTTCATCACTTATCAGGGGCCTTGGTACTCCAAACCGCGAAAATATGTTTTCCTTCAGAAATCTGACCACTACTTTAGCATCATTTGTTGGTAGTGCAACTGCTTATACCCATTTCGAAACATAGTCAACTGCTACCAGTATGTAGTGTTTTCCAAATGATGGTGGGAATGGTCCCATAAAATCAATCCCCCAAACATCAAACAACTCTACTTCTAACATGGAATTCTGCGGCATCTGGTTTCTTTTCGAGATATTCCCAGTCCGTTGACATCTGTCGCATTCCTTAACTACGTTCTGGGCATCCTTGAACAAAGACGGCCAATACAACCCTGATTGGAGGACTTTGGATGCGGTGCGGTTGCCACTGAAATGCCCTCCATAATCTGAATTATGACATGCTTCGAGCACCTTTCTTTGCTCGTTTTCCGGAACGCATCGTCTGATCAGTCCATTCACCCCTTTCTTGTAAAGAAACGGATCATCCCATAAGTAGAACCTGCAGTCATGAACAAACTTTTTCCGTCTGTTAGAATCAAAATCGTCGGGTATGAGACCACCGACTAAATAGTTGGCGTAATCTGCAAACCAGGGAACGCCATGAATAACTAGGATGTGTTCATCAGCAAACTCATCCTTTATCGGGCGCTTTTCCTTGTTCTCTTCAATTGGTGACATTCGTGAGAGGTGATCAGCCACAGTATTTTCACATCCTCTCTTATCCCGAATCTCCACATCGAATTCTTGGAGAAGAAGGATCCATCTCAGCAGCCTGGGCTTTGACTCCTGTTTAGCAAAAAGATATTTTAACGCAACATGGTCAGTATAAACAATCACTTTAGAACCTAACAAATATTGCCTAAATTTGTCAAAGGCATACACCACCGCTAGCAACTCCTTCTCAGTAGTTGCATAATTCATTTGTGATGGGTTCAAAACGTGACTCGCGTAGTAAATAACATGCAAAAGCTTTTCTTTCTGCTGCCCCAATACAGCCCCTACTGCGATGTCACTGGCGTCACACATGATCTCAAACGGCAGCGACCAGTCTGGGGCTATCACAATTGGTGCTGACACTAACTTGTTTTTCAGGTTCTCGAATGCATCAGCACATTCCTTATTGAACACAAACGTCGTTTCCTTGACTAACAAAGACGTCAACGGTTTAGCTATTTTAGAGAAGTCTCTTATGAATCTGCGGTAGAAACCTGCGTGACCCAAGAAGCTTCGGATACCTTTCTCGTTTACGGGTGGTGGTAACTTGGATATTACTTCCACTTTTGCTTGATCAACTTCGATCCCTTTGTGTGAGATTTTGTGACCAAGGACGATGCCCTCTCTCACCATGAAATGACATTTTTCCCAATTCAGGATCAAGTTACTTTCCTGACATCTCTGCAAAATAAGTGACAGGTTAGTTAAACAATCATCAAATGATGACCCGAAAACCGAAAAATCATCCATGAAGACTTCCATATGTTTCTCGAGCATATCCGCAAAAATGGAAGTCATGCATCTTTGAAACGTGGCCGGGGCATTACATAACCCGAATGGCATCCTCCTATAAGCAAAAACTCCGTACGAGCATGTGAAAGTTGTCTTCTCTTGATCCTCCGGCGCAACCGCGATTTGGTTGTATCGGGAGTATCCATCTAGAAAGCAGTAGTAATCGTGCCCAACCAATCTTTCTAACATCTGATCAATAAAAGGCAACGGGGAGTGATCCTTTCTGGTGGCTAAATTAAGTCTCCTATAATCAATGCATACCCTCCAACCAGTGACGGTACGCGTAGGAATCAACTCATTCTTGTCATTAGTCACCATAGTTGTACCTCCTTTCTTAGGCACCACGTGAACAGGGCTCACCCATGAACTGTCGGATATAGGATAGATAAGCCCAACATCCAATAATTTCACCACTTCCTTTCTTACGACTTCCTTCATAACGGGGTTCAGTCTTCGCTGGGGCTGCACAACCGGTTTATGGTCCTTCTCCATAAGGATTTTGTGCATGCAAACTGTAGGACTTATACCCTTTAAGTCTTCTATTTTCCAACCAATAGCACTCTTAAATTTTTTTAGAACCCCAATCAGTTGTTTCTCTTGGACACTTTTCAAACTAGAGCTGATAATGGCGGGACACTTTTCCTCGGTGTCTAGAAACACATATTTGAGATTTTCCGGCAGTTGTTTCAATTCCGAACCTTTAGGCTTTTCGTCATTACCCTCAAGCTCTATAGGTTGCCGTAAGTCCTCCCATCGGTGTGGTCGGGATCCCCTTTGGAATGGTCGAGTGTCAAACATTTCGACTACCTCTCTGTCATTCTCATCTACTTCTTTGTCTTCCTTAAAGATTGACATGCTTAGTACTCTCTCCAGGGGTAGTTGGGTCACACTCTCCAAATGTTCGCTCTCTACGACCTGTTCTAGCACTTGTATGTTGCTACTGGTGCCCCGATCCTGTTTATGCTTCATGGTATTACTAACATCAATTTTTAACTCCTCGTCATATACTTTCAAGGTCAGGGTGCCGCCTTCCATATCTATCATGACTCTCCCGGTTTCCAAGAATGGCCGGCCCAAAATTAACGGCATTTCTTCATCTTCCGGCATCTCTAGGATCACAAAATCAACCGGAAACACAAATTTATCTACCTTAACTAGTACATCTTGAACCACTCCATATGGCCGCTTAACTGAATGATCAGCAAACTGGAGGGTCATCCGAGTGTCTTGAACCGCACCGATATCCAATTTTTTGTAGATAGACAAGGGCATGAGGCTAATACTTGCTCCCAAATCAATTAAAGCTCTGTTGAAGGACCTATCGCCAATAGTGCATGGGATAGTAACAGCTCCACTGTCTTTCTTCTTGACCGGAATCTTCAGACCCTGCAAAATAGCACTACAAGTTTCCGTTAGAATAACAGGGTCGGACTCACTCGTCTGCTTCTTAGCAATGATGTCCTTCATGAATTTTGCATAGGTGGGCATTTGTTCTAGTGCCTCCAGCAACAGAATGTTCAGCTCCAACTTCTTAAACAGCTCCAGGAACTTCTCGAAATTCTTCTCTTGTTGTCCTTTCTTCTTATTTCTTGAGGGGTATGGCAGCTTGATCACCGGTTTCGGTTCTACCACTTTTTCTTTAGTTACCGGTACCGGTGTCACCACTTCTTCCTCGACTGTTTCATTCTCTTTAATTTCCAGCTCCACTTCAATCATCTGATCATTTAGTTCCGTTTCTTCTTCTCCTACTTCCTTGGCTTTTCCACTTCTTGTTACTACCGCCTTAATTTGGTGGTGATCCTTCGGATTTGGTACTGTGGCACTTGGAAGTGTACCCGACGCTTGTGAACTTGCTAGCTGTTGGGCAATTTGACTCATTTGTACTTCAAGATTCTTTATGGATGCTCCAGCATTCCTGAAGTTACTCCTTGTCTCTTCTTGAAATTGAGAACTTTGGGCGGCCATTTTCTCAATGGCCACTTCCTAATCAGCTTTTCGAGGCGCTTGTGGTTGATATTGAGGTTGGTACGGTGTCTGCTGGTACTGCTGTGGCTGAGGTTGATACGGTTGTTGGCCTTGAACCGGTTTTTGCACATTACCTTGTTGATCTTTCCATGAAAAGTTTGGGTGATTCTTCCAACCAGGATTATATGTGTTGGCGTAAGGATTGTTCTGCCTCAACATATTAATCTGTTCCACTTGCTCTTGAGTTGCTACACAATGCATTGTAAAGTGTGGCCCACCGCATATTTCACAAGGTGCTGCTTGAACTGGCTCAACCTGTGCTACTACCTGAGTTTCAACATTCATTTTCTTTAACCTTCTCTCTACCTCAGCGGTGGTCTGATCCTCCATTTTAACAACCTGGTATGCCAGCTTTAGATCAATCTTACCTTCCAGTTGGTTAACCGTGCGATCATACAACTCAAGGTGCTCGTTCGCGGCGATTGCTTCTATGATCCTTCTGATACCTGTGGCCGTTGAGAAGTTGGTTGAGCCATCGGCAGCAGTATCTATGAGCTGTTTCGTTTTGAGTCATAATCCATTCACAAAGTTTTGCATCTGCTCCGTGGCGACCATGTTATGAGTAGGACATGCTGTAAGACACCTCTTAAACCGCTTATATGCATCCCCTAAAGATTCTCCTTCTTTTTGCTTGAAGTTGACAATGTCGTATCTTTTCCGGATGAACACTGAGGCAGGGAAATACTCATTCAGGAACGCAGTTTCCATCTCTTGTCATGTTGTGATACTCCCAGCGGGAAGCGAGTAAAACCATTCTTCCGCATCATCAGTGAGTGTGAACGGGAACATAACTAATCTCTTGTCCTCTTCGGAATGTCCTTCTATTTTCAGCGAAGTGGTGGTTGTAAGGAATCTCTAAAGATGTTTATTTGCATCTTCGTTGATTCTTCCGGCGAACGGCTTGCTCTCCAACTGACGGATGGTGGAAGGGTGTAGCTGAAAATGCGCAGCATTCACCGGTTGATTCACAATGGTCATCCGGTTCGGTTGAGCATTGGCCCCTCCATAGTCTCCTAGCAGTCTTTCAGGCTGAGGTGGATTTCCAGCCATTTGAACAGTCTCAGGTGGTGTCTCTCTCTCTTCGGAGTCGCTCTGCACGGATATAATTTCCTCTATTTCTTCCAGTCTTTTAACTTTAGCTAATCTCCGTCTTTCGTGTAATGCTCGTTCTGGTTCTGTATCAAAAGAATATTTAGCTGAGGCCTGACCTCGCATACACACTTAGACAAGCGTTAGATAATAAACGGATAAAAGTTATGCAGTAAACAATAAAATTTTAGTCGCAGAGCAACAAAATTTCTTTTGGATTCTAAAAACAATGTTAATTTGGCAGTCCCCGGCAACGGCGCCAAAAACTTGATCGGGAAAATAGCAAGTGTACTATTTTTACCAATTGTAGTAATAAGGGAAAAGTCCCAAGTATCGATCTCGAGGACTGCGTAGTAATTAACGGAATTTTTAGGATTCAATTGAACAAAAGGTCTAGTGGGTTGTTTGGTAGCAGAGTAATATCACACGTAAATACGGACTTAATTAATCAATCTAAGAACAGTGTTAGGGGAGTGGAGACTATACGAGTAAAGACCCTGTATGATTATTCTACTATACTAGTTATTAACCTTAATTTATCAGTTGGCCACTTTAGTTGCCTTAATTCCTTAATGGAAACCCTTTGATGATTTTCCTGTTCACTAATTCCTCAGTGTCCCTGAAAAACATCAAGCACTAGTTCCGACCATAAAATACGTGATACAGGATATCCTCATTCCTAAGCAATATCGGCCGTGATACTATTTTGCACAAGTGTTAGGTTGACTTTCCAGACTAAGCCTAAGCACCATTCGAATTCTACTTTCCAATATGAATACGAATAGGATTAATGCAAAATCAAATATATTAAGGTAAAAACATAGTTCTCACAGAATAATTAAACAAACGTCATTACATCGCATTAAGGACCACCCCCTAACAACTTGGGGGTTTAGCTACTCATGTTCTTGGTAAACATAAAAGTAATTAGAATTAAAAAGGAGAAGATCATTACAATGCACGTTGAAATCCTTGGATCATCAATTGCTTCCGCTTTTGATCGATCCTCTGTTTCCAGACGAACTCTCCTCCTAGTTGCCAATCCTAATCCCTGTTCCAAAAAGTGTTTTTTCCCTTTCTAAAATGTGCTTCTTAAATCTAAATTCAAATTACATAGCGAAATGTCTCAAATGCCCTTCGAAATAGGTCTGACAGCAAAAAAACAGAAAACAGAGAAATTGCACGTTCGGTGGCCCTGACACGGGCCGTGTTGTGCAACACGGGTGGCCGTGTCAGGATGCTGGCTTCTTTTGGGGCGTGTTCCTCTCCAAGGGCTGCAACACGGGCCGTGTTGTATGACACGGGCACCCGTGTTGCAAGTCTGAGTCTTCCTTTTCCATCTGCTTTGGTCCACCCGTGTCTGCCAGCCGTGTCTTTCATGACACGGGCCGTGTTGTGCAACACGGGTACCCGTGTTGTGCAACACGGGTACCCGTGTTGTGCAACACGGGTACCCGTGTTGCAGCTCTGAGTTCCCTTTTTCGCCTTTTCTTTTCCTCCGAATGCGGTGCGATCTTCGTGCTATCCATTCCTGCCAAAAACACACTAAAAGAAACCAAATCAAACGCACCAGCGGCAAAAGCAACATCAACTTAAAAATAAGACTCGAAGACACACAACTACGAGTAATGCAGATAATAACAACTAAAGCTTCGAAAACTAGATAAAAACATTGCGAAATTAACCACAAACAGCGTTTGAAAACACAACTAAAATCCACCGATCAGTATGGTCTGATAGATGGGAGGATGACGTTTAAGTAAGCGTGGAGGAGTTGTACTCACTAGGGTAGGATGGCAATGTGTCGTTCCTAGTGAAGAAGTTACCGGGGTAGAATGACTGAGATGTTGTTCCCGGTAGGGCATGAGCGATATGCCCATAACCCGGAAAGAGGATTGAGGACCTTAGATGAGTATTATACGAATCGCACGGCATGGTTGCGGTTGTTATATGTAATATGCATGCGTGCAGGAATTGATGGGACGCGGATAGCGAATAAATGAATGTGTAGGATATTGACTAACGGATGGATGGTTTAGTGTGAGTGTATATGTTTAAGTGTATTGGATGTGGTGAGAATTTATTATTACGCACCGTAGTGAAGGGCTGTAGAATATAGGCATTCGGTACTTGAGTATTTCTATATATGTGTGTGTGTGTATATATATATATATATATATATATATATATATATATATATATATATATATATATATATATATATATATATATATATATATATATATATATATATATATATATATATATATATATATATATATATATATATATATATATATATATATATATATATATATATATATATATATATATATATATATATATATATATATATATATATATATATATATATATATATATATATTATGCCTTGATTATTATGATAATGTTTCTCACCCTTCTGTTGTTTTATGATGCCCTGCGAGGCATTGCAGATTAGGATTCGCTGGAGGTTTCCTTTGGAGTATAGTTCCTTTCCCTCGTGTCGGTCGCTCTGATATGTAACTTTGGGTAGATAGGCTTGTTGTTTGCCTTAATGATGTTTTGTTTATATGTGAATAGAGTTGTGAACAACCAGATGACATGTAATTACATTTTGTCATGTCTTAAGTGAATACATATATGTTTTAGTCTTCCGCTTTAAGATTAAACATGAATATGTAATTTTGGAGAATCATGCGTTTAATTTTAGTTGAGATTTACCCCTTTTGAGTTAATTCTTTTTTAAACATTAATATTCATGTGGTCGTTTCGTGAGTATTATGACACACTTCTTTTATACCTAAATGTAAATATACTCTGATGAAAATAAAAACACTTGTATTCATGACTATATGATTTGTTATGTGATTATTTTGGGGTATAGAAAGGGGGCGTTACATCATACGTTGATGCAAAACATGCAGAATTAAACAAATAGAAATGGACATAGTATGAGTCGACAAGAGGGTCAACGCGAGCACTCCTGGGATTAGACCATTCAAAAAGCTTTCTGTATGAGTCGACCGAAACTAGGTTTGAGTTGACTCAAAGCCCTAAAATATGCAAAAATGCATATTTCATGTATCAAGCAACTTTTGAGGTACTCTATCACATAGTAAGCTTGACAAGTTTGACCAACCCTACATGAAGCATAGATTTAGCAATTTCTATATGAATCAATAATGTTTCTGATGGATGTTTGACTCACGAGGGATAAGATATGCATATGTGACACAATGATATCGTCCAAAGTAAATTTTTCTACCAATCTAAGTTTTGACATCATTAAAACAAGTGTAGCTACCTATGAGGATTGCCCTCACATACTCCCCATTTTTTATGATGGCAAAATGATATAAACTTGGTGTACGATGCATTATATCATCCTTCTCCTTACTCGATGCCTTTATATGTACACAATATGTATGTATAATAAGTCTTTACATACGATGTTACGAAGAGCCTTCCTCAAATAGTGGGCCACCGTGGTGTAAGCTCGACATAGACTATGTCAGAATCCCGAAGGCCATGGGGGTCGGCATTGTGAAACTATGCATATGTTTCCCCCAACCCCTGTTACTATGGGCCTGGTTTCAAGTCGACGCGATGTCACGACGAGCCTGTTTTGAGCCGTCGACATCACAGACACAGTGCCAGTGTTGAACTCAGTCGTTTGAGTCACCGCCGTATTTCCTTCCGAAGACGGTTCTTTGTTTGGACGTGGCATCACCATCTTGCCATTACACAAATGCATGCACCCCAACCCTTCGGGTCCCATTGGGCGTGCCAATTTGTTCGCACGCAGTTTTCGCCCGAACAACCTCTGACCTCCTAACACAGGTTTACTCGCGGGACCGGTCAAACGAGTCCTAAAACCGGGGGTTTGGGATGTATGTGAGGAATGGTGGTATGAGAAGTATATTGGGAATTTAGTTGAAGTGAGACCGACGACTTAGAAAACTATGTGCAGGAATGAGCAATAACTTATGTAAAAAGATTAAAAGTAGAAGCAAACAATAAGATAAAATATACTTGGAATTAACAACATAAATTGCTTATGAAAAAAAAGAAAAGTAACGCGATCGTACATCTTGTAGGGGTGAAAAACTCTTTTCTCGCAATGTTTTGGTACTCAGAGTGTTTTTCTTACAATCTTACAAAAAGCGTCTCTTTATTACCTAAGCACACATTGCTTTAAATAGAGAAAATAAATAGTTGTCACGTTGAATCTGATGTCGCCATGTGTTTATCCACTACTTCTATAACTTCCCATGTCTCTAGATTTCAAATCCTTTTCCCGCTCAAACGTACGTCTTTTTGCATGGCCTATGGTCATCTCAGTCGACTAACACCACCAGGGTCGACCACACCATCTTCTGCCTGTCGATGTCGACCTACGTCCTGGACGGGTAATTGAGCCCGTCGACCAGCTGTTGTGTTGCCACTTTTCTGGTCGAAACTTCCGGTCAACATAAGGGGGAATTAATGAAGGTGAGACGACACTGGGTGAAGATGTGGCGGAAGAGGGGGCAAGAGTTAATGAAGTTGAGGAGAATGTTGGGATTGAAGAGAATGATAGAATTGAGGAAAATGTGCGTCATGTGGGGACCAACTATGAAATTGAGGAGAATATGGGTCAGAGGAGACACACTGTAACAATATGGATGATGTGGGGACCACATGTGAAATGGAGGAGAATGTGGATGTAGGGATGAATGTTGGATGAGATGAAATTAATGAAGGATTGAACTGTAACCAAGAACAAGACGGGGTAGTTAACTCTAACCAAGAAGATGAAAGTGATGACAATGCTTTGAATGTTAATTTTGAAGACTCAGAGAATGATATAGGTATTGATATAGAGATAACAATTGATGAGGATGAAGTGAATGCAACAAGTAAGTTGAAGGGAAAAGGCAATGGGAGAGGTAAAGGGAAATGGAAGGGGAAAAGTAAAGGGAAAGGGAAAGGGAAAGAGAAGGGGAAAGGAAAGGAAAAGGTCATTGTTAGGGATGTAGGTGCTGATAAGAATGCTCATGTAGACTATGGATGCTGACTGTACTTCCTTGTTTTCATGTAATGACTTGCATAAAAGATCAACATTTGGAGACTGATGACTTTGTACCTGACTGTTACAAGAAAGAACAATATGTTGCTTGCTATGCACATGTGATATATCCACTTAATGGGGAAGCCTTGTGGGAAAAGACTAGTGCTGTTAATCTTAGCCACCACCAATAAAGAGGCAGCTTGGAAGGCCAAAGAAAAAAAGAATAGGGAAGCTGGAGAGATGGTGAGGGATGAGACACACATGAAGAGGGCAGTACATGGTATAAAGTGTAGTCGTTGCCACAAAATGATCACAATAAGGCCACTTGTAAACTACCACAACCACAAGAACCAACAAGTCAACCACCACCACGAGCTAATTCAAGTCAGGTATAAGATGCAACAAGTTAGCAACCATCACAAGGTGTTACAAGTCAACCACCACCACCTGTTGCAACAAGTCAACCACCATCATAAGTTGTTACAAGTCAACCACCACCACTTGTTGTTACAAGTTAACCACCATCACCCGTTGTTACAAGTCAACCACCACCACAAGCTGTTACAAGTCAACTACCACCACCTGTTGTTACAGGTCAGCCACCACCCAAAACTAAGAAAAAACTTCATAAGGGTGGCAAACCTGTTTCAAGCCAACCATGACCAATATTATTATGTCTACTAAGATTTTATAATCCCATTTAATTGACTGACTCTTTTGATTTTGTTAATGCACATTTTGGAATGGAACCTGTTATGTAATGCCTTATAATGACCTTTTGGTTTTGGACATGTTATGTAATGCTTTATAATGGTCTTTTGATTTTTGAACCTGTTATGTAATGCCTTATAATGATCTTTTGTTATTGAACCTGTTATGTATCAAACTTTGAATTTGTTAATGAATGTTGGAATGGTTATTGAACCTGTTATGTATCAAACTTTGAATTTGTTATTAAACCTATTATGTATCAAACTTTGAATATGTTATTGAATCTGTTAATGAGTGTTTGAACAAGTTATATTACAGTTCGTTTCCACAAATATTGGTTATTGAGCTGCACATTTTACAGGTTGGATATTGAGACATTATTCAATGAAAATGTGAAAACATAACACATACATTATTCATTAAAACAATATAACAATATATTATTCATTAAACAAACTCATCAATTTGTTACAGACACAAAGTTCAACCTTAGACTACCAACATAACAACATAACTTTCAAGTACCCTAAAACTAATTGAGATGCATTGTTACAAACACAAGGTTCAACCCTAAGCTTACAATTCCAACAACAATGGACATTTTGAGCCACCGAGTGTAGATAACTTCATTCTTTAATTTGTTAATTTTCTTCTTTTGTCTTTCAAGCTTCAAATTCCTTTCATCAACAAACTCATCACCCAACCACTTGAAGAAATTACAACCTTTTTCAATGTGGTTTCTGTAAACTCTACAACCCCAGAATTTTCTCCCTTTGTTGACACTGTTCGCATCATTCACTGTTCTAAGAACACTCTCATCTTGGCAAAAACACTCGATTCTCTTGTTTCTACGAATCAAAGATCCAAATGTACCATAACTATGATTATTTGAAGTTGAGGCATTGCTTGCGCTCATTGACATCACTTGAACCCTAATTTCCAAATTGCAGAAGAAAATGCAAGATGGTAGAAGGAAGATGGAAGAAAGGGATTTAACCCTGTTTTGAAGATGAAGATGGAAGAGGTTGGAAATATGGAACACGACTAAACAATGGTGGAAGAAGAATGAAGCTGCAAGAATGAAATATGGAACCCTACATAACGTAACGTATACATATCCTGATGTGGAATTCTAAATTGGCTTACTTGGCATGCCACCTCAACAAACTAACGTTTTTTTTTACACAAACTAACGGAAGGGATCAAAATGTTTAACGAAACTTAAATTAAAGGATCATTAAGTAACGTTTTTTTAGTTTAGGGACCAAAGCAAAATTCGCTCGAAGTTAAGGGATCCAATGACTAATTATGCGAAAAATATAATATTAAATATTTATTTATATAATAAAAAAATTATAAAAAAATCACAACTTTCCATAAAAATATAATTTTTGGTAAGTGAAAAAATAAATTAAAGTTCTTTAAATACCAAATATAGCATTAAATTTGGTTTTAAATAAAAAGCCGTTACTTTAAAATTTGAAATACACACACAATGGCATATACGTTATTTGACCTAAAATATAAGACATTTTCCAAGAAGCTGAATTAGAAGGGGCCCACCTGATGACTCGGCTTGACGGAATATAGCAGTATTCTGCTACTCCATTCAAGCTGCATGTGCTTTTCCGTTTCTGCAACAAAACAAGTAACAGTAAACAGTTACAACACTCACTCTCTCTGTATTCGTGCCTTCTTTGCAAACATTCTCATTCTCTCATTTCTAGGGTTTTCTTTTTTCACTGTAAGCTCTCTATTCTTCCTCATTACTCTAACCGTTTCTTCGCGTTTATTGTTCTATTTTCTGTTTAATTTTATCAAATGCTTAGTTATTGTTATGGTTATGATTATGATTTTGAAATCGTTTATTTGTTGTTGTTTTTGTTGAATGTGAAGGAAGCTAGATCAGTGAGAGAAGATAATGTCGTCGAGAGCGGGACCGTCGGAGTCTCAAGGTCCGGTGATGCAGAGGCGGATAACGCGGACGCAAACAGCTGGAAACCTTGGAGAAGCTATTTTTGATAGTGAGGTTGTACCTTCTTCTCTTGTTGAAATTGCTCCTATTCTTCGTGTTGCTAATGAGGTTGAGAAGACTCATCCTAGAGTCGCTTATCTCTGTAAGTTATTTTTATTTTTTGGACTGTTTGATTTACGTTTACCTGCGTTGAAATCTGAAGCACATTTATCTCTTTCTCTGCGTGCATATGGAGTTTGCATACACAGTGTTGTTTAATGTTTATTTGCTGCTGATTCTGATATATTGAGTTGATTAGAGTTTAGTTGCTTACTGTTGCAATGGAAACCTTAGTGATAGCTAATTTTAGTATTAGTTTCTACAAGCTTAGTTTTGTATTTTAACATTTTCTAATTAATAACTGTGTAACATGTAAACACTGTGATTATTTTTATTGGTGTTGGAATGTATTTTGTTTTGAGGGTATGTGTTTTCCTATTGTAGGCCGGTTTTACGCGTTTGAGAAAGCTCATAGGTTGGACCCCACTTCAAGTGGTCGTGGTGTTCGGCAATTTAAAACTGCTCTTCTTCAACGTTTAGAAAGAGTAAGCAATAACATGTTTTCATTGGATAAGATATAATTTCTGACATTATTTTTCCAAATAATATGTCATGGTTTTACTCTTTTCCTCCATAATAATGATAAACGGTAGGTAACACGTGTATTTTATTTTAGGAGGAAAGTTTTGATAGTGTCATTTATGCTCTTTTTTTAAAACTTTTCTAATGTTTCAATAGTTTCCGTTGACATTGTTAGACTGTTGCTGATTTCATCCTGGACGTTTAAGGATTGCTCTATTCGGAAAACTTTATTTACCAACCTTTTTTTTGTTATCGTGCTATACATAATGAATGTGAATGCTTTCCCCTAATAAGATTTAGAGTTCGTAATGCCTAAGTACTAATTTAGAACATTCCCTTTATGTTATGGATGTCCTTTATCACTTTATTCTATATTTCTTAGGAAAATGATCCAACATTGCAAGGAAGGATAAAGAAAAGTGATGCCCGTGAGATGCAGAGTTTCTATCAGCATTACTACAAAAAATATATCCAAGCTTTACAAAATGCTGCTGATAAGGCTGATCGGTATGGTGATTATGCAGAGTGCAATGTGATTTGTTATGTGCCTTTTCTGTGATGTGACTAGCAGTGAGTTTCTATTCTTACTTTCAGAGCACAACTAACCAAAGCATATCAGACTGCTAATGTTCTTTTTGAGGTTTTGAAAGCTGTTAATATGACCCAATCTATGGAAGTTGACCGTGAGGTAATTTTCCCCTGTCGAATCTTTTTATGCGAACATTCCTTCATAAATTAATTCACCATTATTTAGTTTTTTCTCAACAAATTTAAATTTCACCTGCCTTTGTATTCATGAGTCATGATTGATTTTCCATTGGCACTGTAACAGATTTTGGAGACTCAAGATAAAGTTGCTGAAAAAACAGAGATCTTAGTTCCTTTCAATATTCTTCCTCTTGATCCTGATAGTGCAAATCAGGCGATAATGAGATTTCCGGAGGTAGGGTCTGTAGTTTCATATATGTACATAATTATTATCCCCATATGATTTTGTTCAACTCTTGGTGAAAGTTATCCACCAATCTTTTCAGATCCAAGCTGCTGTATTCGCTCTTCGTAACACAAGGGGTCTTGCCTGGCCAAAGGACTACAAGAAAAGAAAAGATGAAGACATTCTGGATTGGCTTGGGGCAATGTATGGGTTTCAGGTAAATTACAATCTGATGTTTTTGCACATCATGACTTATGTGTTACTAACAAATTCGGTTGGATTTTATGCCCCTCTTGCACAAAATACAGAAGCACAATGTGGCAAATCAGAGAGAGCATTTGATCTTATTGCTTGCAAATGTACACATAAGACAATTTCCCAAGCCTGATCAACAACCAAAGGTGAGGTTTAATTGGATAGTTTATACAATGTTTTTTCCTCTTCATTTTAAATTTTAAATGTTGTAAACATTTTGTCCCCCCTTTTAATATGGAAGGTGCCTTGTTTCTTTTCTTTTAGTTGTCATGTAGCATCTAAATCTTAAATGTGTGTTTCTTTTGTTTCATAAATGTCATGTTCAGTATAGTCATAGATATGAATGCCTCTTAAAACTTTCTACACAAGTGCACTTTCTTACTGATTTTGAGGGAAGATATTTAACACTTGATGTTTCAATTTCTAGTTTTTATATTTTTTTCTTCTTTTCGTTGTCCATAAGAATATTCATATATTTGGTTTGTGTTAATATGGTTGTGACTTGTGCATGTTATTTGCCTAGTTGGATGATCGTGCACTGACAGAAGTGATGAAGAAGCTTTTCAAGAATTACAAAAAGTGGTGCAAGTATTTGGGTCGAAAGAGTAGCCTTTGGTGAGAATTATGTTCTCATAACGTGGAAATATATCTATAATGTTGTTTTGGCAACTAGGAGCTATTTATTTAGAGCTACATATGAAAAGTTGAGGACAAAAGAGATTTTAAACTTGTTTTTCTATTCTCATTATACATTTTATCCTCTGTTGTTAAATAGTCATATGTACTCTTAAGTTTTAGTTGTGACTTTCCGTTTTGGATTTGATTTCTTATTCCCATCTTGTTTCTTTTTGCCTAGCTTTCCCAAAAATATATGTCAGTTTCTCGTGCAACATATCTCATCAATATACGTTGCAGGTTGCCAACCATACAACAAGAAGTGCAGCAACGCAAATTACTGTACATGGGTCTTTATCTTTTAATATGGGGTGAAGCGGCCAATCTAAGATTCTTGCCAGAATGCCTTTGCTATATCTATCACCATGTAAGCTTTGTCAGAATGCCTTTGCTATATCTATCACCATGTAAGCTTTGTAATTTAAATTATGAATGACAATTGGACTGTTAGATCATATGGGTACCCATCCTAAAATATTATTCTCAAGGTAGGGTTTTAACTTTTTCTTCTTCTTCTTCCGATACAAGGGTTTTAACTTGTTAAATGGGTTTGATTTCATATTAATTAAGAACAACAACCAACCAAGTCATATCCCACTCGATGTGGTCGGTTACATGGATCAAGTTACACCATAATCTTCAATCAAATACCATGTTTCTATCCAATTCGTTAATCTTAAAATCTTTCTTAATAATTTCTCTTTTATGTTTCCTAGGTCTTTCTCTACCTTTATTGTTTGAATACTCTTCATCTGATCTACTAACCTTACAACAAAATTCACAAGTCTTCTCTCTACATATTCAAACCACCTAAGTCTTCTCCTGTATGCAAGTTGTTTGTGACTCCTGGACAATGCAGGGGTCTCCTTCAATCCTTAAGAATTTAGCAGCACTCACTGAGCTTCTTCTTAGTCTTTATCAATTGGTCATTTATATCATCATAATTGTATATCTCTAATATTTAAGCGTTATTGTCCTTATGTTGGTTGGCATTGAACGATTTCTTAGAAGGTAGCATACTCATTTGTCGAACTTGACTGAATATTGGCACGCTTTGCAATCTGTTTCGTGATGTTTCTTGTAGATGGCTTTTGAATTGTATGGTATGCTTGCTGGTAATGTTAGTCCATTGACGGGAGAGAATATCAAGCCAGCCTATGGAGGTGAAGAGGAAGCTTTCTTAAGTAAAGTTGTAACTCCCATATATAATGTGATTGCCAAGGTACTTCCTGCATCTCTGATTATATTTTTGTTGTAAATATAGTTTTATATTGTGTAATTATTTGTATAGATTGTATTCAATGTTAATTAGGCCCATTAAGTATAGCCTAGTCTCTTTAAACAGTTTAGTGATTGTACTCAAATCACTTTTGGAATAATATTTATAAAATTGTTCCTCAATTCTACACTTTTTGTACTACTATGTTTGTGAGCACACAACTAAACCATGTTTTATTCGTGATATTGGTAATGTCTCATATAAAGGTATTGATTTGTTCAATAGGAAGCTGAAAGGACCAAAAGAGGGAGGTCAAAGCATTCACAATGGAGGAATTATGATGATATAAATGAATATTTCTGGTATGAATTATCTTATTCTTCCTTTATTGTTTTGTCTTGAATAAAACCTGCCTGAGTGTTAACTTTCAATAAAAAAATTCAGGTCAGCGGATTGTTTTCGGCTTGGTTGGCCAATGCGCGCTGATGCTGATTTCTTTTGCCTTCCAGTGGAACAACTATACTTTGATAAGTTGAAGGTAGGCATTGATTATAATCTCATAGTGGGAAATATGGTTTACTTCTACTTCTATTTATTGATTACTTGATAGCTGCTATAAAGACTCATATTGAAATCTGCTATTTAATTATAATTTTATTACATTGGTGCTATAATACTTGTGTATAAGAGTTGTGCATATCTTAAATTTGTTGCAACTTGCAAATGGATGAAACTTGGAATTATTGTTTTGCTTTTATGGTACTTTTGGTTAGGAGTTAGGGTTTCCTTGGAATCTTTTTGTGAAAACCTAATTGAAGTGGCTAATGTGGTAATGCTTTTTAAAGAAACTGTCTTTTTGGTTTTCAAAATATTACTATTTTCTCATTTCGTCCGCAAATTTGAAGTTTTTATTCTATTAATTGAATAAGTTATATGATGGAATTTTCTATCATTGAATGTTTTGAAGTCAGTTTCAAACGGCCTTCCTAATTATTAGTAGTTTTCATGTAGCATTGGAACCGTGACTTACATAATGCTTTTTAAAGAAACTGTCTTTTTGGTTTTCAAAATATTACAATTTTCTCAATTTTGTCCGCAAATTTCAAGTTTTTATTCTTTTAATTGAATAAGTTATATGATGGAATTTTTATAGCGTCGAAAAAGTGGAAATTAGTTTCAAGTGGCATTCCTAATTAGTAGTTATTTTCATGTAGCATTGGAACCTTGACTTACATTATGTTTTAGGTGAAGAGTTTGAGAGGGAAAAAGTTTCATTTCAAATAAAACATTCTCTAAATTAATAACTTTTTAGAATGAAATATATTAAATGATACGTTATCATGAAAATTAATGTCATATTTGTTCATTTTTACCTCTTGATTTTGAATGAAAAATTTACCTTCCCTTCTCTTTCTCTCCAATTTCAGGCAAACCAAAAGTATTCTTTGAAATACTCTTTTATTTTTATTAGTTATTTCTTTATTTATAATTCTTGTAAATATTACTCAAGCAATTCTGCAAATCTTTATTCTCTTGAGTCTTGATGTTTTCAAGAACTTTGTTCTCATAAGAAAAGAGTTGTATCCAAGACTTACTAGATGCATACAACCCATTAAAAATTGAGTTTTAATATGTGCGATATATACTAGCTGATTACTGGTTAATTAATAAGCCGGATACATCGTACGATACGACACTATTATGGGGTATACACAAAATTTAAAATACGACACAGTCAATATATGTTAAAAAAAGTTTTTCGTATAATAAATTAAAATAAACCTATAATGTTATTATCTTGATTTATGAGTAAGTATTATTTCTACCCTGTATGTGTCACAAAAAGCATGCAATTTTATGTCTTTAGTTAGTACGACATATCTAAATATATAGTATCTGTCTATAGTTGGTAAGAAATATCGAATAACATGTTTGGATTGGCTTTTGGAAGATCCAGTATCACTTCTAGAAGTGTAGAATTGATTTTGGGTGATTTTGAGGTGTTTGTTTTATCAAAATTAGAATTGATTCTACCTCCAGAATTGATTCTACTTAAAGCTAGAATTTGTAGCTTCTACCTCCAGAATTGATTTTGGGTAATTTTTACACTGAAATTTATTATTTAACTCACTTTTACATAAATGTATCCAAACATAAATCAATTCTGCTAAATTCAATTATGTTAAAATCAATTCTACCAAACTCAATTCTGCTAGAATCAATTCTGCTCACCGCCAATCCAAACACACCCGAAGATGTACCTGAGAAGTATCAAATATGTATCTAAGAAAAATCATCGAAATTATTTCCCAAAAGATAAATAAAAATTGGTACTTTATGAGTACGTATCGGGAAGTATCAGACACCTATACTTCTCCATTTTGAAGTATGTGGGCTTCATAGCTGGTTAAGATATATATTTTTCTTTTAAAAAAGGTTTATGCATTAGCTCTAGGCCCACATGCTGGCATGAAAATAAGAAGATTCTTCTATGCTTGATTATGATTATAATGCTGATTTAAATTGTTAAAATGGGTGCTATTAAAATTATCAAGCATACAAGTAAATTTGAACAATATATTATGGAAAGCTTAAAACTTGTATGTGACACTAGATTTTAAGCCTTGATAGAAGCTTGAACTTGCAGGGCAACAAGCCAGATAATAGGGACAGATGGGTTGGAAAGGGCAACTTTGTTGAGATAAGGTCCTTTTGGCATATTTTCAGAAGTTTTGATCGCATGTGGAGTTTTTTCATTCTAAGCTTACAGGTAACAAGTACTTTATATCCTATTTTGGCAAAATATATATTCTCCCTCCCATTAAGTTTTTTTTTTTGTTTAAGATCCATTTCTGAAAGAGCCCATTTGTCATTAGGCTATGATTATTGTTGCTTGGAATGGAAATGGGGATCTAAGTGCAATATTTAATGGTAATGTTTTCAAGAAGGCACTTAGCGTGTTTATAACAGCAGCTATATTAAAGCTTGGACAAGGTATATATTCTTACGGGAGCTAACCATCTCAACATTATATAAAGATCAGGTTGTTTATAGTTACGATTTCTTATTATATGTTAATGTGGCAGCTATTCTTGATGTGATCCTCAGTTGGAAAGCACAGCGGAGCATGTTGATGTATGTTAAGTTAAGATACATTCTAAAGGTTGTTTCATCTGCAGCATGGGTGATTGTTTTATCGGTCACTTATGCTTATACCTGGGACAATCCTCCTAGCTTTGCTCAAACCATCCAAAGTTGGTTTGGAAGCAAGAAACACTCACCTTCAATATTTATTATGGCTGTTATTGTATACTTGTCACCAAATATGCTAGCTGCCATATTGTTTCTGTTCCCACTCATTCGGCGTTTTCTTGAGAGATCAAATTATAGGATTGTCATGCTAATGATGTGGTGGTCGCAGGTAGGTGATATGACAACTTTGGTTTCTGTATATAATTTGGTTTGGTTCATCAAACAACAGTTGTTTTGTTCAAAACTGAGATATATAGGCTCTAACTTGGTGGTTTTGTTGCCTTGTAATTGACAGCCCCGTCTCTATGTCGGTAGGGGGATGCATGAGAGCACATTTTCCCTTTTCAAGTAAGTTTAAAAAGTTTTTGTTTGCTGAGGATAATGTAACTTTTGCTGAAAATTGATTTTAACTTGTCGTCAACGTATAATCTCAGGTACACTGTGTTTTGGGTTCTCTTGATAATTACAAAGTTAGCATTCAGTTACTATATAGAGGTAATCCCTTTTCGTTCATTAATTCCAAAATTTTCCACATTTGTGGGGGGTGTTGAATAGACAATTAAAATTCCCTTTTCGTTTTAAAAAAATCAGATTAAGTGAGTGGAAACAAATATGGTGAAAACTTTGTTTGAAAGGTTTTAAGCTATTGGAAGAAGATTGTTGTAATACCACACCAATTGTTTGAAATGATGATATGAACAATGTAATGAGTAAAAATCAGATTAAGCGAGCGGAAACAAATATAGTGAAAATTTTGAAAGGTTTTAAGCTATTGGAAGAAGGTTGTTGTAATACACACAACAATGGTTTTAAATGAAGATATGGACAATGTAATGAATAAAAGTCAAAGTTTCAAACAAAGGTGTTTGATGCACTTAACAATTCATCAGTTTTGAGTAATTCTAATTTCAATTCTTTACAGAATAATCAATAACGTGATTATTTAGAAATCCAATTCTATCAAACCTAATCTTATACAAATTAAGACTATGAATGCAATAAACCTATGAAGCATGCAATTTAGATTAAACGATAAATCTAACAGCTAACTCGAGCATGCAAGAAATCTAAACAAGAGAGAGAGAAGGAGAGAGTGCACCAGGATTTGTATTGGTTTGGTGCTATCGTCCTTGCAGGCACCCGTCTCATCACACAAACTCTATCGCTGAAACACAATATTGTCTGTGTCAAACGATAAATTAAATTGACTTTTTTAATGGGCCGTGTATTTTAATTTTATAGATAAAACCTCTGGTGGAACCTTCAAAGGCTATAATGCATGTAAGAATCTCGCATTTCCAGTGGCATGAATTCTTTCCGCGAGGTAGATGGCTTTAACACTTGGGTTTTTCATATTCATTTTTGCACAAATGAGTTCATAAATTCTGTGTTTTGCAGCTCGAAAAAATATTGGTGTTGTAATTGCGCTTTGGGCTCCAATTATTTTGGTATGTCTTTAAAACATATTTGATTCGATTACTTGGTTAGTAAATACCACATTACACACTGATCTCTTTCTTTTCCTTTTTTTAGGTATATTTCATGGATACCCAGATTTGGTATGCCATATTCTCAACTTTATTTGGTGGTATTTATGGGGCATTCCGTCGCCTCGGTGAGGTTAGAAGATTTGCCTACTCCTATAATCTCTTTTAGTCCTTGAGTTTCATAATGTGGTTTCTTTTATCTTATTTTCCTTGAGTTTCATAATGTGGTTTCTTTTATCTTATTTTTCTTGAGTTAAGTCACTGTTTTGAGAAGTATGTTTTATTTTGCTATGGCTCTAGAAGATTGCATAGGTTTATGCGTTTTAATACTAATATGCCTCAACTTTGGCTTTTTGTTTTAGTTGTTTTAGAAGGTATCTCGTGCATTGCATGATTTTTCAAAGTCATAAAAAACATTAGAACAGAAGATGTTATAAGTTGAGACTGAGGATATGCATGATTACATTTGAAGTTTAAAACACGAGATATTGAAATAATTGGCATTCGTAGAAACAAGAAACTAAACCATTCTTCAGTACACGGACTTCGGTTTAAAAGATACATGTGGATTGGGGGGGTTGAGTGTCAACGATTTCAACATTGTAAAATAATTATTTATCAAACAAAATGTTTGTTTCTGTGATTTTTCCATCATACCCCCCTTCCTGCTCAGCTCTTTTCAAATCTATTTTGTTTACTTTTGGTTTCAGATAAGGACACTCGGAATGCTTAGATCTCGGTTTGAATCATTGCCTGGTGCTTTTAATGCCTGTTTGATCCCAGAGGAAAAGAGTGAGCTAAGAAAGAAAGGATTAAAAGCAACTTTCTCTCGGAGATTTGACCAGGTTGATAATTTTAAATTATTTTACCATCACTTTCTTGGAGGATGTGTGGTTAAAATTTAAAAAATCAATATTTCAAAATTTCCTTTTCCTTATTGATACAGATCCCATCTAACAAAGGTAAAGAGGCTGCAAAATTTGCACAACTTTGGAACCAAATTATCACTAGTTTTAGGGAAGAAGATCTTATCAGTAATAGGTAATCTGCAGGGGATCTTTGAGTTTGTGGTTCTTGATCTTCTCTCTCTTGATACTAGATACAGTACTGTATTTTTTTTACTATAGTGTGCTGAATGTGGTTATACTGTGCAGGGAAATGGACCTTTTGCTTGTGCCTTATTGGGCAGATCCTGAGTTAGACCTTATACAATGGCCACCATTTCTACTTGCTAGCAAGGTTTATTTATTAAGTGTTTTACTTTTGAAAGCTTGCTGCCTTAATGTCCATTATCGATTATCTATTTGCTTTTGTAGATTCCAATTGCATTGGATATGGCTAAGGACAGCAATGGAAAGGATCGAGAACTAAGGAAAAGAATAGAGTTCGACAACTATATGTCTTGTGCTGTTCGTGAGTGTTATGCTTCATTTAAGAGCATTATTAGGTACTTGGTTCAAGGGGACCGTGAGAAGAAGTAAGTCCTTTAAAATAGTATATTGCAGTTGTGTACTTGGTTGTGTGTAGCAGTACTTTGAGTGATATTTCTTAGTAGGCAGTATTCCTGGGTTCATCCAAATTATAACAGATAACTTTTTCTGATGAAAATGCTTTTGAAAATGACTTTGAAAATGACCATTTTCCTTAATTTTGATGCTTTATCTTTACAGCTTCTAGCTGACTACTGAAGTCTTTGTTTATCTAAAACCTATTTTCAATATTTTGGCACCTTTCTTTTCAGGGTTATAGAATACATTTTATCCGAGGTAGACAAACATATTGAAGCTGGTGATCTAATTAGTGAATTCAAATTGAGTGCGCTTCCTAGCCTCTATGGGCAATTTATTGAGCTCATAAAATATTTGGTAACGTTTGGACACACCTTTATGAAATTTACATTTTAGTTTGTGAATATGTACCTGGTCAAAATCTTATCCAACATTTTATTTAATGCAGTTAGACAATAAGCATGAAGACAGGGACCAAGTCGTGATTCTATTCCAGGACATGCTGGAGGTGGTGACAAGAGATATAATGATGGAGGATCATATATTCAGGTGATGAAAATTCCAAAATCTCACATTTGTAAATTATATACTCTTCCTTCTGTGATTATGATTATATTATTTTGCATGTGTAGCCTGGTAGATTCAATCCATGGTGGATCTGGACATGAGGGAATGCTTCTTCTTGAGCAGCAACACCAGTTGTTTGCATCTGAAGGGGCTATCAGGTTTCCAATTGAACCGATTACAGAAGCTTGGAAAGAGAAGGTTTACTGCTATTTATTCAGTTCTTGTGATAATTGAACAGCGGAGTGTACATCTAATGACCTTTTGCCGTATATTTAATATTTTCAGATTAAACGACTTTACTTGTTGCTTACAACTAAAGAATCAGCAATGGATGTACCATCTAACTTAGAAGCCAAAAGGCGTATTTCATTTTTCTCAAATTCACTGTTTATGGATATGCCTACAGCTCCCAAAGTTCGCAACATGCTTTCATTCTCGTAAGCATTCTTTTAGTTCTATATATTTTGATATGCTTTTATGATGAAACATGTGAACCAGTTAAGGGAATATAGTAAAAACAATTAATTTGCTTTATCTGAATCAAAAGCTTTCAATGCAATAGTGTTGGTAACATATTCTAACTATGTAATAGATTATTTGTTTCTCCCAATATATGCATATATATGCATGCATATATTGTGAGTTTTAAGGGAAGCATAAATCTACAGGCTGATTATAATCATAAATACTCTCAATTATTTATAGTTTCGTTAGTTTACTAATTACTATGTATAGCTTTGCAACAAAGCACAATATAGGCAAGATTAAGAAAGATTTAGAGGACATTGGTTTGCCTTGAGGTAGCCACAATCGCTTGAGGTAGAATAAGACCAATAAACTGTTTAGGGGAAACTATTAAAAATGATTGAGAGGTCAATGGTTTTGCTATAAAAATGATATATGGTAGAACATTATGATGTTGTTCGATCCATGCATGCTACCATCATACTTATAAATAATCAAACAATATTTAGTTTATCTATTATTCTCTCTCAACTTGAACTTTGCAGGGTTTTAACTCCATACTACACAGAAGAGGTTCTCTTTTCCTTGCGTGAGCTGGAATCGCCCAATGAAGATGGTGTTTCAATACTTTTCTACTTGCAAAAAATCTTTCCAGGTGTTCACCCTTACCCAACATCAATCGCTATTGTATAGATGTTATAGTTCAAGGGGTGGGTATTAATGTAAATTTTTTGTAATTTGGGCATTAGATGAATGGAACAACTTTCTTCAGCGAGTGAATTGTTCCAATGAAGAGGAACTTAAAGAATACGATGAGTTAGAAGAAGAGCTTCGTCGCTGGGCATCATACCGAGGCCAAACGTTGACCAGAACTGGTTTTTTTCTTCTCTATGTTTAAACGAAACTTGTGTGATGTTCATATATAAATGTCCTATATTCAGTGTAAACTGCCTATTGTTTATCATTACAATAGATTGAAGAATTTTTATTGATGCAGTTAGAGGCATGATGTACTACAGAAAAGCCTTGGAGCTCCAGGCTTTTCTTGATATGGCCAAAGACGAAGGTGACTGTTTGTTTGGAATGAGATCAAAGATTTTCTCTTGCTTTTAATTTGGTTTTAAAGTTAATAGTAGATGAGTTTTTAGGCATAAAACTAACTTAATTTTTTTTCTTCTTCTAAACCCAATGATACGAATGTACAGATTTGATGGAAGGCTACAAGGCCATAGAAAATTCAGATGATAATTCAAGGGGGGAAAGGTCACTATGGACACAATGTCAAGCTGTAGCTGATATGAAATTCTCATACGTTGTATCATGCCAACAATATGGGATTGACAAGCGATCTGGTGCTGCTCGTGCGCAGGACATATTGAGGCTTATGGCAAGGTAAGTCTAGTGTTTTAATTGTATTGCTGGCCTTCATGCTTGTTTAATACCAATTTCTGGGTTCATATGTTTTCATTTGGTAGATATCCTTCCCTTCGAGTTGCCTATATTGATGAGGTAGAGGAACCTAGCAAAGAGAGACCAAAAAAGATCAGCAAGGTTTATTACTCCTGCTTGGTGAAGGCTATGCCAAAATCCAGCAGTCCTTCCGAGACGGAGCCTGAGCAATGTCTGGACCAGGTAAGTGCATTTTGATAATTAAAGGATGAAAATAGTTCTCTGTCTCTATCTTCCTCTGGTATTAATAATTCGTTTTTGATGAAAAATAAAGTTTGTGCAAAACAACAAACTTGATTGCTGCATAACTGAAAACGGCTTGATTTGTCTGTACAGATGTTTATATAAAAAATTTTGTTTAACAGCTATTAGGTAACTCCTTGATTTCTTTATTGGTTGGTAACCAAGCTCTTGATAAGAAATTAAGTGTGTGGAAAAACTTCTCTTAAATATCTCTTTCATTTGATTTAAATAGAGCCCAATTTTTGTCTAACTGTTAATGACAGGTTTTATTTTTTTACATTGTATTGTCTTTACGTAACCACTCTGTTTAGTTTTTTCATATACGAATAATCCTCTTTAGGCTTTTATCACGAGTGCGGACACTTAAATCTGAATAAAGCAAACATGATTCCATAATATCAGAATCAAATCAAAACAGAGGATCCTATCAAATAAATTAACATGAACAATATTTCCCTCTAATTGATTTCTCATTTTGTAGTTTCTAGCTAGTTATATAATTTGCATAGGACTAAATACAATTCAGGAGTTCGCGAAGTTGCATAAGCCAACATCCTTTTTCTTCCATAATAGTTCTTTCATTATTCATCTATCAATATCTTGGTTCATACTCTGCATTTGGCTGTTTTAATCAGGTCATATATAAAATAAAGCTTCCTGGGCCAGCTATTTTGGGTGAGGGTAAACCTGAAAATCAGAATCATGCCATAATGTTCACACGAGGAGAAGGCTTGCAAACTATAGATATGAACCAGGTATAGTACTTGTATGAGAAGCACAAATTAGTATATGGTCTGATATCATTCCATGTGATTGACATTCCTCTTTTATAGGATAATTACATGGAAGAAGCTTTGAAAATGAGAAATTTGTTGCAAGAATTCCTGAAGAAACATGATGGAGTGAGGTACCCGAGTATTCTTGGACTTCGGGAGCATATATTTACTGGAAGGTAAAAGCAGTTTTTACACTTACTGAATTTTTTTACTCTTTAAAAAATCTTTTTGTAACTATAAGTCATAAGTTTAGAGTCCCTGACTACTATTTTGATCTGATTTTCAGTGTTTCTTCTCTTGCGTGGTTCATGTCAAATCAGGAAACCAGTTTTGTGACAATTGGTCAGAGATTGTTAGCTAATCCACTGAGGTACTTTCTCATTCCCGGTCTTGTTTATATGTTATTTTGGCTGTTAAAAGTGGTCTATGACTGCAAAAGAAGAATTAAAGAAAATAAAGGTCTATGCATGATAGAGAAAAAATACATGTCTGGTCATGGTGGCCGGAGTTACGATCTTAAAAAAAGGGTTTATTGCTACAAAACCTTAAGTCTTGATGGGTGGTGAAAACCGAATAAAGATCTTGGTCATCCTCTCTAGATAACTTTTATAAACTCAGGCAGCTTAAAAATGTATTACTCTTTAGCGTCTCAGTCAAATTGGATTGTGGATGTTGCTAGCTTCTACTGTTTTGACATAGGTTTTGTAGAGGCCTGGTTGCTGCTATTCTCCAATCCTACCTAGTACTTATTATAAAGAAGACCGTAGTTTATATTCCTGCTGAACCTATATACTGACACACGACAATCTGATTATGAGCAAGAGAAAAACCAAGTACTAACTGATCATTGAATGTAATTAATCTTTGATGACAAAATGAGCATTTTATGAGAAAAGTTTGGTATATTCTCCTTGTTAGAAATATTATTTTAATCTCCATTTCAAATTCATTATGCATTTGGAAATATATAACTTGCCCTCATTTTATATATATGATTTATGTAGGGTTCGCTTCCACTATGGCCATCCTGATGTCTTTGATAGGATTTTTCACCTCACTAGAGGGGGTGTAAGTAAAGCGTCCAAGGTTATCAATTTGAGTGAAGATATATTTGCTGGTAAAGTGATATCTATCTCCATTATTTGTAATCTTATTTTCATTTGCTTTTTTTTTTTTGGTACAGTCTTAATTTGAATTTCATTATGTTATTTGCAGGCTTTAATTCTACCCTCCGTGAAGGAAATGTTACTCATCATGAATACATACAAGTTGGGAAAGGAAGGGATGTGGGTCTCAACCAGATTTCTATGTTTGAAGCAAAGATAGCTAATGGCAATGGAGAACAAACACTGAGTCGAGATATATACCGACTTGGTCACCGATTTGACTTCTTCAGAATGTTGTCTTGTTATTTCACCACAATTGGGTTTTACTTCAGTACCCTTGTATGTCACCACAAGAGTTAACTCTTTTTAGTTCTTTTTTCAAAAGCTTTTCTTAACCCTTTTTTTTTTCATGTTTAAACTTTGAGCAGATTACTGTTCTCACTGTGTACGTATTCCTCTATGGTCGCCTTTATCTTGTTCTTAGCGGGCTTGAACAAGGTTTGAGTACACAAAAAATCATTAGAGATAATAAGCCTCTTCAAGTGGCTCTCGCATCCCAGTCCTTTGTTCAAATTGGGTTTTTGATGGCTTTGCCCATGTTGATGGAAATTGGCTTGGAAAGGGGATTCCGAACAGCGCTTAGCGAGTTCATATTGATGCAGTTGCAGCTAGCTCCTGTTTTCTTCACATTTTCGCTTGGGACAAAAACTCACTATTATGGAAGGACGTTGCTTCATGGAGGTGCAAAATATAGAGCTACTGGTCGAGGGTTTGTGGTTTTCCATGCTAAATTTGCTGACAACTATAGACTTTACTCTCGTAGCCACTTTGTCAAAGGTATTGAGCTAATGATTTTGCTCATTGTATACCAAATTTTTGGCAATGCTTATAGAAGTGGGGTTGCATATCTGTTGATTACCACACCAACATGGTTTATGGTGGGCACCTGGCTTTATGCCCCCTTCTTGTTCAATCCTTCTGGTTTTGAGTGGCAAAAGATTGTTGATGATTGGACTGATTGGAATAAATGGATTAGCATCCGAGGTGGTATTGGTGTACCACCTGAAAAGAGTTGGGAATCCTGGTGGGAGGAGGAACAAGAGCATCTAAAATATTCAGGAATGCGCGGAATCATAGCTGAGATAGTTTTATCTTTGCGGTTTTTCATCTATCAGTATGGTCTCGTTTATCACTTGAACTTTGTTAAATCTACCAAAAGTGTCCTGGTAAGTATTTTACTTGCGTTAGTTTCCTTTCTCAACTATCTCACTTTCATAATTTATATCATTTTCTTGCCTGCAGGTTTATGGCATATCATGGTTGGTGATCTTTCTAATATTAGTTGTGTTGAAGGTTAGAAGCAAACTAGTTTTTATATTGTTCGGCATGTTAAAAACTTAAAATTATGATTTCTCAATATAAACATTGGAGGTTGTTATCAGCCTCTGCTCTTTGGGTATGGTCATAACATGCATTAGTCCTCAGTGAATTAACAATTTTTTATGTAGAAAGCATTTCAGAATATTATTTCAATTATCGAAGTACATGGGCCGATCATTTGGATTTGTGACAACTAATACAAACTAATCAACAATAGCTATTTACAACACCTTATTATCAAAGTACTTTCCTCTTTCTGATTTTCTTTTTCTGTGTTTTTTCAGACGGTGTCTGTTGGGAGAAGGAAATTTAGTGCAGATTTTCAACTTGTCTTCAGGCTAATGAAGGGATTGATATTCGTAACATTTGTCTCAATTCTAGTAACCATGATTGCTCTTGCTCACATGACATTGCAAGACATTGTTGTTTGCATTCTTGCCTTCATGCCAACTGGCTGGGGAATGCTACAGGTGAATGAATATTCTTTCCTTTTGCAAAATTATTTACTAGTATTTGGGTAGTATGCTAAATCATTATCCATGGAATGACTTTTGAATATGAAAGAAGTCAGTAAAATCATACACATCATATTAATATTCTTTCTTTTTGTCATGAGATCTTGAAGCAGTTTATCAACTGCTGCAATATCCTTACTTCCCTTCATGTTTTTGTTTGTGATTTTTATAGTCATCATTTTTATTTAATTACCATGCAGATTGCCCAAGCATTAAAGCCTCTAATTGGCCGAGCGGGGATTTGGGAATCAGTAAAAACTCTAGCGCGTGCTTATGAGGTTGTCATGGGTTTGCTCTTGTTCACTCCTGTTGCCTTCCTTGCTTGGTTTCCTTTTGTGTCGGAATTTCAGACACGTATGCTTTTCAATCAAGCATTCAGCCGAGGATTGCAAATTTCTCGTATTCTTGGGGGCCAAAAGAAAGGCCGATCCTCTCGCAACAAGGAGTAGTTGTTACTCTGCACAGGGCAAAGTAATAGCTTGTTGTGTAACTTTTTTCTGTATAAATTGTAAAATTAGATGTATTTGTAGGTTGTTGTTGGTAGCATGTAGGAGTTAGATTAGAGGTAAGCTTCAATTAATTATGTTAGAAAACTATTTATTCGGAACATCAAATTAAAGTTACGAGTTATTTAAGGCAAATTGGATTCGATTTTTTTGAAATTATACCATGAATAATCACGAGTGATATTCATTTTGGAAAACGTAAATTTTCGTAAATGTATCATTAATTTTCGGAAATAGGGAGCAATTAAAATTTATCAATTTTGAGAAGTTTTGAAATTTTATTTTTAAGAATTTAACTCTGCGTGATGTACTTTAAATTGTTGTTTTAATCCTGTGATGGATGTGTGTTTAAGGTGGCAGTTCATTTATCTTTAATGGTTCATCCAAATCCTATAATCTATAAAATTGTTTTTCTTGTGTTGTCATGATAATACATTTTGGTTTAATCGTCTAAAATAATAACTTGAGGTATTTATAACATTGGTATTGATTACCTCAAATAGGGTAGATTTAAATGAGTATGCAACAAATACACAAGGAACTTAAGCATCCTGTCTTCAAATAGCATTCAGTTTTCCCTTCCTTTTCACCTGGTCATTGAAAAGAAATATCATCCTGTTCCGGCCTGGGCCCCGGCTTGGTCAGACAGGCCTAGTCCAATAATATTCTGTCAAACCCAGTCCAGTTGGTGCCGCGGCCTCCGAGTACAAGGTCCCCGGCGGACAGGTAATGCCACTCCGCAGGCAGGACCTGCCCATCTATATCGAGCGTAAGGCTCCCATCACCAGACACTACCCTCTCCGCGGGCAGGACGTGCCCTTCCGCGGGCAGCACCCGCTCCCCTGTCGGGCAGGACAACGTGTCCTTCATACGTGCTCGCTCCCCTCTGCGGGGACACGTCACCGACCAACTGCCCACCTCCGAAAGAACAGGTCAAACCCACTTTTCGGAGATCACAGGACAGTTGGACTAGGGCGAAGACCACGTCCTGGTCTTCACTACGCCATGTAAACCCTAGCAGTCACCTGGGTTGTTGGGTCTGGCAATCCAGCCCAACGCAAGTGACCGTTGGCCCAGCGCTGGGGTCTCTCTATAAATACCCTATTCGACAAGAGGGTCAGGTAATTCAATTCTTGTCCACTTTTAAATACATCTCTACAATCTATGGGCTTTGAAATCTACGTCCAAAAGTTTCTTGATCCACAAGCTGAGTGATGCACCAAAATCTCGTTAAATCTTGGACCAAAAGATACAAAGTTCTCTAAATCGTCTCAAGGCCTAATTTAGTAACACGTGTACCATTGGAGATACAAAACCTTTTCCAGATACAATTTTCTTGACTTGCGAAATATGTGAGATAATTCCAAAAGAAATCTTCACAAAATTAAAAATAAATCTTGTCAAGAATTAAATCAGTCAGAACAAATGTTCTGGTATAATATGTTTCATCATCTGACAGGACATCTGCGCAACAGAGAACTGAACAATATATTACAACATCACACACAACATCCTACTGTGTACCATGTTTTAACAAAATTGTTGTCAATCCTAAAACCATGGAACTTACACTTGTGTTTTAAGTTAATAAGTATTTAAATTAAATGAGCAATTTTGGCACTTATCAACTTTCTCCAAATTATCTTTTTTGTTTTATAACTTAATTAGAAACTTTGATATCAATTGTAATTTGGCATGGTTCGCTCAATTCAGTCGTGTTTCTCTCATTTTGAAATAATGCATGTACTACAAATCAGTTTTATATTTCATCTAAATAACATCACAAAATATACATTTAGTCATAGATCACTAAAGTCTTCATTAGGTTGTAATGTGGCTTGCCTACAAGAAATATTGGTTTTTCTTTGTATTCAAAAGTGTCTATAAGGTAAGAGAGCATAAGTTAATTTTGCTTTAATACTTCTCTTTCTTTCTCCACTTAAAACTTTATTTTGGTGATTTTATTTATTTATTTCTTTGACATGTTGTTTATTTTATTTTCTTTTTACTTTTACTTTTTCATTACTTTTGTCAAAGTATCATTATTTTTTTTTATCACCAAATTTTAACATGCTTGACTTATTTTTTTTAATGAATCATTTCTCCCCAACTTTTCATATTATATACCATTCAATTTTATAATACTATCTTATCCTTAAGACAGGGTATGAACATTAATTTTCTTTTCAATGGCTAAGGGTTATAATTTTTCACAAACAAGACTTTTCACATTTTCGCTCAAAGATATTTATCAAAGGATCCCTTTCTCACTAGGCAGACTTTGTTAGAACACAGATTGATTCTTAATAATATCTCTATGTTTTGATGATAACTCTTATGAAATTTTATATTCAAAAATTATATACTCTAAAATTTGTTTAAGAATGTTTGCTGCAGATATTAAAGTGAATATCATTCTGGAAGCAAATTAGATCTGAACATGAAAAATATGCAAGCCTCTGAAGCGTCAGAAGCATCTGTTAGAAGATTCTGAACGCTGCCTATAGAAGGTTCTGAGCGCTGTCTACAGAAGGATCTGAAGCAGAAGCTACAGAAGAATCTAAAGCAGAAGCCAGAAGCATCTGAAGCATTGAAGAAATCTGTATGAAGAGTTTCAAGCACAGTTATTTCATAAGACTTTGATAGTACTACGCTGCCAGTACTGAGGATCTGATCCCAAACTCGGCTCTAAACAATTACACGCTGAAAGCACACTTGCTGCAAAGACTCTGATTCAGCAAACTCTAATGTACATCAGAAGACTCTGACTGCTCAAGACTCTGATGATACTTTGCTGAAACTTGTTGAAGAAGAATTCAAATTATGTCCGTTGGTTTGGCCAAATGACTCTTTCCTCATTTATGCTAGACACAAGAACACAGACAAAAAAGATTTTTCTCTGCATTCTAATTCTAGGAAAAGTAATGTGATGTGAAGACAAAAAGGTTCAGACCTTTTAGTACATAACCTTCAACGTGATAGCTACTTGGACCTCTTTGCCTATAAAAGGAAGATTCCATCTCTCTTCTTCAGTTGACGAAACATTTGAAAGAAATTCATTACAAGCTCTCATACAAATCTTTATCTTGCTGAATTTATTTCTAAGTTCTTAAATCTTAAGTGTAAAATCACAGTTGTGATATAGCTTAAATAGAAGCAATTTAAACACTTGTATTATTCTTACATTTGATTGTAAAAGATCCTTAAGAAGATCCAGTTGGGATCAGTAGTTCTTAAGAAGACTAAGAACAATTGTTCTTTTGCTATTGTAATCAGTTGATTTAATAGTGGATTAAGTCCTTGTTGAGAAAGGCAAATCACTCTTGATAGGGTGGACTGGAGTAGTTGAGTTCAACGAACCAGGATAAAAATCCTTGAGTTTTATTGTTATAAGTTTTTCTATATACTTATTCAACCTCCCCTTCTAAGTACTTTCTCACCTTCAGTTGGCATTAGAGCTTCGGTTCTGTGTGTGCTACCACTTCACAGTGACAGAAAAGATCCAGTGAGAAAAACTTTGATATATATTTGGTTGTTATTATGGCTGAAACTTCAACATCTAACAGTAACAACAGATATGAAGAAAGGGATAGAATCAGCATAAAAACCCCATATGTTTAATGGGGAGAAATTTGATTATTGAAAGGACAGGATTGAAAGTTTCTTCCTTGGTTATGATGTTGATTTGTGGGACTTGGTCATAGATGGGTATGTTCATCCCACTCATGGGAATGGCAAGAAAGTAGACAGAAAATCTATGACTGAAGCCCAAAAGAAGGAGTTTAGAAATCACCACAAGGCTAGAACAATTCTGTTAAATGCAATATCTCACACTGAGTATGAGAAGATCACAAATAGAGAAACTGCATTTGACATGTTTGAGTCTTTGAAGATGACTCACGAAGGAAACCTTCAAGTTAAAGAGACCAAGGCTATGGCGTTAATACAGAAGTATGAAGCGTTCAAGATGGAAGAATCTGAGTCTATAGAAACTATGTTCTCTAGATTCCAGATCCTCACAGCTGGTCTAAAAGTTTTGGATAAAGGCTACTCAACTGCTGATCATGTGAAGAAGATCATCAGAAGCTTGCCTATCAGATGAAGACCTATGGTCACTGCTCTGAAGCTTGCCAAGGATCTGAACAAGATCACTCTGGAGGAGCTAATCAGCTCACTAAGGAGCCATGAAATTGAACTTGAGGAAGATGAGCCTCAAAAGAAAGGTAAATCAATTACCTTAAAATCTAACAAATTTGTGAAAGCTTTGCAGGTGTTAGAAGAAAGCACTGAAGAAGAAGATGAATTGTCCTTGCTATCCAGAAGAATCAACAGACTCTAGAAGCACAAGCAGAGGAAGTTCAAGAACTTCAAAAAGCCAGATCAGCGCAAGGAGTCCTCTGGACCAAAAAGATCTGGAAAGAAGGAAGTTGTTTGTTTTAAATGCAAACAACCTAGTCATTACAAAAATGAATGTCCAAAGCTTCAGAAGGAGAAGCCCAGAAGAAAGCATGAGCACAAGAAAAAGGTTTTAATGGCTACATGGGATGATTCAGATGACTCTGAATCTTCATCAGATTCTGAAGAAGAATGCGCCAACATGGCTCTGATGGCAGGCATTGAAGATCAGAATGAAGAATCATCTGGATCTGAGTCTGATTCTGAATCTGACTCAGAAGAGGTACTTTCTGATCTCACTAGGGAAGAGCTTATTAAAGTCTTATCAGAAGTCCTGAAAAATTATAATCAGATTAAGCTCAAATGCAAGAATCTTAAATGCAATCTTGGTTCTGAGAATAATCTGTTAAGATCAGAAGTTGCTGAGCTAAAAGAAAATAATTTGAAAATGAAAGCCAATTTTAAAAAAGCTCAACAAAATTCTGAATCTGAAAGTAAGTCTAAATGCAAAAACATTTTAGAAGAATATGACTTTAGCTTTCAGAAGTTTCTTGCTAAAAGCATAGACAGAAGCAAGATGGCTTCAATGATCTATGGGGTTATCAGAAACAACAGGAAAGGAATTGGATATGAATCTTCCTCTGGAAAAGATTTAAATCAAATGCCTGTTGATAAACTTGTTATTAAGAAAACTCCATTATACTCTCATTTCAAGTTTGGTCATTTGAATGACATTAAACGCACACGTTTTGATCAGAACGTTCCTGTGTTTAAGCCAAAAGTAAGTCAGAACAAAACTGTTGTAAAAAGACAGAGGCTCAGACCAACTTTCAAGGCAACTAACCAAAAAGGACCCAAAAAGATCTGGGTACCTAAGGATAAGATTATCCCTGTTGCATATGTTTTTAGCAGAAAAGTCAAGACGCCAGTCATGGTACCTGGACTCTGGCTGCTCACGTCACATGACGGGAGAAAGGTTTATGTTCCAAAGCCTGGAGCTTAAATCTGGAGGAGAAGTGAAGTTTGGAGGGAATCAGAAGGGTAAGATAATTGGATCTGGTACTATTGGCAATGGTAAACTTCCCTCTATATCTAATGTTCTTCTTGTAGAAGGATTAAAGCATAATATATTGTCCATAAGTCAATTGAGTGACAATGGTTATGATATAATCTTTAATCAACAATGTTGTAAAGCTGTTAGTCAGAAGGATGACTCAATCCTGTTTAATGGAAAGAGGAAGAACAACATTTATAAAATCAATCTTTCATAACTTAAGGTTCAAAATGTTAAATGCCTCTTTTCTGTTAATGATGAGCAATGGGTCTGACACAGAAGATTGGGGCATATTAATATGAGATGTATATCTCAGATTAATAAACTCAATCTGGTCAGAGGACTTCCTAAGCTGAAGTTCAACTCAGATGCTCTTTGTGAAGCATGTCAAAAAGGAAAATTTTCAAAATCTTCTTTTAAATCTAAGAATGTTGTGTCAACCTCAAGACCATTAGAATTACTTCACATTGATCTGTTTGGACCAGTGAAAACTGCATCCATCAGAGACAAGAAGTATGGGTTAGTCATTGTTAATGACTACAATAGATGGACATGGGTAAAGTTCTTAAAACATAAGGATGAGTCACATTTTGTGTTCTTTGACTTCTGCAAACAAGTCCAGAATGAAAAAGATTTCAAAATTATCAAAGTCAGAAGTGATCATGATGGTGAATTTGAAAACAAATATTTTGAAAAATATTTTAATGAAAATGGCATTGCTCATGATTTCTCCTGCCCTAGAACTCCACAACATAATGGAGTTGTAGAGAGGAAAAATAGAACTTTGTAAGAAATGGCCAGAATCATGATCAACGAGACTAATCTGACAAAGCATTTTTGGGCAGAAGCAATAAACACAGCTTGTTACATTCAAAACAGAGAGTTTGTAAGACCTCTTCTGGAAAAGACTCCCTATGAATTATGGAGGAACAAAAAGCCCAACATTTCTTATTTTCATCCTTTTGGATGTATATGTTATATGTTGAACACTAAAGAGAATCTTAACAAGTTTGATTCTAAAGCACAGAAGTGTTTCATGCTTGGGTATTCTGAACGCTTTAAAGGCTACAAAGTATACAATGTTGAAACACAGATTGTGGAGGAATCTATACATGTTAGATTTGATGATAAGCTTGGCATTGAAAAGCCAAAGCAGTTTGAAAGTTCTGCAGATAGAAAAGTAATTCTCACAGACTTTGAAGGCTCAGAGGCAGACAAAGCTCAAGTGAAGGAACCAGAAGCAACGCCAGATGCAATTCCTTTAGCTTCTCAGATGAACAACTTAAACATTTATGAAGAATCAACTATTAGAGAATCATCTTCCAGAATCAAGGCCTCTCACCCAAAGGATGTGATCATTGGAAAGAAGGATGACCCCATTAGAACAAGATCCTTCCTTAGATCATCTGAAGCATCATTATTTGGGTTGGTGTCAGTTATTGAACCAACTTCTGTGGATGAAGCTCTGCAAGACAATGACTGGATAATTGCCATGCAAGAAGAGCTCAATCAGTTCACAAGAAATGATGTTTGGGATTTGGTTCTAAGACCAAAAGGATTCAACATAATTGGAACTAAATGGGTCTTCAGAAATAAGTTGAATGAGAAAGGAGAAGTTGAAAGAAACAAAGCAAGGCTTGTTGCTCAAGGTTATAGCCAGCAAGAAGGAATTGATTATACAGAGACTTATGCTCCTGTAGCCAGGTTAGAGTCTATTCGTTTACTCATTTCTTTTGCTGCACAAAATAACATCACTCTATATCAGATGGATGTTAAAAGTGCATTTATAAATGGTATTATAGAAGAAGAAGTCTATGTTTATCCATCTCCTGGTTTTGAAAGTGAAAAATTTTCAGAAAATATTTTCAAACTAAAGAAATCTCTTTATGGTTTAAAACAAGCTCCCATAGCTTGGTATGAGAGATTAAGCAATTTTCTTCTAGAGAAAAATTTCATCAGAGGCAAAGTGGACACAACTCTCTTTTGTAAAACATTTAAGAAATATCTTCTAATTTGTCAAATATACGTGGATGATATTATATTTGGATCTACCAATATTATGCTGGGAAAGGAGTTTGCTCAATGTATGCAGGCAGAATTTAAGATGAGCATGATGGGAGAATTGAGATTCTTTCTGGGAATTCAAGTCAACCAAACTCCAGATTGCACTTACATTCATCAAACCAAATATGTTAAAGAGCTTCTGAAGAAGTCTAACATGACTGATAGTAAGATGGCAAAGACTCTCATGCATCCAACAAATACTCATGGTAAGGAAGAGGTAAGTAGGAAAGTAGATCAGAAACTCTACAGAGGTATGATAGGATCTCTTCTCTACTTAACTGCTTCTAGACCTGACATTTTGTTCAGTGTATGCTTGTGTGCAAGATTCCAATCAGATCCTAGAAAATCACACTTAACAGCTCTTAAGAGGATTCTAAGGTATCTGAAAGGTACTTCTAAGGTTTGTGTTACAGAAAATCTGATGATTTCAAATTAGTTGGATTCTGTGATGCTGACTACGCTGGAGACAGAGTGGAAAGAAAAAGTACTTATGGAAGTTGTCAATTTCTAGGAAGAAATTTAATCTCCTGGTACAACAAGAAGCAACCTACAATTGCACTTTCAACTACAGAGACAAAATATATTGTTGCTGCTGGATGTAGCACGCAGATGCTCTGGATGAAAAGTCAGCTAGAAGACTATCAGATATTTGAAAGTAATATTTCTATTTTCTGTGATAATACTTCTGCTATATGTTTGTCTAAAAACCCTATTTTACACTCTAAGGCAAAACATATAGAAATTAAACATCATTTCATCAGAGACTATGTTCAGAAGGGTATTATAAACTTAGCCTTTGTTGATACAGATCGTCAGTGGGCTGATATTTTCACAAAACCCCTTGCTGAAGATAGGTTCAAATTTATTCTGAAAAATATTGGTATGGATTTTTGTCCAGAATGATATTTATCAGAAGCAAATTTCTCAGATGCAAAATGCCTAAAACTCTGAAGTATTTCACTTGTTAATTATTTGATTTATTGAATTTATTATTTGTGTGTATCTGAACTAACCAATCTTAGAGGGTCTTAACATTGGCTAACGTTTCATTTCTCAAGAGAATTCAGAAGCACATGCAAGCAAACACGTGTCACTCTGAATCTGAAAAGATGGCGTGCACACTACTGAAGAGACATTTGAGGTATTGTTTGAATAGTGAAAATCTTGATTTTCCCCCCAAATTGTCATAATCAATTAATGCTTTGAAATGATTTTTATTCTTTTCATTAAATGCCATTAATTGCTAAGTGGAACGTGCTATTTGTGACTGTTGGTGTGCCCTATTTCTTTATCTATAAATACCACATTTCACACCATTTCACATTTTTCACCTCACAGACAATCTATGCATTTCTGTCTTCTCTTTGCTCTTCACAAAAACCCTAAACCTTTGTCCAAATCATCTTCATCTTCATCAATAGCAACTTCATCCTCAACATCAGCTCAATTTCAATCATCTATGGCTGCTATTACGTCTTCAAACTTGGGTGTTACTCCCTTTAAGGAACTGAAAAGGAAATTGTTAACCCCTGTGGACAAGCTTGAAGTTCTTTGTGAATCCATGGTGGAATTTGACTTTCTAGCTGAATATGAGTTTGAGTTACGTTCTATAATTAATGCACAAGGTTGGGTCAAGTATTTTGACAGGTTATTTGGACCAGTGTATCCACATCTTGTGAAGGAATTTTGGATTCATGCTTCTGTTTATCCAAAATTTATCCTTTCTTCTGTTCTGGGAGAGGAGATCATCATCAATGAAGATCTCATCAGGAAACTCATAGGGTATGAGGAGACTGATGGAGTGTGTCATCTGCCAGCTGGGCGTGTGGATATGGAAGAAGTTTATGAGGAAGTCATTACATCTGGACAGGCCTCCAAAAAATTTAAGGATCTGAAACCTGACTATAAAATCTGGGCAAAGATTTTTCTGGGATGCATCCATCACAGAAAATCCACCAATTCTCCAGATTATGTGAATAATGAATAACTCTACTTTATGTATTGTTTAAGTCAGAGTACAAAGGTAGATCTTCCATACATTCTCTTCATGCATCTGTGGAATCATATCAATGCATCAAGAGAATCTGTAAAGGATCAGGGACAGAAGATCAGGACGTGGATTCCCTTTGGAAGGTTGATCTCAGACATTCTAACAAAAAAAGGTCTGATAGCTGCTCTTTATGAAGATGGAGTTAAATAGGAGCTTGAAACAATTGTTGGTAAACCATTGAATGCAAAGAGTCTTCAGAGGCTAATGATTGTGGATGAACTCACAGCTGCTCCTAAGAAGCTGAATGTTTCTGAAGTTAGTCAGAGAAGGATTCCAATTCAAGACTTTCCAATTTTAGGTGCTGAAGAACCCAAGGAGATTATTGTTAGATATATTGATGCGTGCAAGGCAGATGGAACCCCTATTCCTGCAGATATTCTGATAAGAGCAAGAGAACCTATGCCAGATGTGTATGATGAGAACATGAGGAAAAGAAAGCAATTAGAGGCAGATGAAGCTGCTGCTCAGAAGAAACCAAGAGTTGCTGAAAAGGCACAGAAGCAGGTCAAGAGAAAAGTTTCTGGAGAAGTTCCCTCTGTTCCCACCAAGCGCACAAAGACTAAAGGTACTAAATCATCTTTATCTTCTTTTTCTAAAATTGTTATAAATGAATCAACATTTAGTTCTATTCCTGAACCTCCTCCCACTCAAAATCAAACAATTCCTGCTCCATCTCAAACTTCTGAACCACCAAAATCATCTGATCATGTTTCCACTACACCACATAAATCATCTGAAACTCCTCCATCAGAACCACAAACAAAACCAACAGAACAACCTACAACACAACAACCACCAGAAATACAACAACCAGAAATTCAACAACCAGCTGCATCTGAACCCATACAATCTGAACCAGTTGCATCTGAACAAGTTGCATCTGAAACAGTTGCATCTCAAACAGTTGCACCTGAACAAGTCGCATCTGACCCAGTTGTATCTGAACCACCATCATCCAAACCTTCTGATCCTTAACCAGAACCATCCAATCCTCCTGAATCAAATATACCTGACTCTGAGATTCTGGATGTTCAACCTCTCAAGACTATGTTTCTTGTATCCTCTACATCTTGCACCCCAACCACATCATCTGATTCATCTGAATTTGATATTCATCCAGATTTTATCTCACCCCCTTCCCTCAGAGCATTTGAATCTAACCAACCAGATCTACCCATTTTTTCTGAACCTATTATTCCTGAACCCACTCCTGAACCTATTCCAAAAACATCTAAATTTGTTTCATTTGCTTCTTCTAAACCATTTCCTTCTGATCCCCTTCCATCTGGACTTGAAATAGAACACTTTTTTGATCAACCACCTCAATCAGCTTTTGTTCCTTACCTTGTTAAGTCAAAACCATCAGCTTTTGTTCCTTATTTTGATAATCCAAAAGCTATCATCCCTTCCATTTGCAGAATCAAACCGTTCTCTCGTATTATGCCAGCTCATAAGAAACCAGCTTATCCTATCCCTCTGATCATTATTCCGTAATTTACCATTCCACCTCCACCTCAACCCAAGACTTTCACCTTGGAAACCCTTCTGAAACCAAAAACTAGGCTGAATGTTGATAATTTATTTATAAGTTTTATGAAAGAAATAAAGATGCATTTAGGATCTATTCAGAAGAGATGCTTGTCAACAATGGATGCAAATGAGTCTGATGCTATCTGGAATAGCTTCATCAACAGATTCAATACTGTAGCCTCAAATCTGAAGAATGTATGTTCTGATGATGTGAAGCTAAGATTTGCTGAAACTGCCAGAAGCATGATCTGGAATGTAAAAAGATCTGCACCTCTACTTCTTGAAGATGTTCCTTCATCTTCTGAAGTATCTGCTACAGAAGTTTCTGTTGAATCTACTTCTGAAGAAAATCCTTTGGCTATGACAATTGTGGAAAATCCCTCTGGATCTGTTGCTCATGACTTTGCATCTCCTATGGAAATTGACTCTGTTCCTGCTTCAGAATCTGCCCCACCTTCTTCATCTAAGATCAAGAAAGAGAATCCAGATTTGGAAGATAAGATTGCAGTTTTAGAAGTTGGACAATCTGATATTAAGTCATGGATGCCCAAGCAAGACCAGAAGACTGAACACATGGCACAATGGATGTCCAAGCAAGATCAGAAGAATGACAACATGGCTAAGTGGATGACAAAGCAAGAAGAGTCTTCATCTGAGATCATTCACCTGTTGAAGATGATTCTGTCCAAGCAAACCTAGTTTATGTTTTTCTCTTGTATCTGATGTTTGTGCACATGTACTTAAATTTATCTGATGATGTGTCTGTTTGTTATCTGAATGAATGAATCTGTGTTTTCTCCTCTTGAATATATCTTTTCTGTATTTCCTTTTATTTGTCTTTAAAAGTTTTACTTTTTGATTATGACAAAAAAAGGGGAGAAAATGGATCTGACTGTTCAAATAAACTCTACCTAAATGAAACTCAGACATATCTAATTATAACTAACGTGAACTCTTAGTATTTCAAATCATTTGAAAAATCTGACAAATTCTTTAAAAGTAACTCTGAGATCCCCAGATCAAGCTTTAACCTATCAGGCTCTGATTTTGAAACATCCTTCCAAGCAAAGATCTAATTTTTGGAACAATCAGGCTCTGATTTTGAAAAGTATACTCATGCAAAAAGGGAAGTTTCTATTCCTTCTAAGTATTCAATTCAAGGGGCGATTCATTATCTCAGGGGGAGTTATAATTATATTTTTTATTGAACAAAATGTCTTATGTTTTTGTCATCATCAAAAAGGGGGAGATTGTTAGAACACAGGTTGGTTCTTAATAATATCTCTATGTTTTGATGATAACTCTTATGAAATTGTGTATTCAAGAATTATATACTCTAAAATTTGTTTAAGAGTGTTTGCTGCAGATATTAAAGTGAATATCATTCTGGAAGCAAATTAGATCTGAACATGAAAAATATGCAAGGCTCTGAAGCGTCAGAAGCATCTGTTAGAAGACTCTGAATGCTGCCTACAGAAGGTTCTGAGCGCTGTCTACAGAAGGATCTGAAGCAGAAGCTACAAAAGAATCTAAAGCAGAAGCCAGAAGCATCTGAAGCATTGAAGAAATCTGTATGAAGAGTTTCAAGCACAGTTATTTCAGAAGACTCTGATAGTACTACGCTGCCAATACTGAGGACTGATCCCAAGCTCTGCTCTGAACAATTACATGCTGAAAGCACACTTGCTGCAAAGACTTTGATTCAGCAAACTCTAATGTACATCAGAAGACTCTGACTGCTCAAGACTCTGATGATACTTTGCTGAAACTTGTTGAAGAAGAATTCAAATTATGTCCGTTGGTTTGGCTAATCGACTCTTTCCTCATTTATGCTAGACACAAGAACACATACAAAAGGATTTTTCTGTGCATTCTAATTCTAGGAAAGGTCATGTGATGTGAAGACAAAAAGGTTCAAACCTTTTAGTACACAACCTTCAACGTGATAGCTACTTGGACCTCTTTGCCTATAAAAGGAAGACTCCATCTCTCTTCTTCAGTTGACGAAACATTTGAAAGAAATTCATTACAAGCTCTCATACAAATCTTTATCTTGCTGAATTTATTTCTAAGTTCTTAAATCTTAAGTGTAAAATCACAGTTGTGATATAGCTTAAATAGAAGCAATTTAAACACTTGTATTATTCTTACATTTGATTGTAAAAGATCCTTAAGAAGATCCAGTTGGGATCAGTAGCTCTTAAGAAGACTAAGAACAGTTGCTCTTAGTGCTTGCTATTGTAATCAATTGATTTAATAGTGGATTAAGTCCTTGTTGAGAAAGGCAAATCACTCTTGATAGGGTGGATTGGAGTAGTTGAGTTCAACGAACCAGGATAAAAATCCTTGAGTTTTATTGCTATAAGTTTTTCTATATACTTATTCAACCCTCCCCCCTTCTAAGTATTTTCTCACCTTCAGACTTTACTTGAGTAAGTATGGTTTAGTCTAGGAAAGAAATAACATGCAGTTTGGTTTGAAGCCTTCCTCTAAGATCTAAAACCATAGCCCATCAATGACTCGTTCCATTTCTACAACTTCTTTAACAAATATGTCTCCTTAATGATTCTTTGTCCCTTTGATAAATGATGCTAAAAATAGATGCTTTCTTCGACTTGTGTGTTTCCTCTTGTGAAGTGGGGTGTGAAATTGTCACATTATTTTCCCTAAAAGTTGATAAATTTGTCTTCTAGAGCTTTTAACCAACTCATGGCATTTCCCTTCTTGACGAGGAGAAAACGATTTTCCTTCCTTTCTCCTCTTGGATGTGTTGTGTATTACTCTCAGTATTAGTACCAAAGGATAAGAAAAAGGAATATTTTTAATTCCATGGGCCAAATAAAGGGATAGTCCAAAGGCCTATGATCCAATGTTTAGTGAAAAACCCCTAAAAACAATGAGGATATTAAAAGGATCATCTTGGAGAAATGGAAAAAAAGTTCAGAAATTGAGAAACTTGAAAAACTCTTAGAAAAAATACCAAGAAGAAGGCAGAACTATAAGTCTGAGGCAAATACCACCATTACCTCTCTTGAAGACTGCAATGTTTTCAGGTTTGATAAAACTCACTTATTGCTGATTAAAAATTGCAAAAAGTAGTTGTGTTACTCTTATGTTTATATTCTCTTTTCATTATTGTTTAGAAATATTAAGCTTGAAATCTTATTTTGTTGTATTTGTCATGCTCACCATGAGCTAAACTATTTTTGTTGAGCAATGTGAAATTTAATAGGAAGTAATCTCTTGTGTATAATGATGTGGTTCTAGTGATGCTTTTTATCATGTGATTTATTGTTATAAGTTTATTTTTTTGATTGATCATCTTAGAAATAGGTAAAAGCTTGTTAATGTTGAAGAATCCTTTAACAAGTGGAACTCATGATAAATATGGTTAAGAATAGCATAATAGAAATATTTTCTAATTATTTATGTTAGGAATAAAGTACTAAACTGTAGGGCAAAACACAATTTATGAAAGAATTGCACTAATGCTAATGTGAGACTTAGGAATTTGTTTCTTAACTTAGTTGATGTTGTAGGGGTAGACCATTAGATCCCTTTCTAACCTCATATGTCATGACAAATTTCATCACACACACACATCAGATGAAAAAAATTAAATGAATCATTTCCTAAAATTCCTTTTACGCTTGCTTAAAGTTATTTAATCTTACACGGTAGTGCTCAACTTTGAATAGGTGACAACTATTATTATTATTATTATTATATTTTCTCGTGAATATTCACAAACTTTGATCTCGAGGAATCAACTTAAGTTAATACAATTCCTGTGGGAATGATACTCTTATTTTTTATCACTAGCTACTATTGGGTTGTGTATACTTGCACGTGTGTTAAATAGAAATCAATAAATTTTTGGCGTTGTTGTCGAAGATTGAGTAATTAATACTTTGATTTTCTTAAAACAAATATTTGTGAAAAATGCATTTGAGATTTTAACCTTTTTCCGTCTTTTGGTGACACAACAGGTGTATGATTACTGCATGCGTAGGTTGCTGACCCCATTTTACAGAGGAGATCTTGAATTAGAAGAACACTTGGACTTTTTATGAGATACTAGTTTGCACTTCAGAAATCATGAACACGTGTCCCTATTGTTTTATTTAAAGACCTAGAAGAGGACTTTAGAGAGAATCATCAAGAAGAAGTCATGACTGTGACTGACTTCATTGGCATAACCAATGATTGGGACAGCAATATCAGAGACTATGTTATCTTTAATCCAAATTCTATGAACACTCTAATCATTAGGCCTGAAATCACTATAGATCAATTTGAGTTTAAACTTATGATGATTCAAATGTTATAGGCCATTTGTCAATACTCATAAGCTATTATTGATGGCCTTTGTCTTAATTTAAGACAAATCCTGAAGGTGGCAAGAAATTTAAAAGTTCAAAAAAAATTATGATGCTTTTAGTTTGAGTTTGTTTTCATTCTCTTTAAATTATAGAGTAAAAGGTTGGCTCAATTCCTTAAAACCTAATTCCATTGCCACATGGAATACTTTGGCTGAAAATTTTCTAGCCAAATACTTCTCGCCTGTCAAAAATGCTAAAAGGAGGAATGAAATCACATCTTCTAGGTAAGGGGAAGAAAATTCATTATTTGATGCTTGAGAGAGATTTAAGAATTACCAAGGCAATTTCCATACCATGGAATTTCAATATGCATTCAGCTAAAGACATTTTATAATGGTCTGGTGCCATCGTCAAGGAACATGTTGGATGCATCATCTGGCGGTCCATTGTTGTCCAAGTCTAACGAAGAAGGGTATAATTTGATTGAGAATGTTACTACCACCACCTACCAATGTCAAATAATAATGGTAACTATTGTTACTAATCTAAATAAGCCAGATGGTGTGCATGAAGTCATCGAGACCATAACTCTTGCTGCCGAGTGGCCAAAATTCACTAAATGATGAAACATTTGATGATAACCTCTGACGCACCAACTGTCTAGCTAGTCAAGGTTGTGGTTGATGCCGCTGACGATGCATGTGTTTATTGCGGGGGAACTCACCTAGTTAAGGAATATTCAGGAAACCCTGTTTTGGTGAATCATGTGGAAAATCAAAAGTACAACAACCCTTACAATTACACATATAATTCTGAATAGTGTAGTCACCCAAATTTCTCATCGAGCAAGGAAAAAATCAATTGAAGCCCCATGCAATGTCTTTAGAAGAAAACAATCCATTTGAATTTATTCTTAAATCATTTATTAAATATAACGAGAGTCAATTTCAATCTCAACGTGTCAGCATAAAAAAACCTAGAGAATCAGGTTGGGCATACTACTTCTGCACTCAACTTAAGAACTATGGGATCACTCCTAACTTCTATTGAAACATCTACAGGAACTTCTGGTACCAAGAGTATTGAAACTTGCAAAGTTATTTATTTGAAAAGTGGTTGGGAGTGTAAAGGATTGAGTTAACATAATCAAGAATTTCAAGGGAAAATCCAAAGTCTTTCGAAGCATTAGAAGAAGGAGAGGTGAATGCCCTTACAACAACAATACGCTTGCATGACTCAAGGAAAGAAGGATTTTAACATGTGTAACCCATTCCAAAAACCTCTGACACGACAACTTCTAAAGTAGAGATGTCACTTGCAATGTTAGAATCTAGCATGACACAAATATTTGTGCAAGAAAGGCCTCCGCCGCCTTTTTCATGAAGAATCATAAAGGTTAAGAAAGAACAATAATTTGGAAAGTTCGTAGAGATCTTGAAATAACTTCACATCAATATACCATGTTTGTGAAGATTGACAAACGTCGTCTCTTGGTGCAGTCAGTGTAACATTGGAATATTCTTCCATTGAGTTTCAACGAAGAAGATGAAGAAGAGAGAGAAAGTTAGTTACGTAACAGAGTTGTGTTAATGAAGTTAGAGAGAGAAAAAGGGATCCACCAGTCTCTGATACCATAATAAAATATATTTCTCACATTATTCATTCAATCTCACTCAATTAATAAAATAACAGCCACCTATATATAACAAATAATGCATAGTGAATGGTGGAAGAGTTAGTTACAATTATACATGCATGTGCACGGTGATCCACTCATATTGACATACATCAATGCATTTGTAAAGCTATGTAACTTGTTGCCTATGTTAGCCTTCTAATTAGAGGAACTAGATGAAATTCCTGATCTGGTGGTTGAGAAATCATAGAGAAAATTAAAGATCTTCATTGATGACAAAGAGGAATAATGGAGTGTTATCTTAAAGAAAATGAACAGTTGACTGGAGATCATAAGTTGTGATTTTGATTGTGTGTTGCTTTCGAACTGGTCAATGGAGATGTAATAGGAAAAAATTATAATTGCTCATAGTTGTCGTGGTGCAACTGGAAACTTGAAAGAACTGGAAAATAATAATTGAGAATCAGAAAAGTATTCCCACAAACGACACCATTGTTAGACGATGGCAATGATCTAGAAGAGAGGTTGAATAGATCATTAATTTATTACAAGAGTCGGCACTTAAAAAAATTGTTTTAAAAAATTGTGCGGAAGCGGCCGATGAACCAAGTATTTTAAACAAACCATTATCAAAAAGATCAGATATGTGACAAGGCAAATGGAACAACAAATCTAATGAGAAACAAAATCAATAGTTAGATGATTAATCAATGCAAATAATACCACTTTAGTTTGTCCAATTTCCAATGACTTATAAACTGTAAACTTAATTTAACAATATAACAATCAATTTGTGTGCAATCAATTCATCGAATACTTGGTGTTCAAGATACTCCAAGTATTATTTCCTATGTAATGTAAGTGCAGAATTTTTGCAATCACAATCCAAATGATTGTAATGAGTTTTCAAACCAGGTTTTCAGCATTACACTACAGTAAAATTTTATCGATCAATTGATATTACACAAACGTTAATGATTCAAAATAAAGAGATAGAGAAATAGAGAACAACACCAGATTTGTTTAGGCAGTTCCCCTTTCGTCCTTGCTTAGGGTACGCCTGCCCTCAATTCTAAAACTAGAATTGAGATATGTATTATCTTGCTGCAAAAGTTTAAACAAGAGAATCAATGGTCACCATACACTCAAACCTAGTTGTTGATATTGATACTATGTCTTCTCTTCCCTTGATTCAAGACAAATCAAGTGTCTCAAACATGTTGAACAAGCCTCCAGTTACTGCTATTTGTCTGAACAACCCCACCGGTCTTCAAACCTTTCACTCAGCTAATTTTGATCACACACCGCTCGAACCCAAATATTCCTTACACAATCCTCCGGTTAACGCTACTTGATTGAACAAACCCACCATTCTTCAATCCTCTTTGCTCGGCTAAATCTGTGAAGCAAATGTTTGTGCAAAAATCCCCAAATATTCAAGATCTTTGAGGATAAAACCCTAACGGTTTTATTCAAGAAAAGTACACCAAAATCTCAACCCAAACAAGATACACAATTATACGTTTGGACGTTATCACCTAAATGATGCAAAAGATCAACAAAAATTGTTATGTGCAATTGTTGAGAGAATGCAAGAACGAGGATGAAAGTGATGAGAACAATTTAGTGTATATCTTTCACTTTTCTTATTGTGTCATATTGATGAGACGAAATGAATATATATGATGTCATGACCAACTACAAATATAACAACATTTTAAAACATAGCAGATCAAAAAATCACAAGACAACAAACGGTCGACCTGAGCAGGAGGGGGGTCGACCTGAGCACACTCAAATGCAAAACTATGCAGAAAATTAAGCTATGCATTGAATGGAACAGGGCCATGTGTCGACGCAAGCTTGCTTCAAAATGAAAAATTTAAATGGTCACAGTATGAGTCGACCAAAGGGTCGACACGAGCAGACCCGAGAGCAAAAGATTGAAAATCAACTTTTACGAGTCGACCTAAGTAGGGTTTTGAGTCGACTCAAACACCTAAAACTTCTAAAAACGAGTTTTTACTCATATTTTGGTCCACCTAAGTCATGTTTGTGCAGACCTAAGTTTTCTAACATGATCAAATGCATACAAAACATATATGGGATGCTCCCATATGTATAGACACATGACTTTAGAATATTTTGTGCATTGTAAAACATGAATGCAAACTATGACACGATGATACCATCCAAATTACAAAGTACGAGCTAATGCATATTTTGACATCACTAAAATAAGGACTGAGGCACCTTGCCCTCACAACCATTATTTTGTATTGGAACAAAAATGGACATTTGGTTGAAGATGACCACCACAGTGAAACTTCCATGCGATGGTTAGGTTTTTTAATTATCAAAGGGGTGATGGTTATGTTTTTTCGATTATTAGAAGGGGTACTTGCAAAAAAAGGTTAGTAACTTCGAAGCTCAAGTTATAATATTAACGAAGTGGAACTTTGCAAATATGAATGAAAAGGTACCTGAGTGTGACACACACACACATAAGACAATTATAACAATCCCTTATTTGTCCAACGTAAAATGCAGAGAATAATTAAATGCATACCATTAATATGGATAGAGGGAGATCATGCTTTTGTACATAGTAAAAATGAAAGTTCACATGATCATTTATGATTCACGCTCCTTGATTGGATTGCGTTGATCTTCATGAAGGATTGACAAGTTCGAAACATATTATAAATTGAAGAAAATAAGAAGAATCGAGTTTTAAAAAAATTGAAAACTGCAAAAATTGAATGTTATTGGATGTCATTTTGTAAAAATTGCTCGGTTCAGATCTAATTTAAAATTGCTTTTTTAAAACCGATCCAAACCGCTCGCATATACTTTATACTTATTTATATTAAACTTATTTATTTATTTATTAATATGATATGTTGTGTTAATTTATTATTCGATCATACCTATTTTTTTAATACTATTTATTAATTTAATTTAATCTATTAATTTTAGAATAATGTTAACTTGTATTCTAATGACACACCTTAAAAAATCATAAATGAAATATTTGTGTTGAAAAAGTTAATTAATTAATTAATTATAATTTTTTAACTAATTTAATACACAATTTTTTTAAAACCCAAGTTAATACACAATATTTCTCATTTGTAATATTATTGCTTAATATACGATAGGTTATATATTCTATCAAGTATATTATTTATTAATATTTTATAATTTTAATAAAAAGTCTAATTTATAATTTAAATATTCAAAAGTTAATATAAATTAAACCGCATAAAATTGAATCGGATCAAATTAAATTTTATTAATCAATCATAAAAAAAATCAAACTGAATCACAATTAAATTTATCTTAATTATTTATCTAAAAATATCTGATCCGCACCGTAAATACACATAAAATATTTGAATTTATTGAACATATCAAAACAGAAGAAAATGGAACATACAAAACAGAACAAAAAATAAAAAATTGAATAAAATGAATTAAACTGAATTTTATCACGTTCTATTTTATTCATCAATGATTTGCATATGAAATTTTATTATTTACTACTTCATTCCATTTTATTTCATCCAATACTATACTCCATCAATTATTTACAAATTGAAATAATATAATTGAATTATTTTATTTCATCCAATATTATACTCCATCAATTATTTACAAACTCAAATAATAAAATTGAATTATTTAGTGCTATATTTAATGACCTTTCATTCCATCAAATACTTGCCATCCAAACATAACGACCAATATTTCATTTCCACTCATCCATGATTCCATTCCGTTAAAAAAATAATATATTCCCAACTAGAGTTTAAATTTCAATAAAACCGTGATTTATAGAAGGATAGAAATATTGTAGATATATTAATTTTATTCTCCATAATTCTCCATAAAAAAAATGAAATAATTTAATTTCGTCATCCGAATTTCGTCACCGTTGTTTCCGGCGGAGTGTCGAAAGAAAGCAGGCGGAGAGATGTTGTTTCAGGTGGGCGGACAAGGCAGTCGTCCGACGTTCTTCGAGATGGCGGCCGCCGATCAGCTTCCGCGAAGTCTTCGCGCCGCTCTGACATACTCAATCGGTGTTTTAGCATTACGAACACCTTTTCTTCATAAATTACTAGACTACGAAGATGAATCTTTCTCCTTACTCATGCTCGTTCTCGAAGCTCACAGTTTACGAACAGCAGGTACTTGTTTCTCTCACTCTCTCACTCGTCGCAATTAAGCTTACTAACCCTAAACAACTCTAATTCATTCCTTTTCATTTTGCTGTTAGATGCTTCTTTCTCCGAATCTCTCTATGGTCTCCGAAGAAGACCGGTAAATATCAAACTCAATAACGATAGTGATGCTGCTGCTACTGCTACTTCACAGTTACGCAGACGCCAAAAGCTTGTTTCTCTTCTCTTTTTGGTACCAACCCTAACCCTAACTAGTGTCTTTTGATTTTTGATATCTGTAGACACCTTTGGAAAAAAGTTTCTTGTGTCAGTCTCTCTCAGAATCTGACAGAGATAAATCGACACAGATATTTGCGATTATGTTTAATTTATTCATATTTTCTCTAAAAGTTATTATCCTGTTTTTACGTGTAGGTGTCAAATTGTGTTTCTGTGTTCCTGCTTTATAGTTTTTGAATTTTAGAATAGTCCCCAGACTACTACTACTCCTTCAATTTAGTCTTGAATGATATAAGTATAATGAATAGTTATTCAAATATAAAAAAAATCAGTTAATTTAGTTCATGTTATTAAGATGGTAGAGACTAAATTGATATGTTTTTTATATACTTAAGAGTTTAAATTGATGGAATTCACATACTTTAGAGACTAATTATTGTATTTATACAGTTTAGGGACTAACTTATGGAGTGATAGCTTAGAGACTAAACAGGTGTTTGCTTTTTCTTAAAAAAGTCATCTTATGTTTTACCAAAAGCTACAACTTGTAGCTTCCACAAAACCAAAATTGCCTAGGGACGCGAGAAGGACATGATAAACTTGTTAAGTGTCTGTTTGGAATAGTGTTTATGTCTTTCAAATCTCGTTCCAAGACTATTTTGACGTGGAAAAAGTGAAGCTTAAAATTGTAGGATCACCAAAACATGCATTTTTTTGCTTGGAAACACACAAACAAACAGACACTAAGTGTGTGTTTGGTTCTGCTGTGACGGAAATTGATTATGTAGAATTGATTTTGAATAAAAGTGAGTTGAAGATAAAGTGATTTATTTTTGTTTAAAATCATGTAAAAGTGATTTAAACAGTAAATTTCACAGTAAAACTCACGTTTAGACGCAAAAACTACAAAGCTTAACTTCAAGTAAAATCAATCCTGGAGGAAAAATAAATTATACTTAGAGAAACCAAACATGTCAAAAGCAATTTTACACCTTTAGAATCACTTGCCTCTTGCAAAAGTAGAGCCAAACGTTCATTAAAATTGATGGTTTATTCTCAATTAAATTTACCGGTATAAGCACTTTTAAGACTTCGAGAGAGATTATACAAGTAGCTTATAACATATCTATAAATTGTTTTCAGCCTATTTTCATAAGCTCTACAAAATAGCTTACGAAAACAACTTATAGCTTCATTAAAAGCAATTTGACTTATAGATAACTTATACATAAGCATTTGTATGGTATGATAAACGATTATATTATAAGCGTTTAAGTAGGTTGTGTATCCAAACAATACCTTTATCTCTCTCAATATTGTTTCATGTCACACAAAACGATTTCTTACAAACATTATACGATATGTGCTTTCAGGTTGTGTTGCCGTATTTGAAATCAAAGTTGCATTCAATCTACAATAAAGAAAGGGAAGCAAGGATTCAGGCCAGTCTCTGGGGAGATGAAAATGAATCATATGATTTTGAACAGAATTCTCTGGTGTCCACGTCAACCTTGGATGCTCGTGCCTCCATTACAACACGCATCACAAAGAGATTTCAGAAAATTGTTGGAATTTGTTACCCCTTGTTACATGCTGGTACCGAGGGTACGTGTGTGCAATACAGGTTTCTGAGACTTCAGATTATTTGTATCCTAATTTTATTTTTGCATATATCTTTATTTTGATTGCAAGCTATTTTTCAGATAAATGCAAATCCACTTAATGTTTAAGAGCTCGTTGTTTTCTTTATGTTTGTCAGTTTATCTGATTCTTTCTCAATTAATACTCCGAAGTTTGAATATATCTGACTGTCTATATTTACATGCAGGCTTCCAGTTTGCATACCAAATGTTATACCTATTGGATGCTACTGGGTACTACTCACTAGCGCTGCACGCACTTGGGATTCATGTGTGCCGAGCCAGTGGACAAGAGCTGGTAAACATTTAGTGTATGGAATTTGGAGAAGTCTTCATTATTTTACCTATCATTTACAAAAATTATAGCCGAAGCTATGATAAGTATAATTTACCATTTTTTCATATGATTAACTTTTCCTTTCATGTCAAGATAGATGGATGCATCTTCTAGAATTTCTAAGATACGTAGCCGTGAACGTGAGAGACTCCGTGGTCCTCAATGGATAAAGGTTTGTACTTCTTTTATCACCATGATAATTTTATCCTTCCTTTACTTTCCTTGAGTTAAGAAGAAACTAGTTTCACATTCTATTGATGTTAATGTTTTCAATTCTTTTCTGCCATTTGGGGTAGGGAGAGGCTTTTATCACCATGATAATTTTATCCTTCTTTTACTTTCCTTGAGTTAAGAAGAAACTAGTTTCACATTTTATTGATGTTAATGTTTTCCATTTTTTTCTGCCATTTGGGGTAGGGAGAGGCTTTTATCACCATGATAATTTTATCCTTCCTTTACTTTCCTTGAGTTAAGAAGAAACTAGTTTCACATTCTATTGATGTTAATGTTTTCCATTTTTTTTCTGCCATTTGGGGTAGGGAGAGGCTTTTATCAACACAGTTCAAATTATAAACCATTGCACCTGCGTTGTTAGAACATAACTTCTGTGTGATTCAAACCTTTTTTTGTCAGGCTATATAGGTTAAAATGTTGAAACTTTCTTTTTGTATATATAGCATTCGCAATATATTATCATGCATCGATATGCAAACTGTATGAATCAATGTTTGTTTATGCTTCACTTTATCCCCATGAAGCTCTCATGATTATAAATGTTTTTCATAATGCAGACATTGCAGGGAGCATTGCTCAGCTGCACATACACTGTACTTGACTATGCCCAAACCGGTTTGATTGCAGCAGTTTTCTTCTTTAAAGTAAGATGGCTATCCCTTTTAATATTTTTTTCTTCCCTCCTTGAATTCTCACGAGTTATATGCCAAAAATGATACAAAAAATCTATGAAACCGTAGCTTATCTAAAATCCCACAATTTCAACATTTATATATGTGATCCTATATAGATGATGGAATGGTGGTATCAATCTGCCGAGGAAAGAATGTCAGCTCCAACTGTATATCCTCCTCCCCCTCCTCCTCCTCCACCAAAGGTGAGACAAATTTCAAGCATTTCTCCATCCCTCTCTTCAGTATTCTACTCACTTCACCATTTTCGTCATGATTAAAGAATTAAGAATTTCAATATTCATTGTAAAAGCTTACTTTTCACTTCACAGTATACATTGCTAGATTTGCATCCACTCTTTGACCGAGTGCATTAAGTAATTAGAACTTCCAAGTTATTCAAAAAGTTGTACTGATTTAGTGCCTAAAGGATGTGTATGTGGATCTCTATATTTAATATGAACAGGTAGCCAAAGAAGGGGTACAGTTACCGCCAGACAGAACAGTTTGCCCCCTGTGCTTGCAGAAGCGCGTAAATCCATCTGTAATTACAGTTTCAGGTTTCGTCTTCTGCTATGCTTGTGTATTCAAGTTTGTTACTCAGGTGAGAGCTCTAGACACCTTAATTGGGACTTTGAAAGGAAATAAATAACTTTAATATCATTTAGTTTACTTTGTATTTTTGCTTATTTCAGTATAAGCGCTGCCCAGCAACGATGATGCCTGCAACAGTTGACCAGATAAGGAGACTCTTTCATGATGTATAGTCCCAGTTGGAGCTGCTAGCCTATAATCATAGTTGTCACCAGTAGATGCATAAAACATTCGCAATGGTTGTTGCGCGGATCTATGTTTATTTTAGTGTTAGGAGAGGCAAGTAAGAAGCATAATTTTTTATTATTATATTCTCTAAATACATTTGTACAAAGTTATAGCAATAAGATTATGGCTTCAATGATCATTACGGGTATTATCCTTTGACGACGTTTACTACAACAATAATAAGAAATTTGTATGCAATGCAAGAGAGTTTGCTGCATTTCTTATAGAGAAATGATACTGACACCAAATCATACACTTTACACTGTAATTTCTGTCGTGAATATATACCATCATTTTTTTAAATAATTTTTTTATTTCATTTTGGTATTCGTGCAAGACTGAAACAATTGTATACAGATTGCATACGGTGAAAAGAGTGTCATCATGCATAGCTCTCTTATAGAAATCTTTATAAACATGGATGATAATTAAATCAAAGTGGAAATTTTGTAATTAAAAATGAACAAATGAGTGGAAATGGAAAAAGATACCCAAAAGAAACAAACTTGCATTTCAAAATTATATCTTTGAAACAAGTACAGTTTTAACAGGGATCTGTTGTTTATGTAAACTAATTTAGCACATGTTTCAAATAAGAGTATACTTTTTCTACGTTAAATTCATTAGGGGATTGCTTTTTTTAAGTGGTGGAAAAACAAAAATACCTATGTAAATTCGAAAGTGCATTTTTGCATGCACAACTGCACATCAAATACACATGTAATTAAATCTTACCCTACTGTTTTTTGATTGAAAATAGTTTGGAGATGCACTTATGTATTCTTCTTAATCGCATTCCATACATTTCTAATTAAAACACTATCATTTTGATATAAATTGATCTGGAGATGCAACTTTGTATTCATCTTAGACAGGATAAAGATATGTACTTCCTTATTCATCTTAGACATTAAATTTTAATTTTTTTTTTGAGATACAACAATGTAATAAACCATGTACTATATCTATACTATCATAATAAATTTTATATAAATTAAACCATACACTTATCAAATAAGATAAAAATGCCATATAAAATAAATAAATCCTGGATCCATGATAAAGTCAAAATAAATTGCAAACGAAAATATTATTCCTAATGCAAATATTATACTACTGCGTATGTCGACCCACATGTTCCTATGTTGTCTCAAGTTTTTATAAAATAAATGTATGAGGTTTATAGTGTTACACTCATCGCCCCCACAATGACAAAAGTACGATCTTGCCCTCTTACTTGCACAAACTTATATTTCCAGTCCCCGTAAGGGTTTGCGAAAAGTTTTAGCAAACATCCATCATGCAAAGGTCGGTTTGTCACCTGACTATTGGTGGGAAGTATTTTAGCCCTAAAGTAGTAAAGAGATACTACGACAATAAGAGGCATGCCCAGGATGCAACAAAATATCTAAAAATCTTTCGGTATGTCCCACATGTTTGGGGTAATTTGAGAAGGGGTAGCGTTGATGGTTGTCAGAAACTCTGTTTCGAAAGAAGTGAGCGGAATCAAAACCCTCAACTCATGAATAATGGGAAGGTGGACGTAAAAATAGGGGGCAGACGACTCGACAGAAGTATCCATGTTAGCACTCTCTTCGTTGGAACAGGGTTTCATGATCACATCTCTCGACCTATATTGAAAAATCTAATGCCATGATGCACGATAAACTAGAAAGTCTTTACACTTGGAAGACGCATGCAAGAAATAGAGAACAAATTAATTTTCTAAAGGAACGCCATCAAGAGGTGCATTAAATGTCACTCTTATTCTTTTTCCCACTAAAGCACTCTAGCTTTCAATAGTGATTAATTTTTTGACGTCTCGGGGTCAAACCTAAAGAAATGAGATGTATCATTTTGTAGTCCAGTCATTTAAGGAGAGTTACATTGAACTGATGGACTCACCCCTAGCCGAAGGACTTACCCTTTAATAAATATTCGCCTTCAACTAAAAGACTGTGTTATATTTGTGAGGGTCCTAAACTAGGGTGTCCTGGCGAGATGTATCGCCCATGCGAAAACTTAAGGACTCGACTTGGGCATTGATGACATGTAATGCCACTAGTCTAAGGAGAGGAAGTCTTCCATTATCTCCTGAAAGATATGTGGTTAATAACTTCTCTTGATCAAGAGGGAGCAATACTCATCACTCAAGGTTACCCAAACCATAAGCCCAAAGGGTCTTTATAAATATTTCTCCCTTCAAGGGAATATCCTTTACATCCTAAAGCGTAAGACTTAACCATATCATAAATCATATTGATCACACCCCTCATCAACTTTTACATAACCACATTGTCTATCCACAGTGCCTCTCGCCTCACGTGAGCATGATTCCTAAAACTACCATAAAATACTATCATATAGAGTTTCTCGCTGTCGTGGGTAAACCTTAACCACCATACAATGTGATATACCAACTAAAGCCTATGAGTCCCCCATGCCTTTGCAAGAGGAACATACACATCTATACTTTTTGACAACTACACTCCTTATTGAGGTGATCGTATGTGAATGACATTCCGTCGTAGTTCACCTCTTAAAAATGAAAATCTTTTTTGCCAAAAATGACGAAAGATCCACCTTTTGAATGGCTATATCTAACACCTTTCATGAAGCTCCCCATTTTTAGTCTATAATAAAAATAAAATCCAAATCATCAACACTTTTCTAGGATCCACCTTGTTTCTCTTAGGAGGGAAAAACTTCACACTTCTAGGTAAAAAGGCGTGACTTAGTAATATCCAATGGACAACCCTGCTAATTTCCCATTTTGTGACAACCTTTCTCTTATTTATAGCCCGATCTTGGAAGCCTAAAGGATCACTTTGATGGTCGGGTTTCACCTCGCCCTTGTGGACTTTATCATTCGCCATCGTCATTTTCCTTTTTTCTAATGGAAATGGAGCCGCCCTTTATGAAAAAACTAAAAACAAATGGTTAAATTTATTTAAAAATTATTGAGGAGAGTGAGACATTAGGAAATCGTCTACCTAAAAAACCCATAAATGTCAAAATGTACCCCTCAAGTATAGGAGAACGACCACTTTTTTCTTTGTCTCGCTAAGTTTATCTAGGTCCTAGCCCATGACAGCAAAGGGATCATTGCCCATCTAGTTAAGAGAAAACATATGTGTCATATCTTCTTCATACATGACTTTGAGATAATGTGCATTGACCTTAACCTAAACAAGTTTGTCCTTCCAATATTTGTAGTTTAAAGTATAAGGGGAAATAAGAGCTAGCCTAGGGATGTCACTCACAATGACCAATCCACCCTTATTCACTTTTTTGTCTCATAAAAAAAGAACAATATGTCTGTTGTAAGCCTAATGTTAAGGGCCTAATAGAGAATCTCGAAACCTCTAATAAATTCCTAATTGTTCTAGTGTAATTTGGAAAGGATGACACTAACGATCTTTAAGATGTCAGATTGTAGGTGGGTAAAGGGAAAATTGGCCCCAAAGTCCTCCTAAATCCTAATATAGAAGTAGAAATATTCTTCCTCCACCTCGAGGTCGCTGCATGTAAATATTTTCGCCTGATATGCACGACTCTAATATCACGTCGACCTCGTTCCTAGTATTAGACAACTCCTGATCTAACTAGAAATATTGTGCCTAGTCACCTTTAAGACAAATTCAAAACAATATTCATAGCCTATTTATAAAAGGAATTGTGATTAGATGTTTAGAGTGTCATGGTGGATCTAGTCGGACTTGAGGAATAAGACATAAAGTAAGCGTCACTATCATTAGGCGATCCTTACCTCGAACTACCATTAATCGAACTCTCATAACTACTAAAAAACCCAATTTTTGCAACCTTCAAATATATTTTTCTCGTACCTTGTTTTGAGCTCTTCAAACAATGAGTTCATAACTCATGCCTCTCAACATTGTTTCGAGGCTCCATGACCCTTGTAGATGAGTCATGCTCTTGAATGAACACCATAAAAGAAGAAATGAAAAACGCAAGGAAAATAAAGTGTTACATGTTGTTATGAGTGGTTGTTAGAGATGTAAGACAAGGAAGGGAGAAAAATGTAGGAGATATTTGCTGCGACTTTACGAGATGAAGTGAAGAGATGAAGGAAATGAAAAATCATGAAGCTAATTTATAATGTTGAATGGTAGGCAAAAGGATGGTTGCATTTAAAGTTATCCTCTTAGGATTGTAGGAAGTAGGGATATGTAATTGATTAGTGTTATTCCCAAAGCATTTGTCAAGCATCACAACAAGTATAAGTGGTATAATCAGGCAACCAACATGCATTAGTTGGTCACAATCAAAGTCCACTACGCCAAAAAAATTAGAACAAGTTCGCCCAAGAAAGATCTTTCATTGAGGCGCACCAAACAATCGTTAACTGACCTCAAAGAAACATTTTTGCCTTTACGCAGCTCATTTTTGAGGTATTTTGTACATGTATGGTCTCTCGGTATTCTTCAAAAAAGTATTATACCCATCCACAATTCATGCTTGAGGAACCGTGTGCATGTTCGGTCTCTCGATATGCTTAAGAAAATACGCGACTTAAGTTCGAGGCTTGAGGGGTTATGTACATGTCTAATATATTAAGTCGGGTTATAGCTTGGATGCAATAAAATCCGCCCCAAATTATAGCTCATCCAATAGAACTAGGCCAAGTTAAAACATCTGACAGATCAAGTTAATCATACTGATCCAAAACTAATACACAAGGAGATTCATTTTAGAATACAAGGGATAACACATTTATAACTAATAAAGATCATTTTAGTCTAAGATTTAGCAATAAAATATGCAATCTTCGTAAAGGATTTCTAATGAACCTTAAGTATACAATAAGTCAGAACTATTCTATAAGAAAATGATCGCATAGAAAAAATATATACACAATTTACATAATAATTGACTCAGACTTTACTATGCATTGCTTGCAATCTACTTGTAGCTGATAAAATTATGACTGGTATATTTTTAGGTGTATAGCCTAAAATTCCACCAAATGTGATGATTGAGATTAAAAAAATCAATTTTTAAAAGACAAAAATACTGTTTTAGTCCTTTTAATTATTTTAAAATATCAAATTAGTCATTTAAGTATTTTTTGTAACACTTTGGTCCTTTATGTTAAGTAACGTTTGAGTCGTTGACATTTTTAAAAATCTCAGTTACAATAAATTGCAAACTCATATACTATTTGAATTGGTTTTTCGCGATAATCACGAATATGTAATTCGTTTTGCGTTTGATTGTTTATTTTGGTCGGATCGAACGATTTTCTATTATGTATTTATTCACTTTTTCCCTTGATTCTCATGAACTGTAACTTGTTTAATAAATTTGATTGCGTATTCGTGATCAGCGCAAAAAATCAGTTTAAATGATATATAAATTTACAATTTATTATAACAGAGATTTTTAAAAAAGTCAACAACGCAAACGTTACTTAACATAAAAAATTAAAGGTTAAAAAAAACTTAAAAGATTAAGTTGATATTTTAAAATAACTTAAAAAACCTAAACTAATATTTTTAACATTTTAAAACAAGAAATATTTTCTTGAAGTACGGAAGTACAACTCATTTAATTATCACTATTTTTTTAAAATTAAAAGTAACTATTATTGCTATGCATAAAGAAAAGACAACATAGTAAACACGACTTTTACTTCTCTATTAAGTTTATGCATAAAGAGTTAAAAAAAAAAGTTTATGCATAAAGTGAAAGTAAACCTAGTACAAGTAATGACTTTACTTCCTTGATAAGATCAATTAAAAGCTCTACACAATCAATCCACTTTCTTTTTGTCAACGATCCACTTATTTGAAGTGTCTGCTCAAATATTTTAGATGTAAAACATTTTTGGTTCTTGCAAGACTACTATCTTTTATGGGCATGATTTTGGTTACTTATCCTGCTACTAAGACACACTAACAAGGTCCATTTTTAACATGTATTTCATTCATTTATGTCCATGGTTATTTTGATTCGTTCTTATGATTTTGGTTTCTCTTTTTTGTCTTAACTTAATTTGATTTGTGTTCATTGCATGTTAGAACATGTCTCGAGTTGAAGAACTTTGGGAACAGTTGGTTCATGCTGCTCTAAAGAGGGAAAGAACTGATGCCGAAATTGCTGAAAATGTGTCGTCTAAAAGTATAGAAATTGATGAAATTTTAACAGTTGCAGATGAAGTTCAAGACGAAGATCCCACGATTTCTCGAATACGTATGTTCATGTTCACGCGACAATAAATTAATAATACTAGCAATATTTTCTTGAATCTGTATATAAATATATATATTCTTACCGATAATTCTTACTTTTTTTAGTATGTGAGCATGCATATTCATTATCTCATAAATTGGACTCCAACAGCGACGGTGTTTTACAATTCAAGACTGGGGTAATGTCTGTCATGAAGGTATAAACATATTTGTTTCAAGTTATATTTGTAGATTTTTTGACAATAAAGAAAATTAATATTTTTTATTTATTTATATTTTTAGCAAAGGGTGGCTAAAAGGGAAGTTGGGAGTGTTGATAGAAAGCAAGAATTTGGTATATTACAAGAGTTCTATGAGAGTTACAGAAAGAAGAATAATGTGGATGAATTATGTGAAGAAGAAATGCAGAATCTTGAGTATGTTTTTAGATATATACCAGAACTTTATTCATTTATGACTTCTAATTATTGATATATTTTAATTCTGTTTTGATTATTTTTATTCATTTTTACAAAAGATTTTCACACTGAAAATAGGTTGGAGAGTAAAGCTGTTGAGAAGGAAACGATTTTTGGTATCTTAAAGGTTTTAGAAACTGTACTTGAGCAATTGTGTGAAGAAATTTCTGAAAAGTAGGATTCTTCATTCTTTGAACAATAATTTATCATTGCTTGAGCAATTGATTGAAGAAACTCATGATTTCATCAAGATAAATATAAATGTTATTGTTTCTTTTTACTATTTTTATTTTGATTGTATTGTATTTGTTTGGGTGTAATTAACATTATTAGGAACTAGCGTCTAGACGGGCACTCGCGTGTCCGTCTGTCCCCTTTTTATTGCACACATATAAATATAAATGATATATTTTTATTTAATATTAATTTTACATAGAAGTTATGTGAGAAGTTATTAGTAGGGAGTTATATGAAAGATGATAGTAGTAGTTCAATGGAAGTTATTCTGTAAGTTATATATTTTAAAATAAGAGTAAATTTAGTATAAAAAAAATTCCATAAAAAATCAAGTATTGTCTTTATATATGTTATAGATACAGGAAAAAAACTATCTAGATATGTGAGCTTGAATTTTGAGCTATTTTTTAATATTATTTATTTATTCATTTATGAAAGTCAACATCTCTTAAATTATTTTATCTTTGTCGTAGCTTACATGAACCATGGTATTAGATTGTGCTTTGAAAGACGATCTCATTGCTTACAACATCATACCTTAGAATTTAAATGAGTTGTTAAAATTTTTACTATATTTAAAAAATTATAACAAAAAGATAAAATAATTATTTAAGTCAATTTTATATTTTAATTTTTAGAAAATTTTACTATAAATTTTTTAACAAAACTGTTTAATACTATAAACTTTTTTAAAAAAAAATTGAAACAAACATATTCATAATTTTTAAAGACAAAATATCATTTTTGATCATTAATTTTAAAAAGATCCATATTGATTCATTAACTCTTCAAAACATTTCATATTAGTCATTTTTGTCCTATTAGCGACGAAAAAATTTAAATATCTATCGTTAAATTCGTCGCTAATTAGACAAAAATGACTAATTTAAAATATTTAATATTTGATAATAATGATTTTATCTTTTAAATTAAGATAATTATTAACTAAAATAAAATATATATTGTGTTTATAGTGACACGTGAAATAGAAAATATATTTAATATAATACAAAATGTATTTATATACCGATGTAAATTTAAAATAATTATCAATTGTATTAAATAATCATGCAAAAACAAAAAAAAACTTGCGAGATGAACAAAGACAAAAAAAAATTTGATGCGATAATGACGTGTGAGATAAAAAATTATTTGATGCGATATAAAATATATTTAAATACAAATACAAAATTTAAAATGATATAATTAATAATAATCATATAAATTAAATTGTATTAAATAATTATATAAAAAGAAAAAAAAAGAAATCATAAGATGGAGAAAGTAAAAAATTAGTATTTAAAAATAAGATAATAGTTGATTTAAATAAAATAAATATTGCATTGATAATGATCTGCGAGATAAATAAGTTTTTAATTTTATTAAAATTAAAAAATAGATTACTAATATTTTTAATGATAATATAAAAATAGAGAAAAATAAAAGTGAGAAAGTGTAAGAAAAAAAAGTGAAAAAGATTTAAAATTTGAATGAAGAGAGAGAATGTGTGTATGTAATATTTAATTTTAATTTAATTGGTGAAGATTGATATATAAATGCCACTTGTCATCTAATATCTATCTAATACAATTTAACTACGCGAATTCTTAAAATTATTCTTTTACCACAAATTATTTACACTAGCAAAAGAATATTTTAATATTTTACAAAGTTGTAATTTATCTACTTTACACAATTGATGCATTTTCTTTTTTCTTTTATTTATATATATTATTTTTTATTTTTTCTTATCTAAGATTATGATCTTTCTACTGTCAGTTGGAGTTTAACTATTATATTGAATGATGATAAATGTTTAGATTATGATCTTTCTGCTGTTAATTGGAGTTTAATTATTATGTTGAATGATGGATAAATGTTCTTTAAAACATTTCATAAACTATTGTGTATAAAAATTTGTGATAAGTTTCTCATTTAAAGATAAATGACAAATTTGTTTAAGGTTGTAAACGGGAACGTCCGTCCTGTTTAGACTCGTCATATAAAAGTCTGTTAAAAAATGGGATGAGACGGGATACACATAATTGAAGACACACACTTAAAATTTAAGCTCGTTCAGTAAAAATGCGAGGGTTGAATTGAAAAAGTTTGCGAACCCTGAACCTTTTAATAAATTTAGATACTTAAAATTTATGTAAATATTTGTATCCAAAAAAGCCTAAAAGAAATAGGACGAATGAGAACATACATATTAAAAAGTGAATGCCTAAATCTTTAATCCATTCTATATTAAAGTGCAGACAAAATAAATATATCTAACTCGTCGTATTTATTTTATCACACTAAATAGATCTAACTAAGTAAATTAATGTTTTAAGTAAAATTATATTAAACATCAAAACTCCTGTATTTTATAAAGTAAACATTCTCTTACACAAACATTACAAAAAAAACATATAAAATTGAAAAAATATCATTTTACATTATTTTTGGTCTATATATAAGTATATAATGTTGCTTTTGAATATTGTAAAAACAAACAAAAGAATTGGTAAAAAAAATTGGTTGATTAAAATATTTATTTCATTTGAAACATTAAATTTTTTTCAAAAAACATTGCGAGTTACAATTTTATAGTTCTTCTATTGAAAAAAAAAATTACACAATCCATTTTATTTCTTCTATTGAAAAAAAAAATTACACAATCCATTTTATTTCTTCTATTGAAAAATAAAATTACACAATCCATTTTATTTATATTTTTCATCTTTTTCCTTACATTTTCCTCGCACATAACTCTTATGTAAGATATTTATTAACATCAACTACAAAAATAAAATAAAATTAACATCATTTTAAAAAAAAATATGATTAAAAAAATAGAAAATATAAAGTAGTATACTATTTATTTATCTTTCTTCTTATTCTTCTCAAATATAAAAATTAGATAAATTTTACGTTTCTTTCGTCTTACTTTCGCTCCTACCAAACAAAAAAACAAATAGCATCTTCCTCTCGATTCACTTTTATTTTACTCTTGCTTTGTTTCCGTTCACTTTCTTCTACCTCATCTCAGACGAAACCGTTTTCAAAACCCTAACACAAGAAAACTCCATACAAAAACCGCGTTTAGCATTGTATTAGAAACGAGTTGGAGTAGCACTGAACTCATCTGGCCGGAAAACGCACCGGAGTTGGTCTTCGACCGCCACATCCAGTACCTGAGTCCAGGTTTCAATTTTTTATTCATTTCAAGTATTTTTCTTAACCTCTTCTGTAACGTGCGTTTGGACACGATTCAAGCGCGATCTGCGGTGGCGATAGTCATCCACCCCTGCCAAAGGCGACGCTGAACCGCAATTCCGCGTTGAAGCTCGCAACTGACTGCATAGTTAGTTCCAATTCACTGATTTGAATTGTATGAGTGTTATTTACGTATAGAACAATAATGGTTGATGGATGGTGAAACAATGTTGAGTCACCAGATTAATTGTTTAATCTGTTAGATTCAGTGGATACTCTTTCTTGCTGACTCTTACTTTTTTTGAAGTTTTGTTTTAGTTTATGGTTACTTTTTCTGCTAGAAAGGCACCTTAGAAAAGTTAATTTCCTGTTAGAAATTCAATTAGAGTGTATTTTTGTCAAATATTTCATTTGTCAATGTTGCTAGTTGTTTTGATTTGTACTTCACGTGCTCTTGGTGAATGAGTGGATTTTGGTTTCTCATTTTGTGTTCTAAAACATTAATTTGTGTTGTATTCAATGCTTGCTAGCAGATGTCTCGAGCTGAAGAACTTTGGGAGCGGTTAGTTCGGGCTGCTTTGAGAAGAGAAAGAACTGGTGATGATGCATTTGGGCAACCTGCTGGTGGAATTGCTGGAAATGTGCCATCTGCGCTTGCTAAAAATAGAGATATTGATGAAATTTTAAGAGTTGCAGATGAAATTCAAGACGATGCTCCCACAGTTTCTCGAATATGTATGTTGGCTTTCATGCTGTTTTTATCTCGTGCTCTATCTGTGCCCATTCTATATGAAAAGTCTTCCATTATATTGTATTTGCTATTTTCCTTACTGCATCACAGCTTTAGAAGCTATATGAAGTATTTTGATTGTATATTATCTCTTAGCTTTCTCCTGTGGTAGTGGTGGATTATAGGAATATGTTAATTGATGAAAATTGTAAAAGTCTTTTTAATGAAAACCTTTTTGTTTGAGAATGTATTTATATATTTCAATTTGACCACTAAGATCCTCTAGAGTCTATATCCATTATTCCTTTTTAATAATTCTTACTTTTTGCAGTATGTGAGCATGCATATTCTTTATCTCAAAATTTGGACCCCAATAGTGAAGGCCGAGGTGTTTTACAATTCAAGACCGGTTTGATGTCTGTCATTAAGGTAATGTTGAATGCCTAGCTTTATGTAGCTCATTGGATCACTTGGACTCTGAGTAATAGTATGTTTTATTTGTTCGTGACTCTGTATTACAGCTCAGGCTTGGTTGGTATGTTAAAATTTTGCTGCACGGTCTGTGAAAGCTCTACTATGAAATGTTTACACCATTTAGCTTTGTGTCTTATAATCTTATTGCAGGATTTATCTTTTTCATCTAGTTCTCTAGAGTTTCACCTTTTAGTCATTTTGATAACTAGTTCATACTGGCTTCTGTATAATGCAATGTTATCGGGGTCTTTAAATGAAAGTGAAACTATATTTTTAATATTTTGCAACTAGGACCTCACCACTTCATATTTTGGGGCACACGCTCTGCAATAGTTATTAAGACCTCACCATTTTATTGAGAGATAGCTATATAGTGTAGCTGTTTTACAAAATATCTAAGCTGTAAATCATTTGTGTTTTTACAATTTTAAACGATTCAGCATCCTCATTTTATCTTTGTTTTTTGTTTATATTTTCAGCAAAAGCTGGCTAAAAGGGAAGTTGGAACCATAGATAGAAGTCAGGACATTGCCCGATTACAGGAGTTCTACAAGAGTTACAGAAAGAAAAATAATGTGGATAAATTACTTGAGGAGGAAATGCAATTGAGGGAATCTGGTGCTTTCAGCCGTAATCTTGGCGAGTATGTTTCTGACTGATCTGTGTATTTCCTATTTAGATGAATATTGTTCTTCCTCCTTGTCAGTGTTATTGAATATCTGCCATGGCGGAATATCAACGGTGGTTTTTGGGCTGGCCGCAACAGTAAATATCGGCCAATATTGCTGGTTTTTCCGCCATAACTCACAATGACGGCGCCAAAAAGCAGCCAATATGGTGGGACTTTAGCTCTTCGCCATGGACTGCCATCCGTCATCGATAACACTGCTCTTTGCAACCTCCTTCTTACATTAAGTCTTTCACGCTGAATACAGGTTGGAGCGTAAGACTGTGAAGAGGAAAAGGGTTTTTGCTACCTTAAAGGTTTTAGGAACAGTACTTGAGCAGTTGAGTGAAGAAATTCCTGATGAGGTTTGGTTTTTCCTTCTCTGAACTAATGTAATCTATTAATATGATTATGGAATAAGGTATCCTAGTAGTATAAAAAGTGAAAAATCAGGATTTGAGAGAAAACTATATGCAATGATTTCTGAAATGTGTAGTGTAGTTCATTAAGTTACGGGTTCAATTAAATCCCTATTGTAGAGTTCACAAATCTGTAGGGACTCTAATCTTAGATATATCACACTGCTGCCAGTTTCACAGAAGCCCTATAGTAATAATGCAGTACAAAATAAACTACTTAACAGAAACTGTGCAAGCACTTGTACCCTAAAATTATATACTCTAACACCAATATATGATTTTGAGCGGACACTAAATTTGCAATATTCTCTTGCTTCTTTTAATTTTTTAAATTCTAAAAAATAATTGAAGTGGATTGATAAATTTTTGCATGGGAACTGCTGATAAAATAATAACTTTGTAAAAGTGGCGGTGACTTTTTACTTAATACTCCTTCTATCCCACAATGAGTGACCCATTTGTAAAAAACATTTGTTTTGGAATGAATGATCCTTTCCATTTGTAAAACTATTAATTACTTTTTTTTTTTAAAACTGCACCCTCTTGTTTATACTACATGCATCACTTTCAAGTCAATCTCTTCCACTTTGCATTTATGGTAATGGTGAACACACCAATACTTGACAAGGGTAATTTAGTAAGAGTACTATTTTCCTTCTTTCATTTGTTCATTTTCAGAATTTTGTCTGAATTTGCCAAATAGGTCACACTCGTTATATAACATAAAGGAGTACTTTCCTTTAATCTATATCAGAATTGATGATCTTCCCATTGTTTTAATTCTACTACTTTTCATTGGATTCTACTATTATTTCTGTCTGTTTTGCTGCTACTTATTATCTCTTCCACTTTGCATTTATGGTAATGGTGAACGCACCAATACTTGACAAGGGTAATTTAGTAAGAGTACTATTTTCCTTCTTTCATTTGTTCATTTTCAGAATTTTGTCTGAATTTGCCAAATAGGTCACACTCATTATATAACATAAAGGAGTACTTTCCTTTAATCTGTATCAGAATTGATGATCTTCCCATTGTTTTAATTCTACTATTTTTCATTGGATTCTACTATTATTTCTGTCTGTTTTGCTGCTACTTATTAGCTTCTATTTTTAGTTGTGTATGGTGTTTGAAACCCGATATATTTCTGCACCACATTAAAATATGGTGTTTCCAGAGTAAAGTTTTCCAGACGTAATTATTAATTAGTTTTTTTTACTAATATAATAAAATCTCATCAAATGTGCGGTGTCACAATAGTTTATTATCCTTTTGTTACTGCATCGTTGAAGGATTTTTGAATGGAGATAGAAGTGCTCTATTGAACAATCAAATGTTTGCTGTATTTTTTGATAGAAGCTGCTATGGTGTATTTGTTTAGTTTTGGAGAATGCCTGAATTCATCAGGATTAGTATTATTGTTATAGTTCCTTTTTAATAATTTTGTTTTGATTGTGTTGCTTCATTTTTTTCTGCGTGTAATAGCATCATGAGGAGTGAGGTAAGATGTTTTTTATGTTAAAAAAAGGTGTGCATGTAAGCTGGAGTCTTGAAACAATATATTTTTTTTAATATCATTTATATTTCTGAACTAGGAACAACTCTTAAACTGTTTTATCTTTGTTGCAGCTTAAGCGGGTCATGGAATCAGATTCTGCATCAACCGAAGATCTGATTGCTTACAACATCATCCCTATAGATGCTGCTTCTTCAACAAATGCTATTGCTTTTTTCCCTGAGGTTTTTGAGCTTCTTTATTTAAGATCCCATTTATTTTTGATGTCTTCTTACCTGCAATTTTCCATTGTTAGGTTCAAGCAGCAGTTTCGGCTCTGAACTATTTCAATGGCTTGCCTGAACTGCCCAGGGCCTATTTCATCCCTCCTACAAGGAATGCCAACATGTTAGATTATCTGCAGTATACTTTTGGATTTCAGGTCTGTATAAGTGGGGGTTTTATTTAGTGTCAGTTGTCAAGTCAAGATTGGTCTTGTTCTTTAAAGTTTCATTTATTATTGTTTTTGGGTTTGAATTAGCTTTTCTTTATCTCTAATATGTGAAACCAAATTGTCCTATCTATTAAAATATACTCCCTCCGTCCCAAATTATAACACGTTTTGAACATTTCACACGAATTAAGAAACTTTATTATTATATTATGGGAAAGACAAATCATGTATGACTTTATGGTAATGCCCCTCATAATTACACATGAGAGAGAAATTAAGAGTTGAAAGAATAAATAATAATAAATACTTGAGGGTATATTGGAGAAAATGTCATTAATATTGATTGCATTGGAAATATAAAGTGACTAATAATTTGGGACAAATTTTTTTGGCAAAGTGACTTATAATTTGAGATAGAGGGAGTATTAGTCTTTGGTATGTTAATACTAGTATTGGTTGGGCATCAACACTTATACACACTTTTAGAGTCCCTTTGCATGCATATATGTTTTGGGAGGCCAACTAGAGTCACTGGCTTCATGTGTACCGTTTTGTCTCAAAACAAGGGGTGGGAAGTTGCAACTTGCACCATGAGTTCCTTTTCATTCCAAAATGATTGCTCCTGAAATTGAAATTGCTATTTTAAAAGTTTAAAATGAAAAAGTATGTGAGCGATGTTTGTGAACTGAATATCAATACCAACATCCTATCAGAGGAATAGTGTGAGCTCTACAAAGCTGCAACTAGTCTGTATTTGTGCATTTATGTACTCCTATGTATACAAATGATCTGACATTATAAACGCTGTGGGCTTGCCAATGACATTGTCAAGAAAGAGCCTTTGATGATTGAGAGTTGAGACTTCTGTTGAGATTTTAAGGTTTGAATCTGATTGAATTGGCAGTAAATGATAAGGAGATTGTATTGAGATTTTAAGGTTCAAATCTGGTTGAGTTGGCAGTAAATGACAGAGACTGTATTTTTCTGGATCACCCAGGTCTCTAATAACTTTAGTCTCAATTTTAAAGGAATTTCCGGCGTAAAAATATGATGCTTGTATAATAAACGAAATAATTTTTGTTTTGTTGCATTGGATTTTCTTCCACTGATATTGTTTGGTGGCACTGCATAATTGGATTCTAAAGCAATGGCTTCATTCAATCTGGAAATTAAAAGTAATTTGATTGGAAGTCTTTACCATTGTGATTATCGGTGTTCTTTCTGATTTTATTTCCTTTTACTTGTAGGTAATTTTTATTATCGGACTTATTTGATCTTTTATAATTATAAATCATTTTCACATTGGCATTTCTTGTGAACTCATATTTCTCACACTTGTGGTGATGTGTTTGATGCCAGAAAGATAATGTTGCTAATCAGCGTGAACACATAGTTCATCTACTTGCAAATGAGCAATCTCGGCTTGGAGTTCCAGACAAAACCGAACCTGTAAGTATTTGATTCTTTCCACTTTGAGGATCATTTCCCTTATTGGATTTCCTTAAAGGTTTTTTTTTTTTCTAATTGTTTTATTTGCATGAAATGAGTTTAATGGGCACTCGCAACTTCAAAACATGTGTGGTTTATTCTTTGTTGATGTGACCAAGGGCTACATACAAAACTAGGTGGGTTTAAGATGATTAATCTCGTAGCCATACTATCAAGCCATGGGAGAGGATAGTCTTAAGAAGATCAAAAGAAAATAAATTTGGATACCTGCCACAGATTGACGAAGACTGTCAACAACTGAGCCTTATCCCACTAAGTGGGGTCGGCTACATGGATTGAATTCCGCCATAATGTTTTATCCAAGACCATGTTTATATTCAATTTGTTATTCAATTTGTTAATCTTAAGATCCTTTTTAATAGTTTCTCTTATAATTTTTTTAGGTCTTCTATCTCTAATTGTTTTCTCTTCTCCATCTGATTTACTTTCCTTACAACAAAATCTACAAGTCTTTTCTCTAGATGTTCAAACTACTTAAACATATTTTCCACCATCTTTTCTATTAAAGGTGCTATCCCAACAATCTCTCTAATATTGTCATTTCTAATCTTATTCCGTCCAATTTTACTACACATCCAATACAACATCCCCATCTCTTCCCTTGAGCTTGAACAGTACTTTTGTGTCACATCCCTGAGGCCCTCTTCCATTTTAGTCACCTAGATTGAATTCAATGGTTTACATTCCTTTCTGCTTTTTCATTGTTTTGTATTACGGACGCAAGATATTTCAAATGCATGACTTGTGGGATGATATGATCTTCAACTTTAAAGAGTTACTTTAGTTTTTCATTAATATATAAAATAGGGCAAATGATAGGGTGCCTTACAAGGAAATGCAAGGAAAGTTTTAGAGAAAAAAAAGTGTGTTGCCTGTATCAAAATGTAGTTTAATAATAGTTTCTGAATTATAATAATGCCTAGGCATTTACAAGAGGGGCCGGAAATGGAGTTTCTGGAGGCTGTGCTGGTGGCGGATGAAGAGGATTTTCACAAGCCATGAGGACCAGAGGGTTCTTGATGCTATACGAGGGTTTGTGAATTCTGAGAGAGAAGAGGGTTCTAAAAGTGTTTGTGAAACTGAAAATCTATTGAATGACCAACTGACGTCTTTACATTTAATCTAGGTATAGTTAGCTAGCTAAACCAAGGTAGTCAAAGTAACCGCCATAAGGAGTAGTCGACTAGACCTGCATGATAATTTCATATTTTATCATTATTTTGTTCCCCCACTGTTGGCATTTTTTTGTGCTATTCCATTCTTATTCTAATAATGTATATCTTGTTTCCAGAAATTGGATGAAGCAGCCTTGCATGCAGTATTCCTGAAATCCCTCGATAATTACACCAATTGGTGCAACTACCTGTGCATTCAGCCTGTTTGGAGCAGGTACTGCTACTATTTATATTATGTATGAAAATCAGTTGTATTTTGTGATCTATGTACATAATTACTGAAATTGAAGGGGCTATTGTGGTTTTAGTTTGGAAGCTGTTAGTAAAGAGAAGAAATTGCTGTATGTTTCTTTATACCTCCTAATTTGGGGTGAAGCTTCAAATGTCAGGTTTCTACCTGAATGCTTGTGCTACATATTCCATCATGTAAGTTATTTTGATCAGTATCTGTGTCATATTTATCGATTATTGTTTCCATAAAGTCTTTTGGTATTCAATTGACTGGCATTTATTGCCGTGGTGTTGTCTTGTAAAAAGTTTGGTAGTCAATTCTGGATGGCGGTGGGATGGCCGATTTAAATGGAGGGTAGCAGGATGAGCGCTATTTAATATATATATATATATATATATATATATATATATATATATATACACACACACACACACACACAAATTACATGAATAATCTATACATATATTATTTCATGTAAAATATTATATAAACAGAGAGAGAGAGAAAAGGTAAAAACAAGAAATAAGATTAACCAATGACAAGATTCTAAATAGAGTTAGAAAAAAGAGTAAAAAAGAAAAAAATGAATGAAAAGAAACAAGGCAAAAGACACAAATCAAAAGCTTGAAAGAGGAAAAGATCAAGAATGAAGTGAAGCTTGAACGAAGGAGCTCGTGTTTTGAAGGAAAAGAACAAATGACACAGCTAGTATTAGAGTCTATACAAAATTCGTTGGACCACCTACTATTAGGTTTTTACTATGACGTCATGTTCCAGATGTTCAGTCGTGGGCGTGAGGGTGTGTTTAAAGTCTCACATTGGATGAGAGATGGTCCGAACATATATTTACAAGTTGGGGCAACTATCACCTTACAAGATAGTTTTCTAAATCTTGAGTTAGGTCTTTAACTCAATTCTAATAAAAATTACTAACACAATTGTACTAGACATATTGTTATCAAGGTTGTTAAAACAACATAGCGGAATGACCGCTATTGTGAGCTTTAAAAACCAAGGTAAATACTTAACATGAATACATAAATACTTAAAATAGATTCCAACAACATACATAATGTCTTAAAAACAAAGGTCGCTACAACATACATAAATTCCAACAACATCACAATATAAATTCCTACCAAAATCAAATTAAAAGTGTGCTCAAAATGACTAAACCAAATACTAAACGTAAACAAATTGATTGAAACACATCCGCCTCATCTTCTAAGTTCCACCACATTAATATCGTCTTACTCATCACTGGATTCAATTTCAAACTCTTCTCTTCCACCTCCAACTCCTAAAGCATCACCAGCAGTTTTTATATTAGTCAAATAAAAGGGAAAAATACCAATTTGCCCTTAAAAATGTTTCAAACTAACACTATTGCCTTCATCTTCACAATAGCAGTCTCTAAACTGCTACAAATCTGCTATTATGCTGCCACAACTCCACAAATAGTGGCCGATATTTCCGCTATCGTGGATAGCGGCTAGCAACCCAAAAGCGTGGCGCTGAGGTCCTGTAATATGATAGAGTTGGTATCTATAGTGAATGACACAAAGGTTCCACACCTATAGTGAATGAATTTCTAATCTTATTCTGTCTAGTCTTACCACACATCCTGTCTAATATAATATATCCAAGGGCTACACTTATTTTATTCTTGTGTTAATTTTTAATCGTCTAACATTCTGTTCCGTACATTGTAGGTCTTACTGTAGTTTGATAAAATTTTTCCTTCAGCTTGAGCGGTACCTTTGTGTCTCATAAAATCCTTGAAGCCCTCCTCTATTTTAGCCATCCCGCTTGAATTCAATGGTTTACATCCTCTTTTATTTCTCCATCGTTTTGTATTACAGACCTAAGATATTTTAAACCGCGTGACTTGTGGGATAATATGGTCTCCAACTTTCACCTATAGTTAGAAACGTTTCTCCTTTTCTAAACTTGCATTCTATATACTCCTTCTTACTTCTACTTAGGCGAAAGCTCTACGTTTTTAAAGTTAGTCTCCTAGTCTCTAACCTCTCATTTAAATCCTCCTCCGACTCTTTAAGTAGGACTATATCATTTGCAAAAACTATGCATTTCGTTGCTAGCTCTTAGAGTTGTTTCGTGAGTACATCCAAAATTAAAGTAAAAAGGTAGGGGTTACCTTGACGCAAGTCTATTGTAATGGAGAAATCGTCTATCTCTCCACCCTGTGTCTGCTCAATAGTTGATACCTTTTCATACATATTTTTGATAGCTCGAATATATGTAATCCTAATCCCTTTCTTCTCTAGGGCTTTCCACAAAATCTCTCAAGGCACTCTATCATACATCATCTTCAAGTCGATAAAAGTTAAATGCAAATTTTGTTGGTCCATTTGTTACTACTCCATCACACGTTGTAGTAGATAGATTGCTTCCATGGTCTACTTCCCAGGCATAAAACTAAATTAATTCTCAGTGACTTGAGTCTCTTTTTTTTAGTCTCCATTCAATCACTCTTTACTATAACTTCATTTATGACTCATAAGTTTAATCCTACGGTAGTTTGGCCAAATGATAAAACAATCCTCAGCAGGATTTGTCTAGAACAACAATTTATATTATTAGTACAAAATTAACACACCCGTACATCGTAGAAAGTTTAAAGAAACAATGATATAATATGTATAAAGCAATTTCAATTCACGAAACTAAGAGTTTTGGTCTCTCCCTCCAAGTATTCGAGAGCTTGGTCTTGTACACCCAAAACCACTCAGTAACTATCTATCATCAGTTTCTCATATTCCTTTTCTATTTATTTCTAAAGCTAAACAATATAACTGCCTTAATAAATTTCCATAACTTCCTTTAGAATAAGTCTAAAACAATCTTAATTATGGATAAGAAATATGAAAAAATAATGTAAGGTTTCTAATTAAGGCAATTGGTTTTTCTCTAAAATGATATGAACTATCCTAATTTAGTATTATGGTCACTCCCGTATCAAATATTTTATAAATTTTCTAATCACAAAATTAAGTCCGATGATTTTGTTGCTCACTAGTTTTTGTTTTAATTATTTTGGTAACTTTTTTATTCCCTGTGCGTTTAAAAAAAAAAAAACCTAGTTTCTGTATTGCATCTGTATATTCCCTCCTTGGATATCATTTATGATTAAATTTTGCAAATATATGCAGATGGCTCGAGAGATGGATGAGATCTTAAGGCAGCAGGTTGCACATACAGCTAATAGTTGCACTTCTGAGAATGGTGTCTCATTTCTTGATCAAGTTATCCTTCCTCTCTATGATGTTATTTCTGCAGTAAGTCTCAGTGTTCCATTAAAATTAATATTTTATTAAACGTAAACAAAATGACTAAATCACATCCACCTCATTTCACTTCTAAGTTCCACCACATTAATATCATCTTACTAATTCCTGTGGTACAATCATTTATTTACATGGACTTTCAGGAAGCTGCAAACAATGATAATGGGAAGGCATCTCATTCATCCTGGAGAAATTACGATGATTTTAATGAGTATTTCTGGTAAATATTCTTCAGCAACCATCACTTTTATTTGAATAATTTCTTATCTGTAGATAACCGAGCTTGTTGCCTATAAATTGGAATGCAGGGTTGAGAGGGAGTCATTTGATGCAAATTAGAATTGAGACTAGGGGGATAGTTGGCTAATAGTTATAGATAATTATACCATTATATAAAGGGAATTTTATAGTTAATTACCACTTAACTAACTACTAATTTTGGTGAGACATTTTTCTGGACAAATTTAGCCTTAAGCCCTTAACAACCAGGTCATTTTTTAGATTTAAATCTAAATCTAAATCTACAACGTAATTAAAGGTAAAAGATAACCTACCAAATTTAGTTGATTTTTTTTTTTTGGATAAATTTACCCTTAACAGCACAAGTATTTCCCAAATTGAAATTAAATTTGAAAACGCACAACATGAATATCGAAGCTGATTTTTCATTTATATATAAAATTGAAATAAGTAAATTAAATTAAAACAGATATTCCCGTCGTCCCAAATTATAAGTCACTTTGCAAAATTTTTTTGTCCTAATTTATAAATCGCTTTACAATTCCAATGCAGCATTAATTATTTTTTTCTAATATACCCTCTACTATTCATTACTCTCTCTTCCAATTCTTTTAATTTCTCTTTCCTATGTAATTAATGAAGGGTAATATTGTAAAGTCAACATAGTTTCTCTTTCTGATACACAATTAATTACACTTATTAATTTGTGTGAAATGGCTAAAACAACTTATAATGTGGGGCGGAGGGAGTATTATACAGTAAAATATATGTACAACGAAGCACAACTACGTGCTTGTCTTATAAATGTTCTCACCAATTTACATATTCTATTAGTTATTTGATGTTAAAAAACGGCCTTCGAGGCTGAAACTGTTGGTTTTCTCTTTTTTGTTTCCTAATTCTACCCATGAAGAGAGAGAGGGATGAATTGGCAAGACTTCTGTACTCAGCCTCAGTACTTGACCTGACAACTAATGTCTGTTTTCTGGACCACCAAGAAACAAGATTAGGACCAAGAAATATGCAGGAGCCTGATGTGGATTTCCTGTCATCTGGGTCAAATCCCCAGTCAGCATCAGAAAGTTCTTTAATGGACAGTGGAATGTGTGTGGAAGCAGGCTGAAAAAGAAGACCATGATGCAGAGTACCTTTAAGGTACCTTAAGATGTGTTTCACAGCAACCCAATGAGTCTCAAGGGGCTGAGAAAGAAACTGGCAGGCCTTGTTCACTGCATAGCTTATTTCTGGCCTTGTAATTGTAGCATAATGCAAGGCACCTACAATGGACCTGTAGAAGGTGGGCTCAGGCATCAAATCAGTCCCATGTTTGGAGAGCTTCAGGCTGTAAATCATGGGAGTTGGAACTCCTTTTGCTTCTGATATATTGGCCTTGGAGAGAAGGTCCTTTATGTACTTGGTTTGAGAGAGAACAAAGATCCATTTTTAAGGTGGGAAACTTCAATGCCCAAGAAATATTCAAGGTTCCCAAGTTGCTTAAGAGCAAATTGAGAGTTAAGCTTTGTGACCAAAGTTTAAGAGAGTTGCCTGTGATGATTATGTCATCTACATACACTAACATGTAGATAGTGAATGTAGGTGTAATGAATGTGAAGAGAGAGGGATCACATTTACTAGACACAAATCCAAACCCCTTTAGAGCAGAGGTCAGCCTGTCAAACCAGGCCCTAGGCGCCTGTTTTAAGCCATATAGTGGCTTGTGAAGCTTGCACACTAAGGATGTGTCAGTGCTCTCCAGACCTGGAGGCTGCTGCATATATACTTCCTCTTCTTAGATGCCATTAAGAAAAGCATTATTGACATTAAGTTGTGTCAACTGCCAGCCTTTGGATATAGCAATGGTAAGGATTATGCGAACAGTGACAGGCTTTACAACAGTGACAGGCTTTACAACAAAGATACAGTCAGCATTGGGAAAAAGAGATCAAATGACACGAGTTAAATCGGAACTGGGAAATGATAGTTGTAGCCAATGTAAACAATGTTGTTTTTTTTGCTAGTCCTGGTGGAATTATGTATGATTGATTTTGCCACTGCCATGATATTGTTCTGGGGCAAACTTGATGGAATTTGAAGATTGACTAATAACTTTGTAGTGTTTGATCTCCAATGACAGACCCTGAATTGGTAGGAATAATGTTACATGAGCTTTAGCAAGAATTTTGCCAGCTAGAGAAGTCAGATTTGCTGATAGACGACATGATCTGGATGCCATGTATGAAAGATATCATAGGAGTGGCATTGAATTCATCGGAATAACTGTCTATGATGGTGGAGGAGCAGTGTGTTGTGAATGGAAACCATTTGAATGTGCTATCGGTGCATTTTATAAAACTGAATTTGAGTGTTTTTTTTTTGGGTGTAAAATGATTTTAATTCAAATATGAATTCACAATACATCCAGCTTTATAAACACCAAGACTGAAGGTTATCACATCTTTGTTACCTTGTTTAGTTCTCCTATGACAGATTTAACTAACTTTGCTACTTTCTTTGGAACATTGTAAACCACTAACCGACTGTACAGCAGTGCTAAACTTGCTAGTTCATTACACTATTATCAGAAACTGTGCACTAACTCGTTACATGATACTTATTTAATAGCTTGACCTCTGAATTTTTTCAGGTCATTACATTGCTTTGAGCTTAGCTGGCCGTGGCGCCTAAGTTCTTCATTTTTCCAAAAGCCAGAACATAGATCAAAGGTTTGTCTTTTCTTAATTATACGTTAGGAACCTTTCTTATTACCCCACATAGTTTATTTTATTGCACTTCTATGTTGGATTCTATTAAAAGACAGTGATACTGATTCTAATTTTTAAGAATGCTGCCTAATAGGAATGTTTTGTTGATTTAGAGTTTTGAATAAGAAATGTATGATGATGTATATGGATGAGTAAACATGTATCATAAAAGCTTTCAAATCAGATTATAGTAGATTAGCCCCAAAGGTAGCTTAACCTATTGCAGAATGCATAAAAGATGAGTCTTAATATCCTATTGGATCTTGACGAACTGTTGACATCTAACTTCAATACATTTTTTGATGCTGTGGTTATTTATTTATCTCGTGTACAATGCAGAAAATGTCATCTCGCAGAAGTCAACGTCAGGGGAAAACATCTTTTGTGGAGCATCGGACTTTTTTTCATCTTTATCATAGTTTCCACCGATTATGGATATTTCTTTTCATGATGTTCCAGGTTTGTACACACGTTTAGTTTTGACCAGTCATAATATATATATATATATATATATATATATATATATATATATATATATATATATATATATATATATATATATATATTCTTAAATGCTTCTGTTCTCATGTTCTGTTTTTGGCGTTAAATTGTTTTCTCCATTATGCTTTTGTTTATCAACTTCAATCGGTATTTGGTTTCATGGTTGTTACAGTATTTGATTTTTGCATCATTATATTTTTCACGCTATTCCATCTTTTCAGGGTCTAGCAATTATTGCTTTCAATAATGGAAGATTTGATGCCAAGACCTGGCGAGAGGTTCTTAGTCTCGGACCCACGTTTGTTGTGATGAAATTTTTTGAGAGTATGTATATTTCTGTTTTGAAGTTTTAGATCTTTCATCTTAGTTTTAAACTCAGTTTTGTTTCTTGAATGTCTTCCAAGGGTGCAATAGTTTTTGCTGTTGCTAGTGCTATATTCCTTGTTCTCATCAAGTATAAATTTTCACCTTTTTTTGTTTCTTTTTTCAGGTGTCCTGGACATTTTCATGATGTACGGTGCATATAGAACGACAAGGCGTTCAGCTCTATCACGAATATTTCTAAGATTTATTTGGTTTAGCGTTGCTTCAGTTTTTGTAACTTTCCTTTATGTGTATGTATACCTGAAATAATGATTTTTTATGTTATATCTTCAGCTTTTTGTTAATTTTCTGTTCAATTTCTTATTGCTTTGTGTTGATGATTTTACACTTACAACTCTGTATGACTGCAGACAAGCACTCCAAGAAGAGAGTAAAAGAGATTCAAATTCAGTTATTTTCAAATTATACGTGCTTGTCATTGGGATTTATGCCGGTGTCCAGTTTTTCATTAGTTTCCTCATGCGGATTCCTGCATGTCATCTTCTGACAAACCGGTGTGATAGTTGGCCTCTCATCCGCTTTGTGAAATGGCTGCGCCAGGTATTTGTGTCTTCATTTGCATTTGATTTTGCAATTGTATTATTAATTCCTCTTTTTTTGGTTGTTCATATCTTGTGTGGTTATGCTGAATACTGACATTGGTTCTTTTATATTGACAAATGAAGGAACGGTATTATGTCGGACGGGGAATGTACGAAAGAAGTTTGGATTTTATAAAGTATGCATAAGATATCTTCTTCTCACTCTTGCTTTTTTTTTTCAACTTGTAATGCATATAGTTTCTTGCTTCCACTTCCAATACATTTTTCTGAGAAGTTTAGGGGCATTATGTGTTTTAATTAGAAGTGAGTAATAAGAAAGGTTTCTCTCTCCAAGGGACTTTGTCCTCTGTTCTTCCCAGTTTAATATAGAAACATATGATTAAAACTACCTTGTTCTCATCAAATTTTTGAGTCTAACATATACCCTGTAACTTTTTTTAGGTATTTGCTGTTTTGGCTTGTCATTTTGAGTGCAAAATTTTCGTTTGCTTACTTTCTTCAGGTTCGTGTTATATTCATTGCTGCCTCCAAATTGGACTATGCATCTGTTTGTTCATGTGTGTGTGTGTGTGGGTGGATAATGTTGCTTGTACCTAATGTATATATGCTTCCATGCTTGGGCACTTGAATGTTTTATTTTTGAGGTTTGCAGATCAAGCCACTTGTGGTCCCAACAAGAGATATAATAAAAGAGAATAACATAGTGTACTCTTGGCATGATTTTGTCTCTAAAAGTAAGCAACGGTCTTTTTAAATTTGTGGTTATATCTTTTTGTTTCCTGTCAATACTATTGGCAACTAAAGTGTCATCTTTCTTGCAGATAATCACAATGCTCTTACAGTTATTAGCATATGGGCTCCAGTGGTTTGCGTAAGTGCATCGCTGTTGTTTTACTACCTTTTTACCCCCTTTTTGCTTTAGTTTTATTAACAATTTACAACAATCAAGTCTTTTTCTACTAAGTGGAGTGGGCTAAATGGATAAATTGATACTAAAAATCCTTTAATTTTGCGTAAGTTCATTTAATCTTATAAATAGTTCTATGGATTGCCTTTTCTCAAATAGTATCAACTGAGAAGAGGATATCTTATCCCCCGCTTAGCTGCTTCTACTTTTCTCATGAATGAGAGGTTTTATAGTACGAATATTAATGTTAAATTTCTGCATGCTATTGTTTACATGATATAGCTGAAATTTAGTTTCTGCTACGATTTATGAAGCCTTATAGCATGATATGTGTAGGTTCATTTGCACTCAAAACAAGCTTTTATGTCAGGCTATATCTTGAAAAACATGCTTAGCTTTTGTAACTAAAATAAATATATTATCTTAAGAGATTTTGAACTGATAGAGTTGGAATTTTTTCATGACCGAAGGTTGTATTTTTCTGGTTTAATAGTTAGTAAAGAGTATAGAAGCTTGTGATTGTGAAAACCTATATAAGTTTGTATTTCTGGTTATACACAGATTTCTAATTGTTTTTCCATCATCCATAATTTATTACTATTACCTTTAACTGTCACAATGTTATATTTTTCTCTGCTTTGTTTTTTTGTGGGTTTTGGTTGCTGTTTTGAATTTGCTAGTTCTTTTAATTTCAGATTTATCTATTGGATATATATGTGTTTTATACACTTGTATCAGCTGTCTGGGGATTCTTGCTGGGGGCAAAAGCTCGTCTGGGTGAGGTATGTAATGATTGATCAACCTGTATATCCTTTTAATATTATATATATGCCTTGTTATTATTAATATCTTTTACCTGCTGATGGTCCTGTCATTTTTCTCATGTTAAAGTGAAATTTTTTAGCATTTTTATTTTCTTGGTTGCGTATGGTCATCAGATAAGGTCATTGGAAGCGCTACAAAAGCTTTTTGAGCAGTTTCCTGGAGCTTTCATGGACACTCTTCATGTTGCTCTACCCACCAGGTGTTGCTTGTAATACATGACACTGTTCTTGTTTTAATTGTGATTTTTCATTCTGTAGTTGGAAGGTAGCTAGCTATATCTGAGAATTTGAATGAGAAAACATTTCATTGTGTGAAAATCTAATTTGACTCCCTGAAATGTAAAATGGCACTGCCCACTCTATTTTTGTATATATAGAGGAGCTGAACACATTGCTGCAACTAACTGCAGTTAGTTACAGCAGTACAAAGCAATAAAAGAAATAGTGAAAACTATATTATTGTCTTATTTCTACTCGGTTTTGTTAAATAGAAGGTCTAACGGTGTTATTGTGTGGCAGAGTTTGAACAATTTGCTATGGTTCTATGATACACTAATTAGTACAAAATGTTGTTAATTGGTGGCTATACCGCGTTATAACACTGTTGTGTAGCAACATTTGAACAGACTGCTTTTCCGTGTTCCGCAATTAGCCAAACTTGTCTCTTCTATAGCTGTCTGGGAATTTATCCTTTCTTTTCTGTTTTGCCACACAAATTGTGTTGCCTTTTTTAAATAAACAAGCTTACATGCTTTTTCTCTATTTCTTTTTTCAGGAATGCCCAACTGTCATCAGTTCAGGTATGCCTTTAGCTACGGAGACTGGAAAACTTAGAGTAGTTTAATTTGATATGATTGTTCCAGGATAATTGTTCACTAACTTCCAAGTGATATATTTATTCATATTGGTTACAAGGTTATATTACTTATCCTTTTACTGTTCGCATGAAGGTTCTTGAAAAGAACAAGGTTGATGCTGCTCGGTTCTCTCCATTTTGGAACGAGATTATAAGAAATCTAAGGGAGGAAGATTATATAGCCAACTTGTTAGTCATTGACCTGCTATATCTTTTCTGAATCTTCATTTACTTCCACTTGTCTGATACTGGCATGCTATTGAGATATTGTCTTATTTGTTTGAATTCTACCCATTTTTAATTGATTCCATTCCATAGTCTTAGGGATTGAGTAGGTTATGCCTTATGTGTATTAATTGAATACTCCTTTCTCTTTTATACAACAAATATATTATTATTCAACTTTATATTGATGTTAGAGCCTGGTTCGATTCAAGGACCAGTGGATTACTGATGCCATTTTTTTCCTTTTTTCTTTGCTTGTAGTGAAATGGAGTTGCTTTTAATGCCAAGAAATTCTGGAGATATTCCTTTGGTTCAGTGGCCACTCTTTCTACTTGCAAGCAAGGTATTTAAGATATTTCAACCTCGATTGTATTACAAGCTGATTTTCAGAGTCTTGAATTTAATCATTAATTTTCTTTTGAAATATTGTAGAATTTGCTAGAATGTTATTTCTAGAATATTGAGTATGTTTCTCATAATATCCTCATTATTTCTTTTGCTAATCAGAAATGTTACAACCACAACGATAATCCACCCTAAGGGATACCTCATCTATTACACTCTAATGGCTTTGTTTGAGAGTTTGGAGGGGAAGGGAGGGGAGTGCTTTTAAAAAAAAAAGGAAGAATTGAGTGAAAAGAGGAGGGATTTTAGGTTGAGGGTTTATTTTTATTCATAATGCAAAATCCCTTAGTTTGGGGAAACTAAAAAGTTGTATTGGAGGAGGGGTTTAGATAAATTGTTCAAATATAATATATATTGTTATAATATTTCAAAAAATTTAAAATATGTTAATGATAAATATTAATTTATCATTCTATATAAAATCATTACTTTAAAAAAGTTAATATTTTTTTAATATTTTTTTTCGGTTTTTATTTTTCCTAACCTTTCCCCTCCTTACTCGCAAATAGAGCCTAAGGGATACTTCACTCTTTACGAACACAAGGATTCCTTACCTCAATATTCTCAAACTTGTTTAAAACTAAGGGATACCTGATCCTTCTAAAGGAATACGATAATAGATAAAACCAATCATTCTCACTAGATTGGACAATACTAGTTGAAGCCTTATTCACAAGAATCATATAAGGAGGCCCAAGAGACGATTTAGAACAAATGGGTTTCAACAAATGTTAAAAGGTTTGTTTCTTTTGCTTTGAAACCCTACAAACAAATTGACACTCATACAATTTAGGAAACAGATCATACAGTTTATAGTCCATCTAAAAAGATTTAAAATGTAAAAAATAGTTAGATGGGTGGAGATAGTCAAGTTTAACAAAAGATAACTATGTTCCCTGGATTCGAGTACGGTATCAGATACGAGTATTGGTAGCTACATGATTTTTAGAAAAACTAAGGTATTAATTTGTTAAAAATATACAAGAAAAACAGAAATTAGGATAGAAACAGAATTAGATTAATTAATAATTAAACAAAATCAAGAAGTTAGGATAGAAAAAGGATATGTAGATAAGATAAGTTGGGTAAATGTTATTTACTCTCTAGATTCCTTTTTACTTGTTGCTTTTGTAGAATTTTTTTCTTTTCATATTTTCTTGTTTTTAATGTTAAATGTAACAACATTAATAATTGTTTTGTCAATAGTACCTTTAAGTATTTATCGTTGAGAAAGAAATAAGAGGACTTGGATGATAAATTATTAAGGGTATCATAGAAAAAGACAACGGAAAAAGAACAAAGGAATTATATAGGAAAAAATATAATAAATAACTTGGAAAATATTAACATCATAAAAAAACGTAATTTTTTTGTTAAGAACAAATATACATTTATTTATTTATCAGATTGCAGGTACTTCCTCAAAAAGCATCCACATGTACTCAATTGGAGTGCACATTTTTTTTATTATAAAAACTAATTTTGGTACATACTCCATAGTGTTAGACTATGGGTTCAAAACGGTAGTTAGTTACCCATGAGTACTGGGTATTATTAGAGTATAAGAGTAAACCTAGCTAGTATAACTAAACTGAACCCTTGTAACTAACTGTGCTGAGTCAACACAGTTAGGACTAGCTACAAATATCTAGTTACTTCTCTTTGTAACTAACTTTGCAGAACTGAAATGAGTGTTCAGTTAGATCAAACTAACTATTTTCTCTTCTCTTTCTTCTCTCTCTTTCCTTTTCATGCATTCCTCTGTTTCTAATAGGCATGACATTAAGTTTGGAATTCCCATGCTTCAGAGCATGATAATTGATTATGGCTTGTTTGTGACGTCAATCATCGATTACACATGGATGGGAATCCCATCAATTATTTTGATGTTGCAAAGCTTGGAAATTAGTATGGATCATGATAATCAATTATAGAGGATAATAGTTGATTATTGCAACATTAAAACCATGTTTCAGTTTTCATAAAAGTTTTCTCAACAAAACAAGTGCACTCAATGATTTTATCATGGATATACCATGTTGAAATATGAGAGAAATAGACATTTTGGTAAATCGTGTGTGTGAATAGCACTACCCAAGTTCTATTATATAGGGAACTACACAATTAGTTGTATTAACTGTATAAGGAATATACTGAGATATATTTACGAAATATGCTATGAAATGATGGAAGTTCTAATTCTATCATGATATCACGAGCCTATCGATTTAGCCCAACCACCATTTATATGTGCACCAAGTCCATTAGTGCTGGGTGTAACGGGGTTTATTGGAAAAACCAAGTCCTCTAAATTGACAATTCGGACTACCCACCGTTTATATCCACGAACAAAACCCATTAGTGCTGCGTGTGAGGGAGTGTATTGCAGAAAAACCCAAGTCTCACATTGGTTAAAGATAGATCCTTATAAAAGGTTTATATATTGTGGCACCCTTCACCTTATAATCCGGTTTTAAAGGGATGAGTTAGGCCAAACTCTAATTTTATCAGACCCTTGGATATGTTAACGGACCACTCATATTTGTGGGGTGATAGTGTGCGTTGTGATCTCTATTATTGGGTCACCTGCATTTGTCCATGCTAGAGTATGGGTTGTCTGGTTGAGGGCTTGAAGTGGTGTGTTGAAATCCACATTGACTGAAAATATGTTCAAATTAGTACATACAAGGCTTGGGCAACCTTAACCTCTTGAGCCTAACTCAGATTCTATGAGTAATCATGCATGTTATCACAAATTGTTCTCTTATAATATTACGTGGCATTTGCTTATCACTTGTGCTCTGCTAAATTCGGTTTAAAGAGAAAAGAGACAGAATCTGAATGTTAGGATTTTGTGTTATTTGAGAGAATTATTTACTATATAACAGAATGAGTACACATAATAGTTGGTTTATTCATCAGCTAGATGAGCTTGACGAAGTAACCATCTTACTAACTATTATGGCAGAAAGTGATAACACATCACTTTTTTGTTGTGTACACAAGGTTCCATTTACTTCTATATAAGTATTAAGCTACACTGCTATATCTACTATACTCTAATATGCTCATTGTTTTATGTTTTTATTTTTATTTTTATGATTCACTGATTAGTTATTGTGCACAATTATGTAGATATTTTTGGCTAGGGATATTGCTGTTGAGAGTAAAGATACTCAAGACGAGCTTTTTGATAGGATTTCACGTGATGACTATATGATGTATGCAGTTCAGGAGTGTTACTATGCTATTAAACTCATTTTAACAGAAGTATTAGATGATGCTGGAAGGATGTGGTATGTAACTGCTGTAATGTTGAAGTGAATGTTACCATATTTTCATTATATGATGAGTTTTATATTTGATATTTTGACTGTGCTGTTATTCATTTGCAATTGTTGCTGTTGTACCAGGGTTGAAAGGATATATGATGATATTAATGCCAGTATCACAAAAAGGAGTATTCCTATGGACTTTCGTCTAAATAAGTTGGCTGTTGTGATATCAAGACTAACTGCGCTGATGGGAATTCTGGTTTGTATTTAATCTTTTAAGTTCTTCTATTATTTTGATTATCAATGCACTTTTTACAAAAGAAATTAATAATCTTGGATAACATTTTCTCCAACTCAACTTAACCCATTGGGGAGGTTTTTCCTGTTTATATGTATTTCTTTTTAATTTGGCTCTTTTTACTTGGAAGTTAACAGTTGAGTTTAAACTCATCTTTGTATTGGCATCTTATAGAAAGAGACCGAAACACCTGATCTTGAAAGAGGTGCAGTTAGGGCTTTTCAGGATCTCTATGATGTTGTACGACATGATGTCCTTTCTATAAATATGAGGTTTGTTACAGTTTTTCTTGTACAATTATATATAGCTTTTTTAGAAATAGACTTCCCCCTTGGGCATGTCAGAATTTTCATCCTTCTCTGTCTCTCCATTTCTTTAGTTATCAGATTAATGCTGATTTTCTATTTTATCTAGGGATAATTATGACACATGGAGTTTACTGACCAAAGCTAGAGATGAAGGGCATTTGTTTCAAAAGTTAAAATGGCCAAATGCAGACTTAGTATGCTCTTATTACATTTTTCTTTATGCAATTACCTTAAACCTTACTATGAGTTTACCAACTTTGAGTATATGCAGAGAGTGCAAGTCAAAAGATTATATTCATTGCTGACTATCAAAGACTCTGCGTCAAGCGTTCCTAGAAATCTTGAGGCTAGGCGAAGGTTGGAGTTTTTTGCAAATTCACTCTTTATGAAGATGCCTCGTGCAAAGCCAGTTCAACAAATGTTATCTTTTAGGTAAATATTTTTTTTAAAAAGAAATTATGCTATTTGTTGTTTCTATTCTCATCTTATCTTCTGATTGTGCAGTGTTTTCACCCCTTACTATTCTGAGATTGTGCTTTATAGCATGGCTGAACTTCAAAAGAAAAATGAAGATGGCATTTCAATTTTGTTCTACCTTCAGAAGATATTTCCAGGTAGTTTTACTTAATTTGGCTTCAATCACAACAATATCAGATCCTATTGGATGGCATACTTGATTTAATGTGGATCAATTGAAATTGATCAGGTTGGCTTTATTTTGGCTTTATATATGTAGGTATTTTTTGGGTGAAAATCAAGCCCGACCACTATTATTTAGTGATAGATAGGCCGGTTGAAATACATTCATGGAGGCTGGGTCTAATTATCTTATTTTCTCTTTCTCATTTAATTGATGGACCTGCTCAAGTGCACTTACTCTAAATTCACAGCACATCAACTACTGAATGAGTGCGACTCTGTTGGTTATCAGCACTAAGCTGTGCTAGAAGATCGTGGTTTGGGCACTAAGCTGTCCTTGCAAAACTCATTCTTGGTGAAGGTCAAAGAGCTTTAAGTTGTGATATAAGAGTTTGAGCAGAGATTTGTCCCATAGTCGACCCAAAGGACATAGGCTTTTGGGGATAGTCTATGGAGCCATCGGGGTGCCAAAGATCCTACTTACGTAGTTTTTTACTTAAAAAATGCATAGCAATCCAATCATTTACTTTGACATCTATCTGATGTGATTTTAACTTTTTGGCAATGGGGCCAACCTAATTACTTTCAGTCTTGCTGGCTATGCTTAAATCTTTTCCTCTCACCGGACAGATAAGGGTTGATCTGATTTCCCAAAATCCAGTTTATCCGTTTTCTTTACCCCTGATATAGGGGAAACTCTATTATGTTCTAGCTTATGGGGTAAAACAAAATATTTGTCATTTCTGAATCTCTGGTTTTTTCTCGACGCTGGCACAAATTACATTAGGGTCGGCATGAGTTTGGTTAGTTGATCACAAACCAAAGAAGGGCTGACCGGATTTCTCCTGAAATTAAATTGGTTTAGTTGATCTTTTGATTTGGGTTATGTTAAGAAGTGTGGTTGGACCTAACTCAACCCTACAAAACCGGCTGGTAGAGTGAGGATTACCCCCACTTATAAACACATGTTCATGCCGTATATTGTCCGATGTGGGACTCTTAACACACCCCCTCACGCTCAGGACTGGACAACTGAAGCGTGGAAATAAATGGTGGGTGGCCCGATAGCGGAAACCATAGAAGATGGCCCACCGGATCTTAAACGAGGCTCTGATACCATGTTAAGAAGTGTGGTTGGGCCTAACTCAACCCTACAAAACCGGCTGGTAAAGTGAGGATTACCCCCACTTATAAACACATGTTCATGCCATATATTGTCCGGTGTGGGACTCTTAACAGGTTCCTTTTGTGTTTTTGAAATGTGTCCATATGGTGAAAAGTTATGATTGAGCTGTATAATATTGCCTTTGTCTTGCAGCAATTAATGAAAATTTCTTTTGTTGCTTCCTACTCAAGTCTGAGCTATTGTGTACTCATGCTTTTTGCGCTTCTTTGCTTTGTTACTGTGATTTATTGGTTTGTGATTAATTTAATTCACTGCAGATGAATGGAAAAACTTTCTTGCTAGAATCGGCCGTGATGAAAATTCAAGTGACACTGATCTTTTTGATAGTCCAAGTGATATTCTTGAACTGCGTTTTTGGGCTAGTTATCGAGGGCAAACATTAGCCAGAACTGGTAATGTTTTAATATATTTGCTTCAATACTTGATTTGCTTCTTTTTCTTTTCCATGTTTTATTTGTCAATATTTTAGTTTTTCCTGTTGTATCAATTGTTTGAGATCAACTTGCTGCTATCAAATTTGTCTTCTTAAATCTACATTTATTCCAGTTCATATTGTTTTTCTGTCTTGTTTCATAGTTTCATGACTCCCTTTATATCACTGTTTTTAAAACTGGAATGGTCATTAAACTGTGAAAGCATTGATTGACACAATCAATTTGCTTGTCAATTATCAAACAATGATTAAATTGGCAATCATGTATACACCAGCTTGAGGAGAAGTGTAGAATTAAGTAAATCTTTGTACATTCTTTTACTTGTACAGCTTCCTAGATTGATTGTTAATATTCATAAATATACAACTTCCCGGGTTAGTTCTTATTCATCAAGTATTCAATGTATTTTTCTAACACCATTAAAAATACAATGTGTGTGAACTGAGTATAAACACAAATTATAAACATAACAAGATGTCTCAGCTCATTAACCATCTATAATCACGATAAGCCACAATCTTGAACGTCATTAAAATGATTTTCAAGTGTATAGTTAGACACAAATTATGGTTTATGAAATATGAACACCTATGGGTCATGTATATTTGAGCACCTATAAATTTATTTGGACAAAATCTGGATTGATGAATGGATATGATGTATATATGAACACTTGAAAATCGTGGTTAATGACAAATTGTGATTAATTGGGTTTAGTGGATGGTAAATGAGTTGTGAGTTGTGACACATTATTATATTCATTAACCATCTACTTAACATGATTAACCACATATTTGAACTACCGTCTAATTTGTTTTAGAATTTTGATGTCAAAATAACGCAATTTGTTTGCAATTTATAAAATAGATATAATCTTGACTGTAAAATAATATGTTAATGGCTAAAACAAATGCTGTTCTGTATACTACTTATGTAGCTGTGCACCTTAGACAACACCATCTTTTGGTTCTTTCTTTTCAATTTCTCCAGTTTATAACATGCACAATATAGCACCATAATAATAATAATAATAATTCTTTTAAACCTCTTAGTTGATCATGAAAAATTAAAGTAACTTATTTTCTATTCTTTGCACTTTGAAATGCAGTTCGGGGGATGATGTATTACAGGAAGGCTCTTATGCTTCAGACCTATTTGGAGAGGACCACAGGTGGAGGTAAGGGGAGATATAAACCCATATATTTTCCTCCTGTTATCTGCTTGTAATCTTTTTCTTTTATTATGGTTTAGATTTGGAAGCTGGAGTTGGTTTTGATGAAGTATCTGATACACGTGGCTTTGATTTATCCCCCGAAGCACGTGCTCAGGCGGATCTGAAGTTCACTTATGTTGTCACATGTCAAATTTATGGTAAGCAGAAAGAGGAGCAAAAACCTGAAGCTGTTGATATTGCTTTACTAATGCAAAGGTCAGTTCTGCAATGTTATTGTGAAACTTTTTTAGCCATAGTTATATTCTACTTGATTTTCTTCATTATTCAAATGCTAAAGTCTATAGCTTTATCTAATTTTTCTATTAATTGCGCTTTTAGAAATGAAGCTCTTCGTGTGGCTTTCATTGATGTTGTTGAAACTTTAAGAGATGGACAAGTTTACACGGAATACTACTCAAAGCTTGTCAAAGCTGATATTAATGGGAAAGACAAGGTGCCATTCTTCTGTGCTTTTTTACACACTTCCATTCCACATTCTGTTCTATGGCCAGGGCTTTCATCTTTCACTTTCGAGCCGCATTTTGATATCTACCTCTTAATCTAGTTTCTTATCTTTTTTGAGAATGGGGTTTATGGTCAATCAATTTGTTTCAAATTCTTATAGTTTTCTCAGCATAATTGCCCAACTTTTTCATTCATAATTAATTTGGCATCACGGTCTATTTGGTTTGAAAGATCACAGTGAAACTTGGGTGTAATTGAGAAGTGGTTACTAGTGGAGACTAGAGTTTGTGAATATGTGAGCAGGTAGTTTCAGATTGCCAAACTTTTCAGTGTTTTACCTGCCCTACATACATGTAAATGTAATAGCTTCCTCGGCGTATATGCTAAAAAACTGGAACTTTTGTTATGTTTGGTGTGTTTCTTGCCATTCAAAAAACATCTATAGTTATGATATATTTTTTTCCTTTGATATGCGTGTGTGCGTATTGCTGTATACTACCTCCGTCCTTAAGTATTGGATCCCCTTGAGAATTTTTCTCGTCCCTTTCTATAGGACCCGTTTCAAAATTTCACTGGCATTATTTATTTCTTTCGCAACATACCCCCAAGTATGTTACCTCTTTTTATGTAACCTGTGATAAACTTGGTGCGTGAAGATAAATGGTGGGTAACCTGATAACAAAAAACCTTATAGCAGGTGGTCCAACGAATTTTGGATAGGATTGGGGTTTTCAAAAAAAAAATGTGCCACAAAAAAACTGTGAAGGACTTGTTTTAAGCACCTAATGCATGTACCTCTGATGTTCATGTCAATGGTTAATTTGAAAAGAATGCAATGTTAAAACTTTAGGTTTGGTCATCAAATCAAGTCTCCAAATCATCTCTGTTGTTGTCTGTGTGTGTGTTGGTATCCCTTGTTTGCCATATTTTCTTAGGTTGCTCTTACATTTGTATTCTATTGCATTTTTCACTCCTTTAATTAAACCCTTTTGATGTCATAGGAAATATACTCTGTGAAATTACCTGGAAATCCCAAACTTGGTGAAGGGAAACCTGAGAATCAAAATCATGCAATTGTATTTACCCGTGGGAATGCCGTTCAAACAATTGACATGAATCAGGTACCTAATGTAACAGTTTACATGAATAAGTATTCTATTGTATTCCCTAATATGTATGTCACTCTTAGTTGTATTGATTTTATACACTTTTAGTTTGAGGGGGGACGATAGAAGGACATGTCATGCACTCGGTTTATATTATTGTGTATCATAAATGATAGGGTTCTTGAATACTCCACTTAGTTCGTTTAGCAGTGGGTGTTAGTCTGTTAGTGGTGGGCATGGTTATTGTATTGTGATGTAGAACATTAGAAATAACAAATACAGATCAAAATATTCTCTCTCTCCTCTCTCTCTCTCTCTCTCTCTCTCTCTCTCTCTCTCTCTCTCTCTCTCTCTCTCTCTCTCTCTAACTCAACCCTACAAAATTGGTTGGTAGAGTGAGGATTGTCCCCACTTATAAACACATGTTTAGGCCATATATTATCCAATGTGGGACTCTTAACACACTCTCACGCTCAGGACTAGATAATTGGAGCGTGTAAATAAATGGTGGGTGACCCGATAGCGAAAACCATAGTAGGTGGCCCACCGGATCTTAAATGAAGATCTTGATACCATGTTAAGAAATGTGGTTGGACCTAACTCAACTTTACAAAACCGGTTGGTAGAGTGAGGATTGCCCCCACTTATAAACAAATGTTCACGCCATATATTATCCGATGTTGGACTCTTTATATATATATATATATATATATATATATATATATATATATATATATATATATATATATATATATATATATATATATATATATATATATATATATATATATATATAATTTTCTCTTTTTTGAATTCTTTCTGTTGACTGTTGACAATTACAATTTTATACAAATCTCTCTATTTTATGCTTTGTAGGATAACTATTTTGAGGAGGCTTTGAAGATGAGAAATCTTCTTGAGGAATTTCATTCTGACCATGGTCTTCGTCCTCCCACCATACTTGGTGTTAGAGAGCACGTCTTTACTGGAAGGTATGTGTAGCTTAAGTTCTGTGATTCTGTTTCTCTTTTTGACTAAATTTTGCCTTGTATATTGTTGAGCAAATTTTCGTGTTACTGTACAGTGTGTCATCTTTGGCTTCATTCATGTCCAATCAAGAAACTAGTTTTGTGACTTTGGGTCAGCGGGTTTTAGCAAATCCTTTGAAGTAAGCCCATTTAATGTTGAATAATCATTTCATTTATTCATATCCAAATCTATAATGTGTTAATTATGATTTGTTCAGGGTTCGAATGCATTATGGTCATCCTGATGTTTTTGATAGAGTATTTCACATAACCCGTGGTGGTATCAGCAAGGCTTCTCGCGTTATCAATATTAGTGAAGATATCTACTCAGGTATAGCAGTTGATTTTGCTTCATAGAGTTTTGGTTGTTCTGGTGATGCTGCAAAATGTTGCAATGTTCTTACTTTAACCGCGCTCTACACTTAAAACAAGTTGAACTTTTTTGGAAATCTAATGGCTACAAAATTGTTGTGGAACAATTCATTGAATAATAATTGTAATTCTAGCTGCACCTATCTTAACAGATAACCATATTGTGACTAAAGGATGTGAGTTTCAACCACAATTAGTTGCTAGGGATGAATCTCACCTTGACTGTTTTCGTTTTCACAACTGGAGCAAGTGTTTCCGAATAATCCACTCCATTGATTTGAGTGAATCTTTTGGCTACCAGCTTCGCTTTTTAGCTCTCAATAGATGCATTAGCTATGTATTTATATTTTTACAGTATATACCCGTTTGCATCCAACTGGTTTATTTCCATTTGGAAGGGAAACCATTTCCAAAGTAATATTCTTTTTTACTGCGTCCATTTCCAATTCCATGACTTTTTTTTTTCCATTTTATGTCTGTGAATGCTTTGGAAAGAGAGGTAGGTGATGTTGAGTGTTTAGGTTTGTGAGGAAGGCTTTTGCGTAGGTGAGAGATGTTCGAAGCATAGGTGTTTGGATAGAGGGTAGAGTGAGTCATCAATACATGTTCTAGTATCTTTCGTAATGGCCATTGGAAGATGTAGGTCCTCACAAAGTGTTGTTGTTGTAAGGATACCATCTGCTGTGGATATTTTCTTGTTGCTAGGCTGTGGATATTTTCTTGAACAGTGTGGATAGGGATGTCTTTTGGTCAGTGGCTCCAGAATGCTGCATCCAATATTGGTTATAGGGTGTACTTGAAGCCTTTAAGCTCAAAAGAAAATTGAGACTTACCAGGAGGAAGTGGAAATAGCTTAATATGCTAGAAAAGAATTACCTGCTAGCTTCTCCAATTTATTAAGGAAGGGTCTCACCTGTTTTACTTCATCTTGGTTGAGTTGAACCAATCCTCTTTCTCCTTCTGACATATTGATTAATGTCACGCTACTGTGTCTTACTCTGGAGAACAAAAATAGCCAGCAAATTCTAGTAAGGAGCCTCCAGAACACAATTGAAATATGAGACCAGCAGCTGTAATGTAGCAACACTGAAAGTCTGAAAATTAGAAGGATGCCCGAGCTTCAAATGACTGACAGACCAAGGTGCTCGGATCAGAAAGTGAACACCCATAACAGAAAGAGGATTAGCTGGTCTACAAACTGGTAAAAAAAAGGCTGCAAACAGCAGAGCGGCGTGTGGGTTACATGCGCCAGAGCTTGGGTGGCGTGTCAAACGTCTGTTCTCCGTAGAACTTCATGATCTGACTGGTTTTGGGTTTCCAGCTCAGATGCTGTGGGCGGTGAACAGTTACTATAGCTGCACATGAATATTTTGAGTAATGGAACTTGTTAAGAGTCCCACATCGGACAATATACGACATGAACATGTGTTTATAAGTGGGGGCAATCCTCACTCTACCAACCGGTTTTGTAGGGTTGAGTTAGGCCCAACCACACTTCTTAACATGGTATCAGGAGCCTCGTTTAAGATCCGGTGGGCCACCTTCTATGGTTTCCGCTATCGGGCCACCCACCATTTATTTCCACGCTTCAGTTGTCCAGTCTTGAGCGTGAGGGGGTGTGTTAAGAGTCCCACATCGGACAATATACGACATGAACATGTGTTTATAAGTGGGGGCAATCCTCACTCTACCAACCGGTTTTGTAGGGTTGAGTTAGGCCCAACCACACTTCTTAACAGAACTGAAACATCAGTGAATAGTTTGTGATTCCTCTTTGTGAATCCCCTCACCTTGCCACTTTGTTGTTTGAATATCTATAGGATATTGTATTTCAACTCGGGGGAATATAAGAGGTTTTCATTTCTTGTATGAGAATCCCATATTGGATGTAATGTGACCTAAAAAAGTGTATGTTAGTGGAAAGTATCCTTCACGTTACAAGTTGGTTTTGAAAGTTGAGTTAGACCTAACCCAAATTTAAAATAAAAGCAAATACGATATGAGAAAGTCGAGTCCTATTATATTACCATTCAGGATGTAAGGATAAAGTGACCCAAAAAGTCAAAAAAGGAGGGGACAGCTTTAAAGTGAGAGCATAACCAACTTGTAACTTAGAAGTTATTACTGTTGCTCTTCAATACTACTTTGCTACAGCATCTCGCATAGTGCCTAAGGGTCACTACATCATGCTACAGGTGATAGCGGCTGATAGTGGCCTCTATGTATGGCCGATAGTGCAATATATATTATAATTATGATTCTTACCTCATTTCTGTATGATTCAACAAATTTTAAATAACCTAAACTGAATATCCCTGTGTTTTTTATTCCCACTGTTACCATTTCCCCATGTTTTCTTCTTTTGATTTTTGTTTATTCGCAGGATTCAATTCAACCTTGCGACAAGGAAATGTTACTCATCATGAATATATTCAGGTGAGACTTGTTATTTAAAGATGTATCTTCTACAGATCCAGCTCTAATGATAAATTGTACAGGTTGGTAAGGGAAGAGATGTTGGCCTCAATCAAATTGCACTATTTGAGGGGAAGGTTTCAAGTGGTAATGGTGAACAAGTCCTCAGTCGGGATATATACAGACTTGGGCAACTTTTTGATTTCTTCCGGATGATGTCTTTTTACTTCACAACAGTTGGATACTACTTTTGTACCATGGTATGCCATTCATGCGTCACATTTTAATTTTTTTAATCATTAAATGCACAGGGTTCAAATTGAAATAACGTTTGATATAAAAATAAAGAAACAAGACATTTGTAAAAATAGTTTAGACTTAGTCACATATAATACCATCAAGTATAAGAGTCAACCAAATAATAGGTGTCTTGAGACTTAATTGAGGTGCTTGAGTGAGGCCAAATCTAAGTTATGGACAAAGTGGTTAATTTGGGTGGAGTTTTGGTTCATCTCTGACTACAACAGTTCTACTGAATTAACCCCTTTCAAACTTCTTGTTAGAATTTCCGCCTTCATTGCGGTCCGCCCCTAGTGATGTAAATTGCGGCATTTGGCTTGCCTTCATAGCAGCCTCCAACACCTTCATTGTGTTGGGTTTGAAGGGGTGAATTTAGTCCCACATTGCTTAGATATATGGCCTGGGTTGTGTTTATAAGAGGGGGCAATCCTCACCTTACAAGACGGTTTTCCGGGATGAGTTAGGTCCTACCCATACATTCTGAGAGCTCTCAATGGTCATGATCCTTGTCACTTAGCGGAACTACATTTCCTTCAACAGTCTTAGATTTTATATTGGGCCTAACCGATCCTTACCAAACTGGTCTGTAAGGTGAAAATTCCCCCTACTCATAAGGTCATAGCTATGGTGTAACAATACTTGAGTATTGTACTAGTGTAATCTGATTATTTTCCCCTTTATTATTTTGCAGTTAACAGTGCTGACAGTTTATGCCTTTCTATATGGAAAAACATATTTGGTAAGTTGGATTTCTTCATGCTCTAATGTTTCACTTTTTTGCTTTCTGTTACTTAATTATCGTCATAGTGTTAAAGTGTCTTTTTCACGTGTTCAAAACTTATTCATTGTACTAGTGTTTTATTGTGGCAATTTTTTGTGGTTAGACAGATTTAGGCATTTTGTTAGTCTTAAGTCTAAGATGCTTATCACATTTTTCTTACATAATTATCATTACTTGTACTGTAATTTGTGGAATCCATAGTTGTATCTTTAGGCTTTGATACCATGTTACATTTCTAGGTTGAAGAAAGTTTGAGAGCATAAATTGCAGAAAGAAAAGATAGATCTGAAAAGAGAGAGAATGATTGCTTGAAAGTGTTGTGAGTACCCATATATTTAGGTGAATAGATCATGGCAAGGAGTCAATTACACATCTTGTAAATCTGTTACCAGCTCTAACAGAAAGCAATTTTAACACGAGCTGTATTTTGATTGTATAGAAGTCTAAATCTAAAGCAAAAATTAAGGAAGAGTCAAATTGGTTAGAATGAATAATTTGTTATTGGTCATCTTATTTTTATCATTCTCCTAGTTTTGTTTTTTCATAGAAATTTAAGTTAGGGTGCTATTCTCATCAATCAATCAAAGGGGATGCCTACACATGTTATACAAGTTAATGGTACAAGAACACAGCTCGTATACCTATGCACTGTATACTAACAATTAACTAAGACCTACACATATTTTTATACTGGTGCATAAATGAGCATTTTTGTTTTAGGCACTCTCTGGTGTTGGAGAAACAATTGAAGGAAGGGCCAAGATAACCAAGAACACGGCTCTGAGTGCTGCTTTAAATACACAGTTTCTCTTCCAAATTGGTATCTTCACTGCTGTGCCAATGGTCTTGGGCTTTATTCTTGAACAAGGCTTCTTGAGGGTAAATGTTTATGTTTGTATGTTTTTATCTTAATCTCGGGGTACTTTTAAAATGGTGAAGTACCCGTATCCGGTACGTGCGCGTGTGTGTGTACAAGGTGTACCTAACCAGTTCATCTCAAAATTTGTTATGATAAAGAACCAAGTGCTTTGGTTTTCTTTGGTTCTTTTTTTCTACTTTGAACTTTTATATTGAATGGTGTTTTATAAAAATCGATCCTTTGAGAAAAGTCCAACTTTTTCTGATTATTTTTTATTGTTCTGCAGGCTGTTGTCAATTTTATCACAATGCAGTTTCAGCTCTGCACTGTTTTTTTCACTTTTTCTTTGGGTACAAGAACCCATTATTTTGGAAGGACAATACTTCATGGCGGTGCAAGGGTTTGTGCACCAACTTTATGCTCCCTTTTACTCCATTTCTCTTATAATTGTTAATTTATTTATTTGTCAACAGTATCAAGCGACTGGCCGAGGGTTTGTCGTCCGCCATATCAAATTTTCCGAAAACTACAGACTTTACTCTCGTAGCCATTTTGTTAAAGGGTGAGGCTTATTGTTTCTCTAAGTTGGCTCTACATATATGCAATATGTTTGGTCCTTATTGGACTGCAATAAGGAAACCTCTCCTGGGACAATACCTAGTTCTCAGACAGCCTAGTCTTGGTTACTTGTTATTCTCCATCCTTGTTTTTCAAGAAATGCTAAAATTAAATGCTTGGAATCTTCTGAATCCCTTGTCTCCTATTCTTGCTTGATTCAGGGATATATATCTCACATCTTATTCTATTTCATATTTATGAAATTATTCTTGTGTAGACTGCATATGCTTCAAAGATTGCATTTCCTTATTGACCTTTACCTTGAAGGGAATAATCATTACCCATATTGACTTGTCTTCAGGTTGGAAGTTGTGCTTCTGTTGATAGTATATCTTGCTTATGGCTACAGTGACGGTGCACTATCATACATTCTTTTGAGTATAAGCAGTTGGTTTATGGCTCTATCCTGGTTGTTTGCTCCATATTTATTCAACCCGTCTGGATTTGAGTGGCAAAAGTAAGTATTATCTAAGCTGCCTGTTATGCCTCAGTTGTAATAGTTGTCTATGTTATATTTTCTCTTCCTGATTTTCTCGTGTTGTTAGATGTCTTGTATAGTCAGTTAGAGATTTATACATTTGTGGAGCTGTTAGGCCTTGTTTGGCTTGCTTAATTCTACTCTATAATTATGACTCAGCTTTCTGAAGCTAGTAAACAAGAATATCATTTATTTTTTCATTTTAAGGACTCAATCTCTTACACTTTCTCAACTTTCATATCCGTTCAGGTATACCTCTTATATCTTCTGAATTTCTCTCTTATTGTGTATTTTAGGGTAGTCACAGACTTCCGAGACTGGACAAATTGGCTACTCTACAGAGGTGGAATTGGTGTTAAGGGAGAAGAAAGTTGGGAAGCTTGGTGGGAAGAAGAACTGGTATTCAATATTTTTCGTACATTATTTGAAGTGTTTTTCTTTCTTTTGTATATTTTATCATGGTCATTGATAATTCTGGCACTTGTAGTTAAACTCCCACAAAATATTGATAACTTTTCATACATTACATCATTTGTTCTACTTAATCGGCAGTTCAAGTTCTCAAAACTTGGCCAATTTTATTCACTTTGTTGGGATGCTACTTTCTTTTGGAATAATGATTGATGTGCTAAGTGAACGTGTGTGTGTGTGTGTTATATATGTAGTTCTAGTTCTAAACTGGCAACTTTATGTTTATATTGTTGGTCCGCTACTTTTACAATAGACCTGTAGGCATCCAACCTTTGCCTCGACTCCTTCAATGTGTGAGTTTTATTTCACCAGGTTTCTCTGTTTTTGATCTTATAAATTACTAGGACAACCAACAACAACCAAACTTTATTCCACTAAGTGGGGTTGGTTAAATAGATCAAATTCTGCTATAATGTTTTACCCAAGACTGTGTTTCTATCCAAATCGATAATCTCAAGATCTTTTTTAAAATCTTATAGTTTTTTTGGTCTTCCTCTACTAGTTGTTTGACACCTCTCTATCTGATCTATTCTTCTTACAACAGAATCATGTGCATGAACAATGACTATTATTATGCATTATGTGGTTCATGTAAGGATTCTGGTGGATTTTTTTGAAAAAATATTGATAGGAACGAAGCTGTTGTTGTGTTAACCAACTCATCATAATTCACTAAGTAATTTAGAAATCCCAATCAGGAAAAATGACTAATTATGACAAGATAAACTATTTTAAAATTATTCCATCTGCAGGCTCATATTAGGAGCTTCGGTTCAAGGATAGCAGAGACCATCCTGAGTCTTAGATTTTTCATTTTTCAATATGGTATTGTCTACAAGCTTAATGTGAAAGGATTGGATACTTCATTGACGGTATGTTTATATTTCATCTGTTTGTCCTTTTGAATTCTTACTAATTTTAAAATATTGTTGTTTTCTTCTTTCAACTGTTAAATGTTTAAGATGATTTATATTACTATAATAATATGCATTATATAGACTAATGCACATTCTAATGAGTGCCTGCCAACCATAAAATCTGAAATCTATCCAGTAACAAAAATCAAGGTAAACTATAGCTGTAAAATATAAAAAACAGGAAACAATAGAAACTAATTAAGAGTTTATTGCGCAATACAGCAAAGTAGTTGCTTTATTTGTTTTATATTCAACTGCTATTGCAGATTCTCTGCAGGGAAGTCGACTGATTGCTTATGTTTTCTATCTTGCGCAGGTTTATGGATTCTCATGGGTTGTGCTGGCAGTGCTAATACTTCTTTTTAAGGTACAACATTGAATTATGTGGTCTTAGGTTACTTTTGTTTGTTGTTAATTTTGACTCGAGGCTATCTTGTATTCTTGCTCAATAGGTATTCACCTTTAGCCAGAAGGTATCGGTTAACTTCCAGCTTGTGCTGCGATTTGTACAAGGTCTATCTCTCTTGTTAGCACTGGCTGGTTTGATTGTAGCAGTTGTGTTGACGGATCTCTCGGTAACCGACGTATTTGCTTCTATTTTAGCATTCGTTCCTACTGGATGGGGAATTTTATCGGTGTGTTCTCTTTCCGATTTTGGATAATATGGTTGAAAATATCAGAAGTTTACGGTTGGAATCCTTCATTGTAGTTTAGTTCTTTGTGCATCAATTCTAAAGTATTTATAACTAGGTAGTTAGCAAACAGAGGTCACTTTTTTGGTTACAACTTTTATTATTGTTTTACTTTTAAGATGATGTGCTGGGTTTTGGTAGAAGAATAAAAGTCAAAGTAATAGACAAAATTGGACTAGACTAGCTGATCCAACCAATTGAACAGAGAACCGACCAGTCTTCCGTTTGATTCAACCAGAGTAGTCAATAGGGGCCAATAGCAGCGCTATCCCGCTATAGCGAAACAGATGCAGGCCGTTAGGGAAGAGCCTAAGCGGTGCAAAACACTACACTAGCAGCCGCTATAAGGTAAATAGCGGGTAGAGGGGGCAGAGCGTTTCCCGACCCAAAGCAGTTTTTGTCCGGGTACTCTTTCCCCTCAGAAAAATTGAAATTACCCCTTGTTAAGAGTTCCACATCGGATAGTATATGGTCTGAACATGTGCTTATAAGTGAGGGCAGTCCTTACTCTACCAACCGATTTTGTAGGGTTGAGTTAGGTCCAACCACATTTCTTAACACCCCTTAAATTTAGAACGTTTTAAGGATAGTTTTGGGTCGGCCGCACCACGCCACTTCCCGGGATTGACTACTGAGGATTCAACCACATTTCATAGTGCATAAGAATCAGATTGAACCATAGTTGGCAACATTGATAAACAATCTCTTCCATGTCCCTCTTTTCAGTTTCTATCTTATCTTAACCATCAAATAGATCCTAAAGGTATTTAGACTATTTCATTATTTGACATCTAGAAGTTTCTAAGCACTTGTCCAGATATATTTTGGTTCGAAGTAGAACACTATTCAATGTGCTGAAATGGAGCTGATTTTGCGTCAATAGTGTTATAATATCTCAATTGTATGTAGCATCACTTTGATTTTTATATGTTGATTGTCCTTTGTATAGATTGCTGCTGCTTGGAAGCCTGTCATGAAGAAGCTAGGGCTATGGAAGTTTGTTCGATCGATTGCTCGTCTATATGACGCTGCCATGGGCATGCTCATCTTTGTGCCCATAGCATTCTTTTCATGGTTTCCATTTGTATCAACATTCCAAACTCGCCTCATGTTTAATCAGGCTTTTAGTCGAGGGTTAGAAATTTCTTTAATCCTTGCAGGGAACAATCCCAATACTGGGATATAGTTGTACTTATTCCGAATCAAAATATGATAAGTGACATCCTTTTCATTTAGAGGAGAGTAGGTAAATCTTGTATGTAGATTGTTTTGTAACTCTTAATTAATTATTGTGAATAGTAATATGTATAATCATTCTTCAAAATGGTTTGTGTAATATTTGCAATTTCACTTTTGAATTCCCTTTGGATTCTGCGAAGCCAGTTGCTTTCCGTCACTGAACGACAAATTTGGGACTGCCTAATTGTAATAGATGCTGAGATATCACCTTTTTTTTACTTCTACAAATGTTACGTGCAGGGCATTGTTCTTCCCACCCTACTATGTATTGATTACTCGCCACGGTAAAAATTCAATAATGACTCTGAATTCTGGATATTAATATTTGAATGCACCCAAAAATGTAAAAACATGTTAAATGGAAGATGTAAAGTGAAAGGAAATGGAAGATGTAATGTCTCCATTCAAATGAAAATCGGTCAATTTTTATATTTAGTAAGTTTCTCATTTCATTATTTTTTTTATTTGTGATATATGCATTAGTTAAATAGGTTGTCTATGGTACATTATGCTTGTGATGCATGCATTTACAATTTTTTCATGTTTAGAGCTTAGGATGGTCTCTTTTATTTCTTGCTTTTGCTTTTGGGTTTCTGGCTTCTCTGTTCTTGTTTCGTCCCGTAAGATTTTGAAAGTTGAACCCTTTGTTTGCATAACAATTTGGATTTACTTGTTATGCCTGATTTTGCTTATTCTATCTTTTGGATTTGACTTAATACGTTTTTTTTTTTTTTGGTTTAAAAAAATCTCTAGTTTTGATTTAGGAGGTTAGTTTGATTAACCATCTTGTTCAAGCAGCATCATTTGAATAACATACAAAACATCATTACATGATAAGGCAACTTGTCAAAGACCATCACTGGAGTAACAGCCATGATAATTTTTTTTTCCAAGCATCATCACTTGAGCAAGTACGTCAAACACTATCATTTGTATAATCATATCATTGATAATAATTTGTCAAGAACCATCATTTGAGCAAATATATAAACGATAAAACTGATGAAGACTCCTCTTGAGAACTATATCAAAATCAAGTTGACATGTTGCAATCTTCATACCTGCGTTTCATTGCAATACATGTTCTAATTTTGTTTTTTATATATAATTTCCTATCATATGTACACTTTTATTCAATGCTTTGTATGTTTTAAATTCAATTATGCCTGAGTGGATTTGTCCTATTACACATATCATATAGACTTTTTTTTGTCATTTTCTTACGAGAAATTTACATGGATTATTTTGGATGTCTATTTTTGAATGCAAATGTATCTACAAAAGTAAGGACATCTTAGATGTTGTTCACATAATAAAAAGGTGTAATTTGGTATCTGAAAGAGAAATACCAGACAACTGAGTTTACGGCTACGGAAGTGTTGTTAAATATAATTCATTGTGATTTGATATGATTAGATTTGATATCATATGATTAGATTTGATATCATATGATTAATTTGATATGATATGATTAGATATCATATGATTAGATTTGATATCATATGATTAGATTTGATATCATATGATTAAATTTGATTTAGAATATTTTGGGCCTTTTATGTTTTGGGATAGTGTAAACCTAAAACTATAAATAGGGTGCCTTGCTTTGTATTCTACATCACAACAGAACAGATTTCACAGTTGCAGTTAGCAAGTGAAAGTTCAATAAGAAATCCCACAGTTGTGGGTAACACATTCTCTCCAAATACTTCTTCTCTGATTCTTCTCTTTCTTGTTTGTTATTCTTCTTCTCTTTTGTTGTTCTTGATAATTACTTGTTATTACCATCATTATCATATTGTGGGTTTGTTCATCAATCTTGAGATCAAGATTGAAGGGAATTCTTCATAGGGTGTGAGGTGAATTTCCAACATCTGGTATCTAGAGCTCCGGTTAAGAGATTCAAGGAAGGAAGATAGTGATGGCGATGAACTATCCAAACGGCAACTTTCCGGCGACCCTGTCAATTCTCAAGAAAGACAATTATGAGAATTGGTGCAAGCAGGTTAAGGTGATCTTCTGTTATCAAGATCTTCGGGATCTTGTGAAGGATGGAGTAACATCGCTGGTGGAGAACGCAACGGAGGCGGAAAAGGCTGCGCACAAAGAATTGAAGAAGAAGGATTATAAAACACTCTTTATAATTCATCAGTGTGTTGATCCTGATAACTTTGAAAAGGTTAGTGATGTTGATTCAGCAAAAGAAGCATGGGAGATTCTTGAAAAGTCGTTTGGAGGAGTAGAGAAGGTGAAAGAGGTGAGGTTACAAACTCACAAGAGAACCTATGAGTTGCTTCAGATGGAAGACAACGAAAGCATTACAGATTTCTTCACCAGAGTTACAAAGTTGGTGAATCAAATCAAAGTATGTGGAGAAGCGCTGGCGACGAAAGCAGTTGTCTCAAAAATCTTGAGATCGTTGGCTCCAAAATTCGACCACGTGGTAGTTGCCATAGAAGAGTCTAAAGATCTGTCAATGTTGACGAAGGAAGAGCTTCAAGGGACTCTTGAGTCTCATGAACAGAGGATGGCTGAGAGAGCTGCAGGAAAGTCGAAAGATATGGCTTTACAGGCGCAGTCGGAAAAGGAAAGAAAAGGCAAAGGTAACTGCAATGGCAACAAAGGAGGAAACCAATCGAATCAGAAGAAACCTTGGAACCAAGGCAACCAAAGAGGTGGTGATGCAGGTAAAGGAAGAGGTGGTGGTCGAAATCCAGACAAAAGTCATATTCAATGTTTCAATTGCCAGAAGTATGATCATTATGCTAGTGATTGTCCAGAAAGGAAGAAAAATCAAGAGACTGATGCAAAGCTGGCGAAACATGAAGAAGAAGAAACGTTGCTAATGGTCACAACAAAAGATGAAGAAAGATTCCAAGATCAGTGGTACTTGGACTCAGGATGCTCATCACACATGACTGGAAGGAAAGATTGGTTTGTGAACATGAAGCCCTCGTCGAAGAACACAGTGAAGTTTGCAAACGACAACACTCTAGCAGCTGAAGGTGTTGGTGATGTTCTGATCATGAGGAAAGATGGCAAAAGGTCAACAATTTCCAATGTGTTGTACATACCAGGCATGAAGAGTAATTTGCTCAGTATAGGGCAGCTTGTCGAAAAGAACTACAAGGTAGTTGTCGAAGACAAGATGATGGGAGTCCTCGACGCAGGTGGTAGACTAATCTTGAAGGCTCCAATGTCTCAGAATAGAACCTTCAAGATTGGACTCAATGTGATGGAGCACAGATGTCTACCAACTGCAGCCAGCAGAGATGAGTGGTTATGGCATTTTCGACTAGGTCATCTCAACTTTAAAGACATCAGAGAAATGAAGAGAAGAAATATGGTTTCAGGATTACTAGAAATCGACATTCCAAGTGAAGTCTGTGAAGAGTGTGTTCAGTCGAAACAATATAAGAATAGCTTCAGCAAGGATGCAGGAAGGAAGTCGAAGGCAATACTTGAAGTCATATACTCTGATGTATGTGGTCCAATCCAGGTGGATTCGATTGGTGGCAATAGATGCTTTGTCACGTTTATAGATGATTATAGTCGAAAGCTGTGGACTTACCTCATCAAGAAGAAAAGTGATGTGATTGAGGTATTTTCCAGATTCAAGTCCTTGGTCGAAAGACAGAGTGGTCGAAAGCTGAAAATTCTGAGGACTGATGGTGGTGGAGAGTATGTGTCGAAAGAGTTCGATACACTATGTGTAAAAGAAGGGATTGTACATGAGGTGGTGCCGCCTTACACTCCACAACAAAATGGGATTGCAGAACGCAAGAACAGAACCATCATGAATATGGTGAGAAGTATGTTGAATGGAAAGCATCTACCTAAAGAATTATGGGGAGAAGCAGTTTCGACAGCAACATATATATTGAACAGATGTCCGACGAAGAAGCTTGAAAGAATCACACCAGAAGAATGTTGGTCTGGTGTCAAGCCTAGTCTCAGTCAGTTGAAGGTGTTTGGATCTATAACACATAGACATGTGCCAGATCAGTTAAGAAGGAAACTTGATGATAAGTCAAATCAGATGATCTTGATAGGATATCATTCGACAGGAGGGTACAAGTTGTTCGACCCGGTGAATAAGCAGGTAGTGATCAGCAGGGACGTGATCATAGATGAGCTTAAAGAATGGGATTGGACTGAGAATGCCAAGAAGGATTCAGTGAGAATCTCTTGTGAAGAACCAACCACTGAAGTCGAAATAGAAGTTCGACATGAACCAGTTGCAGATGAAGCAGGTTCAAGCATACCTCGACGAACAAGACATATGCCTGCAAGGTTGTAAGAATGTGTAATTACATCAGATGATGTAGTCGATGAAGAGGGTGAGTTGGTACATTATGCTTTCTACGCAAATGTCGAACCAGTCAATGCAGCTGAGGCATTGAAAGATTCGAAGTGGATGAAAGCAATGATTGAAGAGTTGGAATCCATCAAACCAGTCAATGCAGCTGAACCCAGATTACAACTGTTGAAGGATTCATATGAAGATGATGTCGACCCAACCCAATACAGAAGACTTATTGGGTCACTTAGATACCTTTGCCACACAAGACCTGACTTAGCATACAATGTTGGTATGATAAGTAGATTCATGCAGAAACCAAAGGTATCACACCTAGCAGCAGCGAAGAGGATACTGAGGTATCTGAAAGGAACTCTCGACTATGGCATTTTGTTTCCAGCAGCTGATGAAGGAAAAGAATGCAAGTTAGTGGGATACACAAACTCCAGTTGGTGTAGTGATGCTGAGGATCGAAAATCCACAGTTGGATATATGTTTATGTTAGGTGGTGCACCAGTTGCTTGGAATTCGAGAAAGGAACCAGTGGTGGCATTATCATCATGCGAAGCAGAATATATAGCTGCTTCCCTTTGTGCATGTCAAGCAACTTGGATGGTGAACTTGGTCGAAGAAATCACAGGGAAGAACCATGGAGCAATTACCATGAAGATAGACAGCATGTCAGCTATCAACTTGGCAAAGAATCCAATAGCTCATGGTTGAAGCAAGCACATCGAAATGAGGTTCCATTATCTTCGAGAGCATGTAGTAGAAGGGAATATGAAGTTGGAACACTGCAGAACTAAGAATCAGATTGCAGATATCATGACGAAGGGAGTGCAAGTCGAAGCCTTCAGAAGACTAAGGGCCATGATGAATGTAGACAGTTTAGACACAATGAATTAGGTGGTGTGTTAAATATAATTCATTGTGATTTGATATGATTAGATTTGATATCATATGATTAGATTTGATATCATATGATTAATTTGGTATGATATGATTAAATATCATATGATTAGATTTGATATCATATGATTAGATTTGATATCGTATGATTAAATTTGATTTAGAATATTTTGGGCCTTTTATGTTTTGGGATAGTGTAAACCTAAAACTATAAATAGGGTGCCTTGCTTTGTATTCTACATCACAACAGAACAGATTTCACAGTTGCAGTTATCAAGTGAAAGTTCAATAAGAAATCCCACAGTTGTGGGTAACACATTCTCTCCAAATACTTCTTCTCTCAATCTTCTCTTTCTTGTTTGTTATTCTTCTTCTCTTTTGTTGTTCTTGATAATTACTTGTTATTACCATCATTATCATATTGTGGGTTTGTTCATCAATCTTGAGATCAAGATTGAAGGGAATTCTTCATAGGGTGTGAGGTGAATTTCCAACAAGTGTCTCAAACTCAGTTGAAAAAATCTCACTTTTAATAGCCATGCGTAAAACCAATCCTAAACGAACAAGTTATATTGAAGAAAGATGGTAGTTTGTTTATTGTCAGAACAATATGCTGACTAAAGTAGGTGTTTATTTTTTCTATTTTTTCTACAAAATGGTTTTCTTTCTTGTAATGGAATTGAGAGTCAGCATAAATTTGTCTAGAATATGTATTATGAAAATAAACAAAGTAATATTTAAATTTGGTCGTCTTAGATAAATATAAAAGTAATAAAACTCAGTTCAACCAGTATATGTGGAAGGATAACTTTTTGTATTACTTCAATATTGTCGTAAGTTTGCAGCGCGTTAGAGGACATCTACCAAATCTCTCATGGGAACCAATAACAAATATTTGAATCCTGATCTGAAGTATTAACATGTGCACATATTATTGGTAAACAACATGATATTATTATTGTGACTATTTGTTTTGATACTGCAAATGGGAAGCGAGGTAGTAAAGATAAATTAATTATGGATTGTGAGAGAGGAGGAAACTTCAAAAGGAAGAATGCATCTGAAAGCAATAATTTATCAGAAGACACTAGTATGAAGGCTAAATGTCCTTTTAATCTGAGATATGTGGCAAGTGGTATCGATTGGAAGGTGATAGTTAGGTGCAAGTTGTAACACCCCAAACTTAATTGAAATATTTTAGTTAATTATTTAATTGATAATATTCGTATTTTGGTGGTTTTCGGTGGTTTTGTGGATTATTCAGAATTATGCATTTTTTGATTATTTATTTAATTAATAGTATACAATATGGAAATATTAGTATTATTATTAGTTAAAATAAATATAAGTGAAATAAGGGTAATTTGGGCATTAAGAGGAGTTAGTAAGGGTATTAAGGGAAAAGCTCGAATTTGTGAGGCCCAAGTCTAGGTTTATCAAAAAGAAAAATATGATGGAATTAGGACTCATTTGTTAGACCGTGAAAAGAATGGAGACCAGAGCTCTGAAAAGGGAGATTGAAGGCAAAAGCTTCGGAGGATTCCCGGAGACAATTGAGAGGGCTTTGATCTACAATTAAGGTATGAGGAGTATAGCTTTTCATGATTTTCCATGTGTATATTTTGTGTGATTATGGTTGATTAAGGGTTTAAGGGTTTTATGGAGAATTATGGGAAAAAGGGAATTTTCCCTTCATGGCAAAAACTCTGATTTGATATTGGTCTAACCTTAGGAGAAATTGATGGTAAGGACCCTGATGATTGTGGTGTAGTGGTAAGTATTCTTGACTGTTAGAGCATAGATATGAGAAATAGTGATCTTTGACCTTCGTGGCCTAAACCTGTGATTGTAAATCTGACCTTGGGATTCGTTGGGGGAAAGGGAAACCTAGGCCTTCGTGGCCAAAAACGCTGATTGACCTTGCCTAACCCTGTAGGAATATTGGATAGTGAGTAATCCTAATGAGTAGGGTGTAATTGAAGGAAAAATTATGATTTAGGGCGTGAATATGTTCCGAGATTGGCCTAATAAACCGTAAGTTTTGTGCCTTTATCGCCGTAAGACCTTAGGGATAATTTAGGGATGTTTTTGGGGCATTGGGGAAGTGAATCGTAGAGCTTTTTGAGTGATTTCAGGTTTTGGTGCGTAGCAGAATTTGCTGTCATCGCACAGTTCGCCTAGCGAAGAAAGGTTCGCCTAGCGAACCATGTTGTTCCCAGACTCGCCTAGCGAAGAATCCTTCGCCTAGCAAAGAAATTCGCCCTAGACTCGCCTAACGAACATGCCAGTGAACGTAGCAGAGTTTCGCGAATGTTGATCGTGTGCAGCGATGCCGTGATGTTTGATTCTGATTCCTGTGATGAGTTAACATGAGTAGGATTGAGAAGTTTATGTGATTAATAGGTGATAGTATGAGGATTACCGCGAGTATAATTTCATGAATTAATATGAGATAATATGAGATAATATGAGATAATATTATGAATTAATATGTGATAATATGTGATAACATGATGGGTTAATATGAGTATGACTATGTGCTCTATGTGATTTGTACATGATTATATGATGATTTCTATGACGTATGATGATGATTATTATGATGAATTATATGATGACATGATGTGTGATGATGATTATTATGATGAATTATATGATGACATGATGTGTGATGATGATTATTATAATGTGCTATGATGACGTGATGTATGATGATGATTATGATAATGAGCTATGACGTTTGATGATGATGAATATGATGAATGATGATGCACCTATGATGTTATTATGAGGATAATTTGTGACGTGTGCATCATACATTCATGTGCATCCGGACTTCGGTTCAGAACCTCGATTACTTTGACTTCAATCCCATTGTGTGGATGTGAAGTGTTATGATGTGCTCCGGTTCTCTAGTAGAATCGATCCTATTGATGGGGATCTATGGAGGGTTGATGGCCCAGTGTCCATCGCGCTGTGATGATTGGTACCACATGTATTGAGTCTTGTCGCATTGCATTTGTGAGTCTTTTTGTATGAATTATGATGTTGTGACCTTTGAGGCATATTGAAGGATATGAATGTGTTGAATATGATTATGACGTCGTTTTACATGTCGATTGTTATACATTAATTATTATGAATTTTTTTACTCACCCTGCCTGTTTGAATGTTACCTTCACGTGGGTAACGTGCAAATGATCAGGTTTATCCGTGGACGCCGTCGAGGATTATTTTTTGAAGTCTTTGAGTTGCTAGCCTTTTGGTTAACTTAGAGGGTCTTGCTCTGATATGTAACGTCGGGTTGGGGTCTTCGAGTTAAACTATATATTGTTGAGTTATTTTGCTTACTTTCCGTATGGTGGAAACCTTGATTGATGCCTTTGAGTTCCGCTGTTTTGTGTAGTTTGATGTATTTTGGGAAAACCCGTTGTTTACGGAGTATTTACTTATTTTGAGACATTGAGAAATTTACGCCCTTTGAGGTGAATTTTATTGAGTTAAATATTTTACTCTGAAATCTGTGTTATTTTGCCATATTATTTGTGGGGTTAGAAAAGGGTGTTACATAAGTTGCACAATCATAAATTATCTATGGATTTAGAAGGCCATGACATATTGGGTCGTTTAAAGATCATGAAAGATAGTTTGTGAATGACATGACGAAGTACAGCATGGCTCCAAGGTACATAGTTGCTGCTTTGAAAGATAAAGATTCAGAAAACCTCACCATAGTTACCCAAGTGTATAAAGTTAGAGCTGCATATAATGCGAGCAAGAGCGGTTCATTGATGGAAATGCAAATTTTGTTAACTCTTATTCATAGAGAAAAATACATGTGCTGGACTAGAAATAAGGAAGACTCAAATGTTGTTGCTGATATCTTTTGGATACATTCTGATTCAGTGAAGTTGTTAAATATGTTTCATTTGGTATTAATTTTTTATTGTACATACAAGAAAAATAGGTAATGGCTAAATGTTGATTTTTGATATCTTTTGGACATATTTGCATTATCATATTTTTTATTATGTGCATCGTGATCATATAGGTATCATACTAGCTACCACTACTTAGATTGTTGGTGTTACGTCAACAAAGTTTACATTTTCGGTAGGCCTTGCCTATTTGGAACATGAAAGGGATGAGAACTTCAAATGAGCAGTGGAGAAGCGCAAAGAGTTATTCTCTTCTAAGAATTTGATACCAAAGGTTGTGGTAACAGTCTGGAAACTTGTGTTGATGAATGCCATGGAAGTTGTGTTTCCAAATTCAACTCTTCTGTTGTGTTATTTCCATATTTCAACAAAAAAAATAGTATGAAAGTAAAAAGTATGTTAAATCAGAAAGAAAAGAACATGTCATGGATCTACGAAAAACATTATGTATGTTAATAGATAAATTGAGTTTGTTGAACACTTGAAGCACTTTGAGACTGTGTGTGCTGATATTCCTTTATTTGTTAAGTATGTGAGTGAAATATGGTTGACACCTTATAAAGAAAGGTTTGTTGCTGCTTGGACTAATAGGGTCACGTATTTAAGAAACACAACAACGAACATGTACACGGACGTCATTTTGATGTTTCTACATTACTAAACATAATTTAACATATATATTTTATTATGACTTTTAGGGTGGAGTCTGCTCATTGAAGACTAAAAATCATGTTGACTACAAGCCGAAGAGATTTATACCTGAGTCATGATGCTGTGAACACCATGTTGAAGTTGCAGCTAGGTTCAATCAGGGTCTCATTTTAAAAAAATATTGTCAACATTGGTCATCAGTATAACACTCCATTCTATACCAACTTGCATGGTTTTATTTCAAGACAGTGTATACAATACATTGGAAAGGAACTAGAAAAGGTAAAATTTGCTGATGCAAGTCAAGATGCTTGTCGTTGCTTCATTAAAACACACACGGGTTACCATGCGCGTGTCAACTTATTGGTTTTCAAATACAAGGCCATCCTGTTCCTTTAGAACCGATTCATGTTTTTGAAAGAAATTGCACATTGAAGAGCATGATGCCAGTCATGAAGAAAGTCGTACACAATTGGATTTAGAAGTAGAGTGGGAAGATTTGAAGACATATTTCAGTATTATGGATATCGTAGGCTAGAGGGTGTTGAAGGAAAAGGTTCGAGATTATGGATACATCGAATCACAACTTCTATGTGTCCACCGCCGATGAAGTACACGCCAAAGATGAGAGTTAAGAAGAGCGTAAAGGGTGAATAGAGTGATGTGTATCGTGATTTTTCATAGAGGAAGTATGGCGAAGGATCGTAGCAGATTCATACTACAAAGAGATCATGCACGAAACAAACTAAAATTCAACCGTCAAGTATGTTATCTAGAAGTCAATCGTTCACTGCATCTTCGAGAGATGTTTACTTGTTTTAGTTTTCTGATTTTCTACATACATACATTGATGATATTGTTAATGTGGGTGATGCTGGAAATTATAGTTTTTGGGCTATTGGAGTTTTACTTTGATGGGGAGAAGAGTCATGACCTTTAATTCAGACCCAATTAGATACTCAAGTTCATCAACAACCTTAATTATTTTTCAATTTGTTTAATGACACTATCTCTACAGTTAAGAATGCGTTACGAGTAGAACACTTGTGTATGCCAGGTATTGATAAATGGATGACGATTCTTGAAATGGATTACCTTACTGCTTGTAGATACAATGTAGTAATTGTCTCCTGCTCAAAGAGACTTAACATTACATTATTCCCTTTTGCCTTAAGTCCACCTATGTATACGAGCAAACATAAAATCATTGATGTTGGTTTTTATCAACAACAAGCATTGGGTTCAGGTAATGTTGAAACCTGATTGTCCATTGCCTTCCGTCACTGACCGTTGGAGACAATATTGTACTAAAGATGAAAAAGCATGAGAATCAGCATATGTAACATGCATTAGGCACTAGGAAGATGAAGTTAGGAAGTCATCCTAATTTGTTTTGTATCGTTGTATGTAGCATAATTTTTATTATATGTATATATTTTATCGAATAATTTTTTTATCGAATCAGTTATGCAGGAAAAAACAATAAAGTTTCACTCACTAAATACCAAAAATTTCTCAATTTCCAGAATTCTGTGGCAAATACCGAAAATTCCACAATTTCCAGAATTTTGTTGTAATTCCCGAAAATTGGGAATTTCACAATTTCCTATAAAATATTACGCGTCTTTATCGGAAATTTTAAAAGTTCTGGTATGTATATACCAGAAATTCCAAATTGACGGTACTTTTGACTGTGTTGCGGTAAGAAAATGCAACTTTTAAAAATTTCCGATATAGACTCAAAATATTCGAGAAAACTAGATATATTTGAAAAATCCAGTATTTGATGAAGATTATAACCATAAATTGCTCTAAATGTGAGGGTACTCGATAAAACTGAGATTTGTCAACTTAAATGTTCGAAATGTAATCGTGCCATCTTCGTATCTGTTTTTTGAGTTTAAACCCTCCTTAATCCCTATTTTTTGAATTAAAAAATATATATTTTCAATATTTCACTCATGAAATTAATTGGAATACAATATTAGTATAAAACTACTTTACAATGTCATAATTAGAATGAGTTATTTTGACACATAATTATAGAATTAAAAATAAAAAAAATTAAATTATAATTACACAATTTTAATAACAACCTCTCGTATGTTTTTTTCCTCATGTGTCAGAATAATTTATTCTAATTAGATGATAATGGAAAATGATTTTATACTCACAATAGATTTTAATTAATCTCTTCACACTTACGTATATTTTGTGTATCTTTTAATGCAATCAATAATCATCAAAGTCTCGAATATAATGACATCACATATTCTCAAAGCAATGTTACGCGAAGTATGAAAGATGTATCGTTTTGAGTTATACTTTACTATTTTTAATCCTCTTTATTATTTTCATTTATCTTAAATTATTTCTTTCTTTAGAACACTAACGCAATAATACATACTTCGACATATTTAAACGGAAAGCTATTTTTTCACAGATTTCAAATGAAACTTACTTTACTCGAAAAACTTTGGTGGTAAATTATATCAATCCTCTAAATCTCTAATAAATACACAAATATAAAATACGTGGAAAAACTATCACACATGATTTTAGATGACGTGGAGGAAGATAATTGGGAGTGCATGAAAGCATGAAGAAAAAACCCCAAAAATATCTCACTTAATGTTTGTTGATGGTTTGTTATTGCTTGACAAAGCTTCTGTCAGGAAAATGAAAGATAGTCAAAGAAATGCTTGACAAATTTTGTTGGATTTAAGGAAAAAAGACCATTTATGAGAAATCTAGTATTCTCTTCTAAATATAACTAACTATATGAATAGGAAGGAGGTTTTACAAATAGTAGGATCAAAGAAACCATACAAATAGGTCTCTAGTCCAGAACAGGAGACCTTTTGCCAGTTTAGATTTGATGTAATGTAGGATTCGAATATCAACTTGAAAATGCTCTTTAATAGGTTTGAAAAGAAATTGGTTTAACATGCAAACATCATAAATAATGTTAGGACGAGTGTGAGTAAAATATAATAGCTTTTCAATCAATTTACGAAAAGAAGTTGGGTTAGATAAAAGAGGAGAAGCCGAGTTCAAAATAATTTTATGTCTAGGGTCCATAGGAGTCGGAGCAGGTTTGGCCCCAAGCAAACCTGCTTTTTGAAGAAGATCCAAACTATATTTTCACTGACAAATAGATATTTCAGTTGATGATCTAGCAATTTCAAACCCTAGAAAATATTTTAAATTGTCTAGATCTTTGGTGCTGAATTTTGAAACTAGAACGTGCTTCAGAGAAGAAATATTAGTCATATTATTACCATCTAACACAAAATCATCAACATAAACCAAAACAGTAGTGAAGGAAGTGGACGTAACAAGTGTAAAAAGAGAGTAATTAATTTTGGATTCTAAACATGAACCAACCAACCAAAACAACAAATCCAACCAAACAATCTGAACCCCCAAAAAACTCTAAATCTACTTCTGCTAGACCCAAACCAACCCCTATCCAACTCTAAATCAAAATCAAATCAAGCTAAACATGCATATTAACACATTCCAAACATAAAGAACAAATTTATACAAATCCGAGCCAAACTCTAAATTAAACCTTACAAATGAAGAGTCCAGTTCCACCTCCTACTATAGATGCTGCTGATCCAGTCCAACCTCATACTACTAATGCTGCAGATCCAATGCCACCTCTAGAGGGTGAGGTTGCTGCGGATGCTAAGTCAAAGAAATTTTGAGAAGGCCCAATTGATTTGTCATTACTGCCTCTGTATCCAGACCATACTGCCAGAAACATCTGGGACGAAGATGTAGCATTAGTCAGATTCATTATTTTTTTACGTTAATTTTAATTGACAAATTTCTCACATTTATTATTTTTTCAGGAGCATGATCTACAGAAGTTTCTTAACCACAGGAGGAAGATTGATGCCTTGCTTTATCTGAAAGAGGATTGGTTTCATTCAGTTTTGTCCTTATCAGGCCTGAAGAACTTGTGCATGACTGGTTTTATTACCGTTAACCACATGATGCTTAATGCATTCATGGAGAGATGGCACTCGAAGACCTCTTCGTTTCATCTCTCACATGGTGAGATGTCTATCACACTCGACGATGTCTTGTATTTGCTACATTTTCCGATCAAGGGGAGATTCCTAGATCATGGGAGGTTGATGAAACACGAGGCACTCAAGATAATGGTAGAATATTTAGGGGATGATCCAGGGGGAAATGGAGGAGTTGGATAATACCAGAGGTGCTTATGCTAGATTTGAGTACCTGAAGAATATATATGAGGCTGAGATCCTAAGTTCACAGCAGACTGACGGTGATGATGAGTAGTAGGCGCTCCAGAGATCCCATGCATTGAGAGCATACCTACTTTATTTGGTTGGCACTGTGATTTTTATGGACAAGAGTGCCACTTTTACATACGTCATCTACCTACGGTACTTCGTGGGTTTCGAGCTGATACATGAGTACAATTGGGGGTAGCTTGTTTGGTATATCTATATTCAAAATTGAGAGAGGGTTGTATGTGAAAGACGAAGCAAGTCACATGCAACTTCATACTAATGACGGTAATAATTATTGGTATTTGAATGTTTTTTTGTCATTTTTATTTCATCTTTGAAAAGTCATTACTGATGATTCGTGTCTTCCAAAATTTTCATTTCAGGCTAGGATCCTCCAGCACTTCCCGTGCATCTTTGGTTGGGCGAGTGTATCGCTTTACACTGAGGATATGCCGTGTTCTACTGCTCTTATCCTGCTCGGAGGGAACCAGGCGACCTAGCGTTACAGAGTATATCTAGGCCGTTTGGTTGCAGAGGATATGCACTTCAATAACTATGTTGATCACCGTGAGACGCGACCATTTGACAAGATAGTGTTATAGTCTGAACGGTTGTCTTATGGATCGCGTCTCACTGCTTCTCATCTGCCCGAGCATGTCATGCAGCAGATTGACTTCACTCAGACCATTCTCAGACATCCTGTTGTCTCTGCTTCTCATGCCTTGATACGTAGACATATAAAGGACATGTTTGATGATTATGAAAGTCATATGGTACCGGAGGAGGCACAAGCTACCATAGCTGAGAGTGTTTGGAGCTATATCGAAAGGTACATCTAATGGTCCTTCAGGGTGTCACATCCATCCATGGTGAATGCTGCTCCAAGAGATCCGCCGAGACCAACTTATCAGAAGATACTAAAGAAGGAGCAGACACATCTAAATCACGCTGATGATGTATTGCATAGGCTTCGTTGCATAGTGGAAGTTGTGCATGCATACATTGACATAGTTCTCTTCCCTGATGGGTCTAATGTGAGGTAGGTCCTAGATGCCATCACGACGGAGGCACGAGGGATATTGTTGTACCAGAAACATCGTTAGGGGGCGGGGGGATTGATGGTCGATGAAGTAGATGAGGCAGAGGAGGTAGATGAGAGGTATTCAGACATACACAACAGTGTCCTATTATATAGTAGTAATACTATAGTCTGTATTTTATTTTGAAGATCTTATTAGTTTCAATTGTATGATATTTTGACATTTATTGATATTTTATTTATGTATTGCATTTTTGGACCATCTGAAATTTTGTACATATATATATATTTTCCGATTGTATGATATATCTTCATCTGAATATAGATAACAAAATATAACATGAAAGACCATGTTATGATACGTTACAGAGATGTATCTCCGGAATATACACGAAGATGCATCTCTGGTTCAATTCAAGTGAATAATGGTTTCTGAGTGGGATGTATTAAATGTTTTAAATTGTTACAGAGGTGCATCTTTGGAATATTTCAACGTTCATACAGAAATTGGTGGATTCGGAGACGCATCTTCAAAAACTAGAGGCATTTAAATAATTTTGCGTGGTGACTAAGAAACATAAATAGTGCATTAAGAAATCCTCTAATATTAAACCATTCGTAAGATTATGGATGACAATGAACATGATTTGAATAGAGTACTATAGTACCTGTCCCCATAACTGCAGTTTGAAAAAATTCATATACCCGAACCCATATCTGCATGAGGACCAACGTTTGTACCCGTAGCCCATAGATATCAAAGTACCCATACTCATACCAAATTTGCCAGAATTTTTAATAAAAATTTATCGATCAAATATAATTTATCATGACATTTTAAGTTTTTAACAACATTTAAAAAAAATAATCAAGAATATTATTATTCAATTAAGACATAAAGAACACTTATATTAAATTTATTTAATAAAATTGATAATCAAACAAGACAGGTTGGGTATTAAGATATTCGTACCCTGTCTATATGCAGTTATTTTAGTGGATAATTTTTCGTACCTATGTCCATACAACTTTTATAGATTTTTATTCTATCGGTCGTTTATAAGTTTTAAAGATATCCATTGAAAATATGTTGAATTGGCATCCCTATATAAGATTGACTATTTTTTTAATATATTAATTAATAATAATAAATAAATACAATTGAATACTTGCTATTAAATAAATTAATAATATTATTAATTATATTAAAAGACATAATTTGAAGAAGTAATAAATTTGAGGCTTTAAGGCTACCTTTTGTACTTGCAATTGTAACTTTCCCTTTACTTTTTTCTTTTGACATTACACTCAAATCGTTTATTAATTAACTTTTTTAATTGGAGTTGATAAAACATTTTAGAGACATATGACATAAATTTGAAAGACATGGAGATCTTTGTAAAAGCTAACAACGGATTATAATCAAGGTTGAAAGTTGTTCACATAAATACTTAAAATGATAAACTTTAAACAAGATTAATTCAACAAGAAATAAAAAATTAAAATTATTCTAAAGGTACTGCAAAACAAACAACATGTAAGAATCAACTGGATTATGAACATTGGTCAAACATGTTAATTATTTGCAGATTCCAATTTGATTTTTATTCCAGTTGGAGGAGGTGAAATTATCTGATTCTGCGCAGGAACAGGTGGATGAGCAGTGGAAGAAGAAAGAGGAAGAAAAGTAGTAGTTCCATCGTTGAGCTTTTGAATGTGAAGTCTTGGTCTCTTTCGGATTCTGGACATGTATCTCTTTTTCCTCTCTTCTTTACTTTCCAACTTGTAATGACTTGATGCATGCGAAGCAAATTTTTGAGATGTAACGAACACTTGGTTACACTTAGGGCAAATATACGGTCCATATTTCTGATGTGGTAAACTATGCGTTATACCATCATCATTATTTTTCTTCTTCTTATTATCATCACTGCTAACACCATTAACACTAGCAGCAATCGTCTCAGATGAGGACGATGATGCATGTGGATTCCCAAATTGAATTTCTAGAATCTTCATTGCTTTTTTTATTCCAGCAACATGACTTCCATAATTGTTGCTAGTATTGGATGATGATGAAAAATTGTGTGGTTGTGTTTTCATGTTGAATTCAGAGAGTGGAGAACATGTGTTTTTGGAAGCCATGGATAGATGCAATTTCAATAAAACTGAAATGATGTTACTATGACTTGAAGCTTTCTCCCTCCCTCAATTTATACTACTTTTCTTTAATGTTTTTTATCCTAAGTAATATTGATATAATTTCTTAAATTAATGATTCTATTTTATAGAATATTTAAATACGATTTACTTTAAATTTTGTAATTTATTATCATATGTTGGATATATGAATTTTACTCACCAAATTTTAAAATAAAAATTTAATCTATATAAATTTTTATATTATTTATTATCTCTCTTTTTTTATCTTTGACTATTTTTATTATTGTAAATTTATTTTGACGATTTTCTTTAATATAACTTCCTTTTCATTTATCTTAAATAATACTATCTCTATTCCTATATACAAGAGATAATTTATTTTTTAAATTTATTAAATAATTAATGTATTTAGTCGGTTAATAGATTAAATACATTGATTATTCAATAAATTTTAAAAGTAAATTGTTTATTATAAAAAAAATGAAAGTAATAAAACTTTCAAACTAAAATTTAAAAAAATATAAATTTAATAATAAATCTGAATAATTATTAAACATGTTAAGTCTTTAACTTTTCTTTTCTTCTTTTAATTATTTTTATCTTGGCTAATTCTATTTGTCGATAAATTGATAAAATTTTAAATATATCTATATTATCATATTTAAGTACATTGAACATTTCTAACTCAATTTATGCTATTCAGATGAATAAAGTATTATTTTTTTAATTTTTCTGTCTTCAATGCATCTTTAACCTCTTTTAATATTTTCTTTGAATATATATATATATATATATATATATATATATATATATATATATATATATATATATATATATATATATATATATATATATATATATATATATATATATATATATATATATATATATATATATATATATATATATATATATATATATATATATATATATATATATATATATAATTGTGTAATAAAAAGAGACTAATAATTTCATTCAGGAATTGTAATAATTTTTTATTGTATGCAAATAAAATATTATGGAATATTGAGTGATTCAAATAATATTAAATAATTTTTTTTTTTTTTTTTTTTGCTGAAAATGAGTTGTAATTCTAATTTCATTATTCATTCCCCACGCAACTTTTGAATTTCTAGCCTCATAAATTTGAATTTATTCTTTGAATAACTTTCTTTACACCTCAATTAAAATATGTTATATGCACATATTTTAATTAATTTAAATTTCGACTAAGCCACCAATTTTAATTAAAATACATGTTTCCGATCAAATTATACATTTCAAATACACCTATCTCAAAAGCATTACTAACAAATACACCTAAGTTATTCATTGAATCTGATCAGAGAGTGCATGTAATACAAACATCTTTTAATAAATCACCTTTAAAATACAATTGTTTCAATGCACACATTATATCTTAAACAATATTGTTTAATTGATTTGAAGAATATTATGGACAATATTTTTTCCTTATGGCCTAAACTTTAAGGAATTTTTTTAATGACTTTTAAATATATTTTCACTTACTCACAAATATGTTGTTTTCGATAAAGTTTAAAGTTTTAATCTATTGGATATTTTCAATGCAAATAAATACATATTTCACAACTCATGAAATATGCGTTATCTTTTCATTTTTCTATGCAACTTTAGAATTTGTAAGACTCATCATTTTGGATATATCTTCAAAATAATTTTCTTCACGCATCCACTAAAATATTTAATTTTTACTTACTCACAAATATATCGTTTTTGTTACGTACTTTAATGCAATCAATATTCAACAAAATTTAAAGTTCTAATCCATTGTATATTCCCAATACAAAATACATGTTTTACAACACATGAAATATGCATTATCTTTTTATTTTTTTTATTTTTCTACACAATTTTAAAATTTTTAAGACTCGTCACTTTGGATGTATCACCAAAATAACTTTCTTCACGCATCCACTAAAATATTTAATATACACATCTTTTAATGTAGACACTACTACAAAAAACTTCTTTAACATTAGTTGGATATGAAGTGTTACCTCAGTTTCATATGCGAGATAACGAAGAGTGTCATTAAAATTGCATCACTTTACCTCTTGGTTGAAAATCCACCGATGAGAAAAATGTAATGGTCATGGATTTGATCATCAGTGCTCAGTTTATTATATCTAATGTTGATTGTTTATTTCATCAAACCCTAATTTTCAAAATAATTATGCTAGTTAATTATTTTCGAGCATCCTGTAACTTATTATTCATGTCTCGTTCTTTAATGGTTAGAATTTTATTCAATGTTTCAAGTTTTTCATTCAACACTTCATTTTCACTAACTCACAAATGTATGTTATTGTCACATATTTTAATGAAATTAGTATTCAACAAAGTTCAAAATTTAAATCTATTGCAAATTTCCAATACAACGTGCATGTTTTACCACATATGAAATATGTATTATATTGTTCATTTTCAATCCAACTTTTAAATTTCAAAGACTCGTTACTTTGGATATATTCTCTAAATAGTTATTTTACGCATCCACCAAAATGTTAAATATATATATCAAAATTTTCTTTACACATCAACCATGGACTGCATTATTTTTTTTAAATAATTTAACCATTTGATCTAATTAAAAATATTAAATAGTTGAAAATTCAACGTCCATTAAATCTGACAATGCATAATGTTTTTTACCTTTGTTCATCTTTTTCCCTCTTCTCCTTCTTATTATTTATCATAACCGTGAACATATTCTTATCAAAACTCATAAAAAATTAAAATAAATTTAAAAAAATTCAACTATACTCCATCTAACAATTCAATTCAAAAATTTTAAAACACAAATCCAATAAAAACCTAATTTTTTAGATTTTTTTTTAAAATTTTTATTAATGCTAAATGAATAAATGAATCGATGCAATTTGGTGTTTCCAAATGTTAGCGATTGGATATGAAATGTTAGTGTTTTAGGATTTATTTGGATGTTGTTTTGCCTTAAATTAATGCTTTTTGTGTCGTTGATTTTTAAAAAACTATTTAAGTTGGAGATTTTTTTTCAAAACTATTTAAAAGTTGTAATTATTATTATAATATTTTTAGAATTTTGAGATTTTGATGAAGATGATGAAGATAATGATAAATATGAAAAAGATAGTGATAAATATGAAGAAGACGAAGGAGGAGGAAATTGAAGGTGTAAAAAGTAAACTAGAAGGGGGGTTGAATTGTGTTTCGCGTTTTCTTATTATTTAGCTTCTGATCAGAGTTTTAGAATCAGAACTGATGTTCAGATTCTGAGTTAATTCAGTTGACAGCGGATACAAAAGAAGTAAATAAAATAACATCAGAAGACACAAAAGATTTATACTGGTTTCTCCCCTAACTAAGAGTAGTTCAGTCCCCTTGCCTCACAAGAGCTTTTCTTTATAACCACTTCATGATTACAATCGCTTATGCTTCTACATAAGTCTTATACAACTGCTCAAACCAACTGCCTGAGACTTCCCTTACTTAGAGCGCATGTCTAAAACTTACCACTGCTCACACCATCAGACTGAGCCGCCTGCTCATCTTCCATCTGGTTGAGACTTTCCTTTGATTATACCTCATGTCTAAGACTTTCCTTTGCTCACACCATCAGACTGATCCGCCTGCTAATCTGTCTTCTAGCTGAGACTTTCCTTTGCTTATAGCACATGTCTAAGAATTTTCTTTGCTCACACCATCAGACTGAGCCGCCTTCTCATCTGTCTTCTGGCTGACTTACCTTTGCTTAAAACACATGTTTAAGACTTTACTTTTGCTCAATCAGACTAGCTGAATAAGACTTTCCTAGCTCAAGCACTTAAGCAATGAGACTTATGTGGCTTAAGCATCTTGGCTCAAGACTTGTTGCTTGAATCCCAATGAGACAAGACTTTTTGCTCTAGCACATAGCAGGAGACTTAATCTAAACTATTGAAGGCTCGGCAGAATAGAGAATAAGGTGTACATGATGCAAACATCATATGTACGGGAGATCACCATAACAAAGACCTAAAGTATTTAATATTTTTAAATACATACAGAGGTAAGAAATCTTAAGGCTTTTACACTTACAACCTACAACATAAAATCTGCCTATTACACAGAGTTGATAAGTTTGATCTTGTTACTCCTTTAACAGAAGAATCCTTGTTGAAAATTTAGGCTTGAATCTTCAACCATATATATAGCTTTTCCAGAAACTATCCGTTGAGAAAGTGACTTGATCAAGTGTCTTTGCTTTTGCTCCATAGTACAAGAGATATTAAAGATGGACGCACATCAGATTTCTGAATCCTTTGTGTAACACGTTTAACCTTTGAGTCTTCAAGAGGTTCTGTACTAATAGATTCGTTGGGAGTAGACATCCATAGAGCGTACCAGCTTTTCTTGAGCCTTGCAATCTTGTAGACTCAAGCTGACAGGATGATAAGACAATATGTAACAGCCCAATTTTCAATAACTGATTAATGATACTAGTTAATTGGTTTGTATGATTTAAGTGAATTATTGGATTTAACTCATTTATTCTATTTGGTAGAATAATGTGGACTTACTAGATATTCTCTAATTAAGGATGAGATGGGATATTTTATGAGAAAAGGAATTGGTAAATATTTTGAGAGAAGAAATAAATTGGAGAGAAATAGTAGGGAAGGATATATGAAGGGAAGCGGAACGAAAATGTAAAATAGAAAACATGAAAGGAAAGTGGAGGAAGAAGAGAAAGTAGAAGGAAAAAGAAGGGAAAGCTTGGAAAGCTCAAGAACGACTTCTGGCTTCCGGTTAATCGAGGTAAGGGTGTGAAATATTGTTATCTTACCAATGTATATGATTATGTATGATTGCTTGGATTTTGTTTGGTTGTTCTTCCTCATCTTCCATTCTAGGGCATAATAAGTTTAATCAGTAGAAATCGAGTTTTAACGGTTAAAAATGAGGATAAGTAGTAGAGTTTAGTCGAGGAATGTTGGGCTAAGGCTACTGAGACGAGTTGGGATTGAATCGGGTGGATTCCGATGGTTTCAGAGATTTAGACAGTGGGGAAATTCTGAGTTCGCAGACCCTCGCTAGCACGTTCGCTAGGCGAGCGGGTCGCGAGCACTCGCTGGGCATTCGCTGTGGCGAGCCCGTAGCGAATGGTCCCAGACTTGGGCATAATGGTTTTGGGTGTTCTTCCCTGGTAGTGAAGGGGGTAGCGAGCATTCGCTGGGCATTCGCTGTGGCGAGTGGGGTAGCGAATCAAGTCAGAGGCTTCTGTTTGCCTTCGCGAGCTTGTTCGCTAGGCGAACAGGAAGCGAGTACTCGCTAGGAGCTCGCTAGGCGAGCAAGGTTGCGAGCCTAGCAGCATGTTGTTTTCTTGTGTGTTCCATCCAATGGTTAATTGTTTGGTTCAATAATGTTAATTATATATATTTGTGAATAGTTTGTGTACTGTTAAGATGAGATGTGCTGTGGGTAGCCTTATGGCGTGAATCCTAGATTGTGTAATATGGCCTTTTGGCAATTATATGCATTGTTTGAATTAAACATGAATGCATGATGAATGAGATGATGTGTGAAGTATGCATGAGATTATATGTATGATATATGTGTATTGCTTGGTAATATGATAATGATGTTGAGAATATGTAACGTACGCAATTCTTACTCACCGGGGTAGAATGACAAGGTGTCGTTCCTAGTGTAGTAATCGCCGGGGTAGAATAACTGTGAAGTTGTTCCTTGTGGGGTATAAGAGATGTACCCATAATCCAAATGAGGATTTGCGAGAGTTGATAAGTTTATATGAGTCATATGGCATGTGTAAGTGATTGTTGTATGAAAGTGTGTGATGTGGCCGTTTGGCAATTATGTGTATAATTGTTTATATTTGTGAATATGTGTGCATTTCAAGAATGCGTGGAGTCGTTGTGCGTGTGTAGCATCATGATTGCATTCTTGTGTCTTGATCCCATGGAGGATCTGCAGAAACCTCGTGTGCCCTTGTGGGGTGTGAGCGATGGTTTATTCTTGATCCTGTGGAGGATCTGCAGAACGATTGTGTGCCCTTATGGGGTGTGAGAAATCCTGAAACATCGTGTGCCCATGTGGGGTGTGAGCGATGGGTGAACATCGTAGGCCTGACGGAGAGTTACTTCGGTAACGAGCGATGGTTCCTTTTGGTTCTTCAATTGAACCTACTGAATGAGTCGGTACCGCATTTGCATCTGCATAGAGTCGTGAGTCGGTCTCTATGAGTCGCATTATCATCTTTATATGATGCATTGGTGGAATAGACATGTTGTGTGAGTGCATATGAATTGATGAATGTGCTTAAGTTGGTAAATGTGTGTGGTGACATATATGACGTTTATAATGTATTGTGGTGAGAAAATGTGGAATATATATATTCGGTATTTGTACATTTATATATATAATTATACGCATTTTTATTATGATAATATTTCTCACCCTTCAGCTGGAATGATGTCCTTCATGACATCGTGTAGGTTTCAAGGTGTAGTCCTGCTTGTAGTTGCGAGGTCGCCATTGGCGTAGCTGTTTAGAGATTTAATTATATTGGGTCGAGTCGTGCTCTGGTCATGTAACACTGAGATCGTTTGGATTATGTTTCAGATGTATTTTGTGATGTTGGCCTCAGTGCCTAAGAGATGTTGATTTATGTGATAAATGCAAATATTTCTTTTATGAAAAGTTGTGATATAAATGAATCTGCTGTTACATGCAAATGAAATTTTGTAAAGTATGATGATTTATTTCAGTGTTATTGAGCATGACAGGTGGTTCTAAGTAATTTGGAAGTATATGTGTGACACCCTTTGTGAATGCATGTTAATTTTACTCTGATTATGCTTATATTTTCCGTGGGGGTTTAGAAGGGTGTTACACAATACATCATTCTTTCAGTCTTACGGATAGTCCACAACTTTATCACCAACTCTAAATGGTACTAGAAGTTGATATACAATTACAAAGTGTATAAACTCATCTGAATGCTGATGCCTTCAGTTCAGAGTCTTTGCCAAGCCACACTAGAAATTGTTCTTCAGACTCTGCCAACAGAAGCTAGCAATGAAGAACTCCAAATGTATCTTAAGTAAACAAATTCTGATTATTTATGTACAAGAACCTGCATAAATAAAACACACATCAAATAAACCATTATTCTTTTAATACTTTTGTCATCATAAAAACTAAAAGAGAATATATCAAGAAAAAATCTTGTTCTAACAAATATAAGATGAAGATATCTTAAAAGTATTTTGTGTTGATAATGTATTGTTATAATTAATAGACCATTAAGATCTATAGGTGTGAAATTTGTTTAAATGATCAAATTGTTAATATTATACAAATTATAAAAGTATGTGATTATACAAATTATATAATTTGTTAATATTATACCGTTTGCTTTTATTAGGGGTGGAAAAACGAGCAGACCCGCCCCATTTAGGCCTACCCTGCTTAAACCCACCGAAAAATGGGACGAGATAAGCGATTCAACTTAGATTTCAGAGCCTAAAATCCAACCCATCACATTTATCGACAACATAGAATTCTACCCGTCATATTTAGAGGCAAACTAGCGAGTTAAAGGGTTGGCCTGTCAAACAAAACATATTTTTAAGATTTTTTTAATTAGAAATCAAAGATAAACATTTAGAATTTTGATAAAAATTAAACATTTATTATCAAAGATAATTAATATGATTATTTTTGTTGGTAACTTCGTCTTATAATTTAGACATATTTTTCTATAATTGAAGTGTTGGAGAGCATGTATAGGAATGATCTTCATGATTGAAAATAAAAGTTGAGTGAAATAAACAATTATCTAAAAATTCTTATAATTTAATCAAACACAAATGACATAATTAACAAATTCAACATCATAATTAATAGGAGAAAGTCACAATTATAAATCAAAGAGATTGAATCACACACAAGTAGTAAGTGCGATACTCTAATTTTTACCCTTAAGATCCCACTTCATTTGCATCTTCACAATGCATCAAGATCACAAACTTGGTTCTCTTCTGACCCTCTCATCCTTGCGTTTGGCTTTGCAGGGATCACAAAGTAACTTTATTTGTATCTCTTCATTTGTGTTTATATGTTTTATATGTTACTAACCTCTAATTAAAATATCAAAAAAATTTCTTTGCCCTTTTGTTTCTTTGCAAGGTAGGTTTTGTATCAAAAGCATCAAGCATGGTTCCTCAGCTAGGGTTTTGGTCCCTCAATTCAAAGTGTGGTAAACCAATGATTCCCAAAGGCTATCTCATCAAGTCATAGCCTCTAATATCAAAATTTTTGATCTCAAGCATCACTCAATCTCATTTTGATCAAGGATATCTCAAAGTTTTGTTGCTTGTTTCTGAAGAAAAGTCAAAGGTTCATGTGTTTATTTCCATGCCTTCATCAACAAGTTACCTCAAGCTTTGGTAAATTTAATCAAAGGACATTCGAGGGCATATTATTTTTAGTTCATATGATCATTCATATGCTTTGAAATTCAAGAAAAGTCCAAGATCACAAGTTGATTCAAAGGGGTTTGACCTAAAATGTCAACATTGCAAGTCAAAGTTCAAAATAACATAACTCCTTCAATTATCAACATTTTTTAATGCTTATTTTTGCATATGACTCTTGTAAACATCCTCTTCAACTTGTATTTACATGAAAAGAGCCAATTTTGCTTGGAGGATCATCAAAAGTTTGAAGACGTTATAGATCATTTGTGGACTTAGTGAAATTTTGACCTATTTTCAAGTGATTTTTTCTCAACTTTTCAGAATCATAACCTCTTCAACATCCAACATTTGAGGTTGATTCTTTTTGCACAGTATCATTTATGGTGCCCTCTACAAGTTTACTTCAAAGGTCAAAAGCTAATTGTGCTTGGAAGGCCATGAAATTCATTGATACATTATAGGTCATTAATAGGTATTTTGGACTTAGAATTGTCGTGACCTCATTGCCAAATTTTTGTACCAAATTCACATAGTAATAACTTTTTTCTCAGAATTCCGAGTCAATTCTTTCTTGTCACATTGGATTCTTTGTTATGATGTGAGCTAATTGCAAGAAGAATGGGCCATAAAGGTGACGTGTACAAGATTTCATTGTGGTTTGAAGTTGGGTGTTTGGAACTGCAATTTCTATTTTTGTCAAAATTTTCACTCAACCAAAACTCACTCAAATGATCAAATTACCATGAGTTATCTATCTAAACATGATTAGTGAAGTTTCCAGAAGCAAAATGACTCATAAAATGCAAGGATTAGTTGAGTTTTGATGCACATGAAGTTACACTTTTCTCACATCATGAGCCAATTCGTTTTGCACGAATTTGAATCCATTTCACACGTATGAGATCACCATTCCACTCCCTATAAATAGAGAAACATATTCCATTCATTTCCCAAACTTTTGATAGCCAAAAATACCTTGCCTAGATCATACTCAAACCTCCAATTGTGAGATTTTCTTTTCACTTTTAAAAGCCTCTCCAAGCCACTTTCTCTCTTCCATTTGCTTCATCGTTCTTCTCTGAAGCTAAGGGAACACGAATCAAGGTCTGAGATGCTCTAAAACTCCTCAACCAACTGCTCCGATTTGCTCATTTCACACCTCTTCGAATAGGTAGTTAGAAGCATCTATTTGCTTCAAATGTGATACCACAATGTAGTCCCTAGCTTGCTGTTGTTTTCTGGATCCTTAATTTTGTTTGATTGATGCATTTACCTTTTGTATTTTTGAAAATCTGTTTCGCACTTTGTTTCTTCTTCTTCAAAATTCTCTTCATGCAATTAATATAAATGAATTTGAAAGCTATGTTTGAGTTCACGTTGATGAAACAGTTCTTTTGGTATTAATCTTGTAACCTAATGTTACAGTTCATCAGATCTCCGGTGGGAGATCACCGGAGAAGATGATCGAAGGCGTTTCCAGGCCACCTTAGTTGGCTTGATTGATCCTAGGGTTGAGATGTTGCCACATGAAATGTTTTGGCCGACTGGCTTTTTTCCAGATCTGGTGTTTTTATTTCAATTAAATCCACCGTGCTCCCTAGTCTGATAGCTGTTGGATCTGTCACGTCAATTAACGAGGCCAGATCCAACGCTTTTATTTTTTCAGCTTTATTTTATTTTCCGTTTTTGTTTTTAATTTGTTTTATCTTTAAAAAATCTTATTAATTCCAAAAAATTCTCAAAATATTTTCTAAAATTCTCTTTTATTTTTCTTCACCTGATTTTAGCTTTTGAGCTTTTATTTTTATTATTTGCTAGTTTTCTTTGATTTTCTCCTTTTTTTCTTTGTTTTAATTAGTTTAAAAATGGTTTTCTGACTTGAAAAATTTTGAAAATGATTTCATATACTTTTTATTTTATTTCTGACCTTCCATAATTTTCCTGGCCATTTATTTGGTGATTTGAAGGACTCTATGAATTTTCTCTTTTATTTTCTGTTTAAAAATCATTTAAAAAAATCTTTTTGATGCATTTTATTTCATTTTATTGTATCTTATATTTGTTTGACCTATGTTGACTTCTTTTGGCCTTGGATCTTGGTGGATTTGATCATTAGTTTCATCAAACTCAACGGGTCTTGGGTGTTGATGGGGTGAGAATCCTAATCCACCAAAATTGATGATTGATTTTGATGATAACTTGATTAATGCCTTAATCCAATCTGGTTTGCTTTGTATTTTGTTATCTCCTTCTATCTTCATATCTTTCTTTTTATTTTTTTACCTTTCCTCTTGATCAGTTGGATGATGTGTAGCCTATCTTGTTCATGAGATTTGGATTGGTGCTTGATGAACTTTCATCATTTCAAATATACCATTTGATTGATCATTGATCATTGGAGGTACTTTGGGTTGATGTATAAGTTTGTCCTAAGTGTCATGAAGGATTGATTGATGTAATGGACCAATCTCCTTGCCTCAGAGCTTGATCCCTCATTGATTTTGACATGTGCTACATGTTTTAGGAGTATGATCTCTATCATATCTCTAACATGTACGATACATATATTGTTATTGACCGACCTCCCATAATATGATCTTTCTAATAGGTTGTGCTAAGATTGCTTAACATGAGCTAAATTTGTCTTGAATCAGATTATTAATTCTAACACTTAACATTAACCATATAATTGTGCTAGCATTTATTTTTATGTCATTTACTTTTATGTACCTTTATCTTTAAGTTATTTATTTTCCTGCACCTTATATATATTGCTTTATTATTGTCATTACATATCATATTGCTATTGTTTATGCCTTTTCCTTTTGTCCACTTGGACTTTCTTTTTTGTTTTCTTAAGACATTAATAAAGGCTAAACACTAAAAGACTTAATATTTTCATTGGACTTTTTGGTTACTATCCCTTGCTTGGATGTTGGACTTATTGGACTTAGAATTAGGTTCTTGATCCTATGCTTTGGAGTTGTGACTTGAGACCTTGGAATTCATCTGGTGCCTTGACCTTGAGTTGACTTCTGGAAAACTTGGCTCTGCTACCTCATCTTTGGCCTTGGCTTAAGTTCTCCTTATTTGATGCTTTGGCCTCACCTTTATCTCTCCTTCCTTAACTTTTAACTTTATGCTTTAGGGTAGTCTCTTCATCTCCTCTCCTTCTTAAATTTTCAAAATCTTCTCTCTTTTTCAAAACCTTCTTGTTTTCAAACTTGAATCAATTTCATAATAAACCTTGACTTTTTCAAGTGATTTTTAAAATATTTTTCTTGAATAATGTGCTAATCAATCTTAAGCATATCAAGACCATTTTTATAAGACATAAAAAATACTTAACCCATTCAAATCATTTCGTGCCCTTTGTGCATATCAAGACCATTTTCCAATAGTGATGCAAAGGTTCCTTTTCATACACTTGTGGGTGACTAGTTGATTGTTCTCCTTAAACTGAAAATTTGTCTTGTCCACTTAAAATCAATCATAATAAATCTATTTCGTTATTTTTACCACAAACTACGAGATTTTGATCTTCCATTGCACTTTGTGGGTACGTAGGCATGAGACTCAACAAGTCTTGTCAAACAAAAAAACCTTAAAAAAATATTTCTCATCTCCACCATCTTTTGCTAACAACACATTTTTAAGTCAAACATAGATTTTCAAGAGGTTCCTATAGATTACTATAGATATTTTGGGTGCTAACACCTTCCCATTGCATAACCAACCCCCTTACAATTGTCTCTGTTTTATTAGTTTTATTTTTAAAACTTCTTTGGATTTTGTTCGTTCTTTTTCCCGTTCCTTTGGAAAAATAAATGTGCGGTGACAACTCTTGTATTATGCGTTAAGTTAATCAATAGCTTAATCTCAAGTTTTCCTGCTAGAAAAAAATGGCGACTCTGTTGGGGAGTAGTTCCTAGTGGGTTGAGCTATCTTTTTTATCTGTGTTTGTATTATATTTGTTGTTTACTGTTTTGTTTTTTTGGTGCTTGGTGATGTCTGAATGGTGAGATAAGTCTTATACCCGTACTTAAGTGCACTTGAGATAGGATGCGGTATAGTCATGTTTAGCTTACATGGAGTTAATCCTTAATAAGCTGACTTGAGATCCCCACTCAGTGGATGCCTCCTTGAGGGTAAATATGTGGAACAAATAGTTGTGAATGTATTTTACTTTTGACTTGAGAGCTTGAGAAGCTAAGGACCTTAGAACCCTTTAATCCATATTGACCTTATTAGGATGTAGTACAATGACTACTCATGTGTAGAATTGAATTATTTATTACATGATACTACACTCAGACGAGTTTTTCTTGAGAATATTATTGGCTGACGAGTAGTCGTTTAAGTTGGTGATATCTAAAAGATGGAATCACGACTCTGAGAACCTTGTTGTACAAATGATTTTTAACCCCTAGTACATACCTTATGGGTGGTTCTTACCTTTGACTCCATGCTTGTGACTCTGAACCTTTGAACCTTATTTGTGTTCTTGTTTGTGGTTGTTGCATAATCATGCACTAATACATTCATGAATATCTTATTTCAATAAGTTTTCAAGGAACTTAGAGATTCTCTTTGCAAACATCGCAGATATTGAGATTGTGAACATTGGAAGGAGAAACACTCAGAAGTACAATTTCAGAGCTCCTGATCTTAAGGATTTGACAAAGCTAGCATTCTTTGTGACTGATCTCGTGGACTTCAAATCTCGTCATGGAAGAATTTTGTCTATTATTTCTACCAATGTTGAAGACATAATTCTTAATACTCTTGTGCATTTTGTTAATCCTATATACCAGTGCTTTACTTTTCTGAATTATCAGTTGTAGCCTACCTTGGAGGAGTATGCTTATCTTGTGGCATACCAATTTTTAACAGAGTTCCTTTTACTGTTTTGGAGGAGGTTTCCAAGTCACAAGTTATTGCTGCATCCGTTTATTTGAGGAAATCTGATATAGATGACAATATTACTGTTAAGGGAGGCATTCAAGGGTTGAGTTTGAAGTTCCTGATTGAGAGAGCTTTTACTTTTGCTAGTGCTGGTAGTATGATGGATTTTGAGACTATTCTGGCTTTACTCATTTATAGACGGGTCTTGTTCCCTAACATTGACAAATTTGTTGATGTTAACGTTATTAGGAACTTCTTGATTGGAAATCTTGTTTTGACTTTTCTTGTTGATACTTATTTCTCTATCCACCATAAGAATTTTAAGGGAAATGGTACTATTGTTTGTTGTGCACCTTTGCTACTCAAGTGGTTTAATTCACACTTGTCATAGTCATCTACTTTCAAGGAGAACAAGAGTTGTTTGAGGTGGTCTTAGAGGGTCATGTCCCTTACCAATGCTGATATTACTTGGTATTCTTCTGTATTTGATAGTGTCAAGATCATTAGTAGTTGTAGGGAATTCTTCAATGTGCCTCTTCTTGGTACACAAGGTGGAATTAACTACAACCCTAGTTTAGCAAGGTGTCAGCTTGGATACACTTTGAAGGATAAGTCTAATAAAATTTTGTTAGAGGGTTTATTTTTCCAAGAGGGAAAAGATACTCATGGTTTGAAAGAGAGAATGGTTCATGCTTGGCATAACATTCATAGGAAAGCAAAAGGAAAGCTTAGAAAACCAAATTGTGTAGCTTTGAACATTATACTCTTTGGGTAAAGGAAAGAGTAAGGGAGCTTTGAACATTATGCTTGTGAGAAACCTATATCTATAGTGGTTGCCACACCACTCACCATTCCTACTGATGATGTGAAGGAACTTCAAGAAGTTTTGGCCAAGATGAAGCAAGAGAAAGATATGTGGGAAGCCAAACTCCATGCTTCAAACCATGAGAAGTTAGAATTGTAGAAGCAAATGAAGGAAAAAGATGACTTGATAGAGTTGCTTGAGCATCCTGTAACTCATTATTCATCTCTCGTTCTTTAATTGTTAGAATTTCATTCAATATTTTAAGTTCTCCATTCAACACTTCATTTTCACTAACTCACAAATGTATCGTTATTGTTACGTACTTTAATGAAATCAATATTCAACAAAGGTCAAAATTTAAATCCATTGCACATTTCCAATACAATGTGCATGTTTTACCACATATGAAATATGTATTATATTGTTCATTTCTAATCCAACTTTTGAATTTCAAAGGCTCGTCAATTTAGGTATATTCTCAAAATAATTTTTTTTTATGCATCCACTAAAATGTTAAATATACATATCAAAATTTTCTTTTCGCATCAACCATAGACCGTATTATTATATTTAAATAATTTAACAATTTGATTTGATTAAAAATATTAAATGGTTCAAAATTAAAATTCCAATAAATCTAACAATGCATAACCTTGAATAGATTCATATCAAAACTCATAAAATTTTAAAATAAATCCAAATTTTTTTAACTCATACTACATCTAACAACTAAATTCAAAAATTTTAAAACACAAATCCAATAAAAAAACTTAATTTTTTAGATATTTTTTTAAAGTTTTATTTATACTAAATGAGTAAATGAATCAATGCAATTTGGTGTTTCCATTTGAGATCCATTTTGTCTTCAAAATATTTAGGTATCGGTAATAATTATGATAAAGATGAATAAGAAGATTTGAATCTAAATAGCGATTGGATATGAAATGTGGCAGCTGAATATGAATTTAAGTTAAGAATCTAACAATTTCCATAATTAAGGAAGAATTGAATAAAACCATAAATGATGGAATTAGAAGTGAATTATAATGAGATTTTTTCTAGGGTTATACAGTGAAATAACTAAGAAGGATATATAGAAAAAGGACGATGAATTTTCTAGTGGAAATTGAATGAACATGGAGTATTGGATATGGTTGTTTATTTATTTTAATTGAATTTCTGTTTTAAATTTTTTAAGTTTTTATTTCAATTGCTTATATCAATTGTTAAGTGTTGCATTCATGGCTGAAATTCATTCCTCAATATATAAAAAACACAATACTGTTTTAAAAAGAATTTAATTGAAATAGATCGAAAGTGTAAAATGATTTTATATCATCAATTAATCATAGATTTTGAATGTTTAAAAGAGTTTGATTGTCATTTTAACCATCTATAAAGTAATGTAAAAAGATAATAATGATGAATTGATAGTGTAAAACTTTTTATACTTATAATGCATAGTAATTAATTTTTTTTTACCCAAATAACTCAATTTTAAAAAAAAAAACTCAAAATATCTCACTTTTCAAAAATATTCCCAAAGTACTCCAGTTTGAATTTCTGTTTACCCAAGGGCGCCATTCCAATTGGCGACCCTTTGTTAAGGGCATAAGGGTGTCGCAAATTAAATTGGAGACACCTCATGCAGTCTCCAATCCAATTGGCGTCTGTGTTATGGACTCAATACCCTGTCGCCAATTCATCTGGAGACATGGTGTATTTTGTAATTTTTTAATGAAAAATAAATAATATTATCATTAATTAAAAAAATTATTACATAAATTAATGTTGGCGACCAGGTGGGTCATACCGGCTACCGGTCTCACATCCCCTAGGCACCCTAACTCATTACGCTCCCCCCCTCCCCCGTATTATTGATTTACGCTAGGTGTTTGAGGAGTTGAAGTCTTAGGAACATTCCCAGATGGTTCCCTAAGGATTTCTTGCATTTCCATTAGGTCCTATGTGTTAAAACTGAGTGTGCGACCCATATCAAAGTAGTTCGGATGTGATGAAGGGGTCATTAGTGTGCAGCTTGGACGGTTGAAGGGAACATTGGTGTGAATGATTCTTGGTGAAAGGTCGAAATGGTAGTGGTGTTTGAAAGTCATAAGGTTGTTGAGATGGTTGAATGTGTAGGCTAGAGTATGATCTCGGAGTATTTTGGCTATGGAAAGATGTTTGGGTGTTATGGCTATTGTATAATGTACCCTCATTATGGCTATATCTTGATGTTGTGTTGGGGCCATAACCATATTGGGTTTCTGGGTAGTAGTCAGTGTGTTGGAGATGGTATGAAGGACGCTCTTGGTATTGTGGTTGAGTGTTTGGCATGTTTGGATGGTTAATGGGTTGGTAATTATGTTGGGTAGGAGGTTGTGAGTAACATGGCCTTTCTGGTGGATTAGACGTTGAAGCTTCTTATGTGTAGGTGGTTTGACGTAGGTCGTATAAATACCTGTCTTCAGAGACAAACTCAGTTGCAATTGATCTCTACCAAGCCATATAATTAATAGTTGGTATAGACGGGATTGCCATCACCGGGTTACGTAAGACATGGACGCTGCAGTTCATCCATTTACGACGCTCAGATTTTGCAAAATCCTTCCAATCGGGAAAGTTCCATTGATCATTAACTCTTTTTAAATGCCACTTACTGATGTCAACAGGAGAATTTGGGATGTTTTGATCCATTCCAAATTGTAGTTTGACACGCTAACTGTTGTGCATCTCCACAATTGTGAATCTAATGATCAGGACGCATGCAGTCCAAACAACAACATCTTCCTCACTGACTTCATGTAGGTGTTCCATGTTTAGATATGGACGCCATATGAACTGAAGAAGAGAAAAATATTAGATCATAAAATAATTGATATAAAATAGAAATTTATTTGTTTAGAGGCCTTACATCTGCAGGTGTTAGGTGATCCAACAGATTGCGGTATTGAATGAAACAATGTCTAGGGCATCTATTGTAAGTCATACCCTTAACCGACCATCTAAACCACAAAAAGTTCAAATTCAATTAGTTAGAAACAATAATTATTAAGGGGAAATAAACAAAGATTAAGTTAGTAACTTACTTTTGTGCATACGGGAAGGAAAAGTTGTTGTGGTGGACGGGCGTTAGGGATGACAATCTAGACCAACCCCATGCTTGGAGCAAAACGGCGCATCCAGAAAAAGTAGATGTGTTTTTTTTGTGCACTTACACAAAGAGCTATACAAATAAGACAGAAAAGTAGACCCCCAACTATACTCTCTTGTTTTAGTTAGGTCTCTCAATAAAGATAAATACATAATGTGCATAGAAGAACCAGTGCCCTCGAGAAATAAAAATAAACCAATCAAAAGTATAAGATAACACCTAGTTTTTATTATTTTCATTTCTTTTGTAGAATCTTCATCTAATATAAAACCAGCATACCATGATTTTAGGCGCAAAAGTAAGATACCCATGCCTCTTGAGTTCTCATCTAGCAAGTCGGCACCCAAAAGTTCCTCACAAATTGAACCATGAAGGTTTGTTGTTCTATTGACTGCCTTACCATAAATATGCAAACTGAGTAACATGTACACATCCTCTAAGGTCTTGGTACATTCACCGGTTGGAAAAAAGAAGGTGTGTGTCTCTGGGTGCCATCTCTCTTGTAAAGCTAGTATAAACTTTGCATCAACCGAGTAAGACATGATTTTGCTTACATGTTCGAAACGGCGAGTTCAATATATGGTTGAATTAATTCGTCGGGTGTAACATATTCATGGGCACGACAATGAAACTTAGATACTTCCTCCATAATTGTCAAATAAAATAAAAATTAACTAAGACATTAAAAATCATAAGAGACATTAAAATATAACATATACAATAAAAATGAACACTTACATAATTCACGATATTTGCGACAATGCCTATACGCGTTTCATCCATTGTCAGCAATGCCATTATAACTGATTAAATGTGAATCAGATATCTGGAATATTGAAACTTTAGACTTGATATTACCTCTCTGCGACAAGTATGAATCAGAGAATGCATTTACCCATACCTCTAGCATTCTTATATATGCGACTACTTAAATGTGAATCAGATAACTGGTTAAATGTCAACAATGCCATTATAACTGATTAAATGTGAATTAGTTAACTGGTATACTGACACTTTAGACTTGATTCGCATGTGAGAATATTCATCTAAACCATGTGCCAAACCAATTGGCGACTTCCTTCACCTTTAACAAAGGGGCACAAGTCTAATTGGTGACTCCTGGTAGACTGAATATAGTTGTGCATGTAGCTGAGGTTGTTTCATGCATGCATAGCATGCTGACACCCACATGGCGACATAGTGTCTTAAAGCCTGTACCATGTCGCCAGACCAAGTGGCGACTTCATTTAATGTTGTCGACTATGTTGCCAATTCATGTGGCGTCTTCACTAAATGTCTTTGACTATGTCGCCAATTAATGTTGCGAATTAATATGTGTCCCATGCATATTAATATGTTCCCATGTATGCAGACATTTATAGAAACCTGTAATACCCCAAATTTTGCCCTAAGATTTATCGTCGCATTTCATTGCATTTAATCAATTACTAACAAATTTGTGTAGTCGTTTAACTTTTTGCAGGTAAATATCATATGGCATGTATTTTTTTTCTAAAAAGTAAAAATGACACAATTGGCAAGAGGACATGTGTAAGGAGTTGTGAGTGTGAGAGGTTGAGAGTTTGAATCTCACCTTTGTCACTTTTTTTGTTTTTTATTATTTTTACTCTAAATTTTTCTATCTTTCATTAAAAAATAACAAAAATAGTTTTTTATTATTATTTAATTATTATTTTCGTATTTTAATTAAATCATTTTTTAAAATATTATTTTTTTCACTTTTTTCTAAATTATTCATAAAAATATCCAAAAAATCATAAAATAAAAAATATTGAAAAAATTTTTGTTCTTTTTATAATATTTTTGATTTTAGGAATCAATAGGATTATTAGTTTTTATTTTAAGTTTATTTTAATTATTTTAAATTATTTAAATTTTATTTTTTTTTCTTAACTAATTATTTAGTTTGGGCTTTAAAATGGGCTTTAGGGACATTATTGACAATTTGGCGTTAACCCTAATTTGTTCCCTATATATACATGTGTTGCATTGTTGAAAAAGGGGGAGAATGAAAAAAACCTAAGAGGAGTGAGTGCCGTTTACCGTTATTTCTTTTTCTTCATCTATTACTGTTGTTTCTTTTTCTTCATCGTTTACCGTTATTTCTTTTCCTTCATCTATTACTGTTATTTCTTTTTCTTCATCTATTACCGTTATTTCTTTTTCTTTATCTATTACTGTTACGTTTATATATTTATAATTTTTAAATTGTTAGAGTTTATATATATATATATATATAAGATTAATTTTTGATCGAATTATATCGATACGATGTTTGCACATTTGTGTGCATGACGCGTGACATTTGTGTTAGTTCGATCTGGTTGCGATGATCGCATTTTTGTGTGAGCAATAATACTGTTTTTTTGCTTAATTTCCTTTTCTTTGCGATAAATTTTGTTTCGTCCGATTTAGATCTGGTTGCGATGAGCGCTCAGGCTCACAGTGAAATTGTTGAAAATTATTATAGAGAGTTGAGCCCTAGGGGCAAAACATCGTCAACAAGGCGGCCTCGAGTTTCTCATACTAATCCCCAACACAGCTATTCTTCTAGAAGAATTCTTGGTCAACAATTTTCTCATACTAATTCCCGGCACAACTATTCTTCTTATAGAAGAACTCCTGGTGGTCAACAGCGTTAGCAACATTGTTGGGTTATTTGGCACATTTAAAATTCATTATTGCTTTATTATTATTATTAGTAGTATTATTATTATCATTATTTATTATTATTATCATTATTATTATTATTATTACCATTATTATTATTATTGTTATCATTAATTTATTAAAACTTGTTATAATATAAAAATCTGTTTTTTAAAATAAATAACATTAACATCTTTTCCAAATTAATATGAAAACCTATTATTTTTAAGAAAAACTTTTTTTTAGATAAATTTAAAATAATAACTAAAATCTTTTTTTAAAAATAATAACTAGAACCGTTATTTATTTTATTTTATTATTGTTCAATTCAAATTTCATTATCATATTGTATCTGCTCCTCTCATGTAACCTCGCGAACTTAACAATCGCTCCTTAAATTCTGCCTTTAAATTTCTGCTTGCATGGTTTAAATTATGACATTATCTCTCTGTTTGCATGATTCAATTATCTCACGCGTTTACCATTATTTCTGTCACATTGCACACATCCGAAGGTTAGGTCTAACTGTTTGGCCGCCGCGCCAATAGTCCGTAAAACTTCACACATTCAATTTCAAATCCTCAAAACTACAAACTACAAATCCTAACTTTCACAAATGCCTCGCCGCAGGCCAAATTACAATTTTACCCCTAGCATTAGGTCAAAGAGCCGCCGCGCTCATTTTAGGGTTTCCCGCCGCGGAATCCCTAACCTAACCCTAATTCACTTAACAATTCAACGTAGAGATTTGGAGTTTCTACACTCCACGTAAGCGTGTCCTTAAGATGCGTTTATTACCCATTGAAACCTTGGCCACAGTCAAGACATTTCTAACCTCCCTTTTGAGGGGAACTACAGTTACTCTGATTCCATTCCCGTAAGGATATGTAGACACAAGATGCGATGTCTTGCCGAGTAAACTTAGAATTAACCCCTAGGTTTTTTTTTTAATTTTCAATCCTTTGTATATACCCTAAAGCAAAATAATTAATGAAATAAATAAAAAAAATAAACAAAAGGTTCCCGTAGAGTACTACGGAAGTTTAGGGTGCTAATACCTTCCCTAAATTTAACCAACCCCCGAACCTTAGATCTCTCCCTTTTAGGTTTTTCCTTTCTTTAACCTTTCCTTCGGATAAATCAAAGACCAGTTGTAAATGAATTAAGATTCAAGTTAATCAATAGCTTGACATCCAAATTTCACCGCAACAGAAAATGGCGACTTCACTGGGGAGTCCTAATTTTTGAGGGTTATCCCTATCTTGTTTATTTTTCTTCATATATTTGTTTCATTAATATTTTTACTCATTTGTATATACGTTGTTCAGGGTACCTGCTTGGGAGTTACTGTGTTGTGAGATAAGTCCTACACCCGGACTTGAGTGACATTATTATAGGATGGCGATATATTCGACGAGGCTTATAGGGAGTGAGTCCCGACTAAGCTAAATCGAGAATCACCACTCAGTTGAGACCCTTTTGAAAATGGTTCGGTTGATTGAGTGTAGTCGTGAAAACTTTTACCATTATCGATTGGAGTCGGTGATACTGAGAACCATAGTACCTTTACACCATCTTGGCCTTATCTAGGACGTAGTGCGAGAACTATGTGGGAGTAGTCCTACAATGGTTTCTACGCGATACTACACTCGGACGAGGTTCTCTTGAGAATATTATCGACCCTTGAGTCAGTCGAGAAGTTGATAATATCCGAAAGATGGGCTGATGACTTTGGGCACTTTTTTAGAACCCTTGTTCTGCAGGTACAATTAACCTATAGTACACACCACTTTGGGAAGGGTAGACCTTGACTCCATTCATTGTTCCTCTAACTTAGGACCTTTTGTTTTCTTATGTGTATTTGTGCTTCGCATCCATAAAGCATCATATCATTTCTAGTTTCAAGGAATTCAAAATTCCTTTGCAAATTCAAGAAGTCCTACATTTTAAAGTCTAACAGCTTTTCTTGCTTTTCTAAAAGGGAATATTTGCAATTGACCATTGAGATTCTTGAAACCATTGCATGGCATTAGCATCACATTTTTGCATTGCATTTATCCCCCAGTTTCTCCTTCTTGGTCCTATCGTCTTCTAGTGTACCTTTGAGTCATCAAGCTGATTCCTCGACACAGACATCAGACCAGAAACGGAACAGGAGTCACTTTGATCCTATTCTCATGACTTACACATAGCTATATCCTGACTTAGTCCGGCAAGGACTGATTACTACAAAGGCTTTACCACCTCCTCTTAATCCTCCGGCTGGATTTAGGGCTGATCTCCATTGTGCTTCCCATGAGGGTGCCCCAGGCCATGACTTGGAGCATTGTTTTGCATTGAAGGCTAGAGTATGTGAATTGGTTAGAACTAGAATACTTGATTTTATAGACAGTCATCTGGATGTTCAGAAAAATGCCTTGCCAGTACATCAGAAATGAAGTTTTGTCACTAGGCCTTTTGTTTCTCGTTGTTTGCACTTTCCTTATTTTGTTTAAGTTGTTTACTTTCAATTATGTTTGTACTTTCATTAATGAAATAAGCATTGCGACTTTTAATTCAATTCATTTTCGTCCATTTATTTGCATCTTTATGCTTTATTTTTCAAATGTTTACTTCTTGTCCAAAATTTTGATATGCTAAGATTGGAGGGAGGATGATGAAAACGTTATACCCATAATTGCTGTCAGTATGCTTTCAATTAAACCTTGTTGACGATGTAAGGCATTGTTTCAATTCCCAAACACTGGAGAAATAAGGAAGTTAATCCCTCGTTACCCCCTTCGAGCCTAGAAGTTGGAGTTTCTTTCGTTACAAAAAACCCACAATTTTAACCTTGGGATGGGTAGTTCTCAGTTAACTTGGTTGTGTGTTCATACGATACACCTTTCATTAACAAAATTTCCTTCGCACACGTCAAACAAGTGTCGAAGATGTTTTCTAATCAAAAGGTCGATGATGGTTCACCGTAATCATTAAAATCAAACAGTCACTTTCCTTCACAAAAAAAATAATATAAAAAAAGCAAAAGAAGCCCGCTAAGTCAAAACCTATGAAGGAGACTTAGGCAAAACTAGGGCATCCCGCTGACTGTAAACTCTAAAATAAACAGTTTAGGCAAAATTTAGGGATAATACAAAGAGATTTTTAAATCCTTATCTTGAAAATCCTCAATGTCAAAACAATCAAATGTTATAGGGGAGTAGTGGCTGCCTTTTCATAGGTCCCTTTGACTTCTGAGTCATCATTGCTACGATCAATGAAATCCCTAACTTATGGGAACCTGAATGCATAATATGAGTTAACTGAGCATAGGACTGAAGATCATCACGTAGATTGGGTGGGTACAAATAAATTTTGAGCCTTTATCTTTTGTTTCATAAACCGTGAACCAGGCCACATTACAACCCTCAAAAGACCTAATTGAAGCAAGATTATTTTGAAAGTATACTACAGCAAGGTTGCGTAACCTGACTCCAAAAGATCCTTGCGAATCATTTATTTTGGCAATACACTTTTATTTTAAACTTTGAGTGTCTTGAACCGCCTTGTTCTGACTAACGACTCATGTATTTTCCATCTTTCAAAAATAATTTTTCAAAAATCGCATGAACTTTGCATTACCATGTTTGTATGAATATTTTTGTTTGCAAACTGGCTTTCCTCTAAGGAATTTTCAAACAATGAGAAACTTGGTCAAGTGGTCTTATCAGGGGCAAGTTCCTTTTACATCTTGTCAAAGAATTAGTTCAAGATTTGTTCAAGGCAATATCTTCTCAGATTTGGTTTATCCAGAGAATTGTTCAAGACCCAGACTGGGGCAAGCCCTCCGAGGATACAGCAAAACAGTCGATTCCACGAATCAGACAGCTGAAGCAATTATCAGTTCATTTGACCTGGGGCAGTTTACTTGCATAATCCATAAGCAGTTATTCATCATTCCTACAGTGACTATCAACTTGATACAGTTTAACAGAATGACAGTGATCTCCGTGTTGAGGAATCAGTCCTCCAGTTTTGTCATCTCACCGAAAGAGTCGAGCCTTGTCGTCGATGTCTGCATTTGCATTTGATCATATCTCATAGCATAATTCCTATACATGTGCATATCTTGGGTGCTTTATTCCCCATTTACATTTCTATCTTGGGTGCTTTACTCCCCATTTACATTTCTATCTTGGGTGCTTTATTCCCCATTTACCTCTCTATCTTGGGTGCTTTACTCCCCATTTACATTTCTAGCTTGGATGCTTTACTCCCCATTTACATTTCTATCTTGGGTGCTTTACTCCCCATGTACATTTCTAGCTTGGGTGCTTTACTCCCCATTTACATTTCTATCTTGGGTGCTTTACTCCCCATTTACATTTTTATCTTGGGCGCTTTACTCCCCATTTACATTTCTATCATGGGTGCTTTACTCCCCATTTACATGTCTATCTTGGGTGCTTTACTCCCCACTTACCTTCTATCCTTGGGTGTTTTATCCCCCATGTACCTTTATCCCGGGTGTTTTATTCCCCGTTTACCAGATATTCCTGGGTTTACCTAACATCATGGTGTTTTACCCCCATTTGCTTTTTTTTCTCCCTGAGGTCGTGTTTTACTCGCGTCTTACCTTGTGGGCAAAATTTATTTACTTGGCATCATGGGTGTTTTATCCCCATTTGCGTTTTTCTCCTGAGCTCGTGTTTTACCCGCGTCTTACCTTGCGGACAATTTCTAATTTACTTGGCACCTATCAACAATTCTGTGTCGTGTCTACCCGACGTTCTTCCAGATATGACATGTCTTCTTCCCTAGTGCAATTCCTCGGTGGGTCGTCCCCTGTGACGTTGTTTCGTCTGTATTCGTGCATTTGTCATTTTCATCATACGCATCATATCAGATTCATATTATATTTAGCATTATAGTTCGTTTTGTTTTGTCCATATCATTGCATAGCACTGCGTCTACAGGCAAAATTTTCGGTTATCTGTATTTAAATCCCTCCACCACGATTTCTCGAGTCTCCGTTGCTCGAATCACCCGGTGAAGTTATTTAAATAGGGGCAACTGTAATACCCCAAATTTTGCCCTAAGATTTGTCGTTGCATTTCATTGCATTTAATCAATTACTAACAAATTTGTGTAGTTGTTTGACTTTTTGCAGGTAAATATCATATGGCATGTATTTTTTTTCTAAAAAGTAAAAATGGCACAATTGGCAAGAGGACATGTGTAAGGAGTTGTGAGTGTGAGAGGTTGAGAGTTTGAATCTCACCTTTGTCACTTTTTTTGTTTTTTATTATTTTTACTCTAAATTTTTCTATCTTTCATTAAAAAATAACAAAAATAGTTTTTTATTATTATTTAATTATTATTTTCGTATTTTAATTAAATCATTTTTTAAAATATTATTTTTTTAACTTTTTTCTAAATTATTCATAAAAATATCCAAAAAATCATAAAATAAAAAATATTGAAAAAAATTTTGTTCTTTTTATAATATTTTTGATTTTAGGAATCAATAGGATTATTAGTTTTTATTTTAAGTTTATTTTAATTATTTTAAATTATTTAAATTTTATTTTTTTTTCTTAACTAATTATTTAGTTTGGGCTTTAAAATGGGCTTTAGGGACATTATTGACAATTTGGTGTTAACCCTAATTTGTTCCCTATATATACATGTGTTGCATTGTTGAAAAAGGGGGAGAATGAAAAAAACCTAAGAGGAGTGAGTGCCGTTTACCGTTATTTCTTTTTCTTCATCTATTACTGTTGTTTCTTTTTCTTCATCTTTTACCGTTATTTCTTTTCCTTCATCTATTACTGTTATTTCTTTTTCTTCATCTATTACCGTTATTTCTTTTTCTTTATCTATTACTGTTACGTTTATATATTTATAATTTTTAAATTGTTAGAGTTTATATATATATATATATATATAAGATTAATTTTTGATCGAATTATATCGATACGATGTTTGCATATTTGTGTGCATGACGCGTGACATTTGTGTTAGTTCGATCTGGTTGCGATGATCGCATTTTTGTGTGAGCAATAATACTGTTTTTTTGCTTAATTTCCTTTTCTTTGCGATAAATTTTGTTTCGTCCGATTTAGATCTGGTTGCGATGAGCGCTCAGGCTCACAGTGAAATTGTTGAAAATTATTATAGAGAGTTGAGCCCTAGGGGCAGAACATCGTCAACAAGGCGGCCTCGAGTTTCTCATACTAATCCCCAACACAGCTATTCTTCTAGAAGAATTCTTGGTCAACAATTTTCTCATACTAATTCCCGGCACAACTATTCTTCTTATAGAAGAACTCCCGGTGGTCAACAGCGTTAGCAACATTGTTGGGTTATTTGGCACATTTAAAATTCATTATTGCTTTATTATTAGTATTATTATTATCATTATTTATTATTATTATCATTATTAGTATTATTATTACCATTATTATTATTATTGTTATCATTAATTTATTAAAACTTGTTATAATATAAAAATCTGTTTTTTAAAATAAATAACATTAACATCTTTTCCAAATTAATATGAAAACCTGTTATTTTTAAGAAAAACTTTTTTTTAGATAAATTTAAAATAATAACTAAAATCTTTTTTTAAAAATAATAACTAGAACCGTTATTTATTTTATTTTATTATTGTTCAATTCAAATTTCATTATCATATTGTATCTGCTCCTCTCATGTAACCTCGCGAACTTAACAATCGCTCTTTAAATTCTGCCTTTAAATTTCTGCTTGCATGGTTTAAATTATGACATTATCTCTCTGTTTGCATGATTCAATTATCTCACGCGTTTACCATTATTTCTGTCACATTGCACACATCCGAAGGTTAGGTCTAACTGTTTGGCCGCCGCGCCAATAGTCCGTAAAACTTCACACATTCAATTTCAAATCCTCAAAACTACAAACTACAAATCCTAACTTTCACAAATGCCTCGCCGCAGGCCAAATTACAATTTTACCCCTAGCATTAGGTCAAAGAGCCGCCGCGCTCATTTTAGGGTTTCCCGCCGCGGAATCCCTAACCTAACCCTAATTCACTTAACAATTCAACGTAGAGATTTGGAGTTTCTACACTCCACGTAAGCGTGTCCTTAAGATGCGTTTATTACCCATTGAAACCTTGGCCACAGTCAAGACGTTTCTAACCTCCCTTTTGAGGGGAACTACAGTTACTCTGATTCCATTCCCGTAAGGATATGTAGGCACAAGATGCGATGTCTTGCCGAGTAAACTTAGAATTAACCCCTAGGTTTTTTTTAATTTTCAATCCTTTGTATATACCCTAAAGCAAAATAATTAATGAAATAAATAAAAAAAATAAACAAAAGGTTCCCGTAGAGTACTACGGAAGTTTAGGGTGCTAATACCTTCCTTAAATTTAACCAACCCCCGAACCTTAGATCTCTCCCTTTTAGGTTTTTCCTTTCTTTAACCTTTCCTTCGGATAAATCAAAGACCGGTTGTAAATGAATTAAGATTCAAGTTAATCAATAGCTTGACATCCAAATTTCACCGCAATAGAAAATGGCGACTTCACTGGGGAGTCCTAATTTTTGAGGGTTATCCCTATCTTGTTTATTTTTCTTCATATATTTGTTTCATTAATATTTTTACTCATTTGTATATACGTTGTTCAGGGTACCTGCTTGGGAGTTACTGTGTTGTGAGATAAGTCCTACACCCGGACTTGAGTGACATTATTATAGGATGGCGATATATTCGACGAGGCTTATAGGGAGTGAGTCCCGACTAAGCTAAATCGAGAATCACCACTCAGTTGAGACCCTTTTGAAAATGGTTCGGTTGATTGAGTGTAGTCGTGAAAACTTTTACCATTATCGATTGGAGTCTGTGATACTGAGAACCATAGTACCTTTACACCATCTTGGCCTTATCTAGGACGTAGTGCGAGAACTATGTGGGAGTAGTCCTACAATGGTTTCTACGCGATACTACACTCGGACGAGGTTCTCTTGAGAATATTATCGACCCTTGAGTCAGTCGAGAAGTTGATAATATCCGAAAGATGGGCTGATGACTTTGGGCACTTTTTTAGAACCCTTGTTCTGCAGGTACAATTAACCTATAGTACACACCACTTTGGGAAGGGTAGACCTTGACTCCATTCATTGTTCCTCTAACTTAGGACCTTTTGTTTTCTTATGTGTATTTGTGCTTCGCATCCATAAAGCATCATATCATTTCTAGTTTCAAGGAATTCAAAATTCCTTTGCAAATTCAAGAAGTCCTACATTTTAAAGTCTAACAGCTTTTCTTGCTTTTCTAAAAGGGAATATTTGCAATTGACCATTGAGATTCTTGAAACCATTGCATGGCATTAGCATCACATTTTTGCATTGCATTTATCCCCCAGTTTCTCCTTCTTGGTCCTATCGTCTTCTAGTGTACCTTTGAGTCATCAAGCTGATTCCTCGACACAGACATCAGACCAGAAACGGAACAGGAGTCACTTTGATCCTATTCTCATGACTTACACATAGCTATATCCTAACTTAGTCCGGCAAGGACTGATTACTACAAAGGCTTTACCACCTCCTCTTAATCCTCCGGCTGGATTTAGGGCTGATCTCCATTGTGCTTCCCATGAGGGTGCCCCAGGCCATGACTTGGAGCATTGTTTTGCATTGAAGGCTAGAGTATGTGAATTGGTTAGAACTGGAATACTATGTTTTATAAACAGTCATCTGGATGTTCAGAAAAATGCCTTGCCAGTACATCAGAAATGAAGTTTTGTCACTAGGCCTTTTGTTTCTCGTTGTTTGCACTTTCCTTATTTTGTTTAAGTTGTTTGCTTTCAATTATGTTTGTACTTTCATTAATGAAATAAGCATTGCGACTTTTGATTCAATTCATTTTCGTCCATTTATTTGCATCTTTATGCTTTATTTTTCAAATGTTTACTTCTTGTCCAAAATTTTGATATGCTAAGATTGGAGGGAGGATGATGAAAACGTTATACCCATAATTGCTGTCAGTATGCTTTCAATTAAACCTTATTGACGATGTAAGGCATTGTTTCAATTCCCAAACACTGGAGAAATAAGGAAGTTAATCCCTCGTTACCCCCTTCGAGCCTAGAAGTTGGAGTTTCTTTCGTTACAAAAAACCCACAATTTTAACCTTGGGATGGGTAGTTCTCAGTTAACTTGGTTGTGTGTTCATACGATACACCTTTCATTAACAAAATTTCCTTCGCACACGTCAAACAAGTGTCGAAGATGTTTTCTAATCAAAAGGTCGATGATGGTTCACCGTAATCATTAAAATCAAACAGTCACTTTCCTTCACAAAAAAAATAATATAAAAAAAGCAAAAGAAGCCCGCTAAGTCAAAACCTATGAAGGAGACTTAGGCAAAACTGGGGCATCCCGCTGACTGTAAACTCTAAAATAAACAGTTTAGGCAAAATTTAGGGATAATACAAAGAGATTTTTAAATCCTTATCTTGAAAATCCTCAATGTCAAAACAATCAAATGTTATAGGGGAGTAGTGGCTGCCTTTTCATAGGTCCCTTTGACTTCTGAGTCATCATTGCTACGATCAATGAAATCCCTAACTTATGGGAACCTGAATGCATAATATGAGTTAACTGAGCATAGGACTGAAGATCATCATGTAGATTGGGTGGGTACAAATAAATTTTGAGCCTTTATCTTTTGTTTCATAAACCGTGAACCAGGCCACATTACAACCCTCAAAAGACCTAATTGAAGCAAGGTTATTTTGAAAGTATACTACAGCAAGGTTGCGTAACCTGACTCCAAAAGATCCTTGCGAATCATTTATTTTGGCAATACACTTTTATTTTAAACTTTGAGTGTCTTGAACCGCCTTGTTCTGACTAACGACTCATGTATTTTCCATCTTTCAAAAATAATTTTTCAAAAATCGCATGAACTTTGCATTACCATGTTTGTATGAATATTTTTGTTTGCAAACTGGCTTTCCTCTAAGGAATTTTCAAACAATGAGAAACTTGGTCAAGTGGTCTTATCAGGGGCAAGTTCCTTTTACATCTTGTCAAAGAATTAGTTCAAGATTTGTTCAAGGCAATATCTTCTCAGATTTGGTTTATCCAGAGAATTGTTCAAGACCCAGACTGGGGCAAGCCCTCCGAGGATACAGCAAAACAGTCGATTCCACGAATCAGACAGCTGAAGCAATTATCAGTTCATTTGACCTGGGGCAGTTTACTTGCATAATCCATAAGCAGTTATTCATCATTCCTACAGTGACTATCAACTTGATACAGTTTAACAGAATGACAGTGATCTCCGTGTTGAGGAATCAGTCCTCCAGTTTTGTCATCTCACCGAAAGAGTCGAGCCTTGTCGTCGATGTCTGCATTTGCATTTGATCATATCTCATAGCATAATTCCTATACATGTGCATATCTTGGGTGCTTTATTCCCCATTTACATTTCTATCTTGGGTGCTTTACTCCCCATTTACATTTCTATCTTGGGTGCTTTATTCCCCATTTACCTCTCTATCTTGGGTGCTTTACTCCCCATTTACATTTCTAGCTTGGATGCTTTACTCCCCATTTACATTTCTATCTTGGGTGCTTTACTCCCCATTTACATTTCTAGCTTGGGTGCTTTACTCCCCATTTACATTTCTATCTTGGGTGCTTTACTCCCCATTTACATTTTTATCTTGGGCGCTTTACTCCCCATTTACATTTCTATCATGGGTGCTTTACTCCCCATTTACATGTTTATCTTGGGTGCTTTACTCCCCACTTACCTTCTATCCTTGGGTGTTTTATCCCCCATGTACCTTTATCCCGGGTGTTTTATTCCCCGTTTACCAGATATTCCTGGGTTTACCTAACATCATGGTGTTTTACCTCCATTTGCTTTTTTTTCTCCCTGAGGTCGTGTTTTACTCGCGTCTTACCTTGTGGGCAAAATTTATTTACTTGGCATCATGGGTGTTTTATCCCCATTTGCGTTTTTCTCCTGAGCTCGTGTTTTACCCGCGTCTTACCTTGCGGACAATTTCTAATTTACTTGGCACCTATCAACAATTCTGTGTCGTGTCTACCCGACGTTCTTCCAGATATGACATGTCTTCTTCCCTAGTGCAATTCCTCGGTGGGTCGTCCCCTGTGACGTTGTTTCGTCTGTATTCGTACATTTGTCATTTTCATCATACGCATCATATCAGATTCATATTATATTTAGCATTATAGTTCGTTTTGTTTTGTCCATATCATTGCATAGCACTGCGTCTACAGGCAAAATTTTCGGTTATCTGTATTTAAATCCCTCCACCACGATTTCTCGAGTCTCCGTTGCTCGAATCACCCGGTGAAGTTATTTAAATAGGGGCAACTGTAATACCCCAAATTTTGCCCTAAGATTTGTCGTTGCATTTCATTGCATTTAATCAATTACTAACAAATTTGTGTAGTTGTTTGACTTTTTGCAGGTAAATATCATATGGCATGTATTTTTTTTCTAAAAAGTAAAAATGGCACAATTGGCAAGAGGACATGTGTAAGGAGTTGTGAGTGTGAGAGGTTGAGAGTTCAAATCTCACCTTTGTCACTTTTTTTGTTTTTTATTATTTTTACTCTAAATTTTTCTATCTTTCATTAAAAAATAACAAAAATAGTTTTTTATTATTATTTAATTATTATTTTCGTATTTTAATTAAATCATTTTTTAAAATATTATTTTTTTTAACTTTTTTCTAAATTATTCATAAAAATATCCAAAAAATCATAAAATAAAAAATATTGAAAAAAATTTTGTTCTTTTTATAATATTTTTGATTTTAGGAATCAATAGGATTATTAGTTTTTATTTTAAGTTTATTTTAATTATTTTAAATTATTTAAATTTTATTTTTTTTTCTTAACTAATTATTTAGTTTGGGCTTTAAAATGGGCTTTAGGGACATTATTGACAATTTGGTGTTAACCCTAATTTGTTCCTATATATACATGTGTTGCATTGTTGAAAAAGGGGGAGAATGAAAAAAACCTAAGAGGAGTGAGTGCCGTTTACCGTTATTTCTTTTTCTTCATCTATTACTGTTGTTTCTTTTTCTTCATCGTTTACCGTTATTTCTTTTCCTTCATCTATTACTGTTATTTCTTTTTCTTCATCTATTACCGTTATTTCTTTTTCTTTATCTATTACTGTTACGTTTATATATTTATAATTTTTAAATTGTTAGAGTTTATATATATATATATAAGATTAATTTTTGATCGAATTATATCGATACGATGTTTGCACATTTGTGTGCATGACGCGTGACATTTGTGTTAGTTCGATCTGGTTGCGATGATCGCATTTTTGTGTGAGCAATAATACTGTTTTTTTGCTTAATTTCCTTTTCTTTGCGATAAATTTTGTTTCGTCCGATTTAGATCTGGTTGCGATGAGCGCTCAGGCTCACAGTGAAATTGTTGAAAATTATTATAGAGAGTTGAGCCCTAGGGGCAGAACATCGTCAACAAGGCGGCCTCGAGTTTCTCATACTAATCCCCAACACAGCTATTCTTCTAGAAGAATTCTTGGTCAACAATTTTCTCATACTAATTCCCGGCACAACTATTCTTCTTATAGAAGAACTCCTGGTGGTCAACAGCGTTAGCAACATTGTTGGGTTATTTGGCACATTTAAAATTCATTATTGCTTTATTATTATTATTATTATTATTATTAGTATTATTATTATCATTATTTATTATTATTATCATTATTATTATTATTACCATTATTATTATTATTGTTATCATTAATTTATTAAAACTTGTTATAATATAAAAATCTGTTTTTTAAAATAAATAACATTAACATCTTTTCCAAATTAATATGAAAACCTATTATTTTTAAGAAAAACTTTTTTTTAGATAAATTTAAAATAATAACTAAAATCTTTTTTTAAAAATAATAACTAGAACCGTTATTTATTTTATTTTATTATTGTTCAATTCAAATTTCATTATCATATTGTATCTGCTCCTCTCATGTAACCTCGCGAACTTAACAATCGCTCTTTAAATTCTGCCTTTAAATTTCTGCTTGCATGGTTTAAATTATGACATTATCTCTCTGTTTGCATGATTCAATTATCTCACGCGTTTACCATTATTTCTGTCACATTGCACACATCCGAAGGTTAGGTCTAACTGTTTGGCCGCCGCGCCAATAGTCCGTAAAACTTCACACATTCAATTTCAAATCCTCAAAACTACAAACTACAAATCCTAACTTTCACAAATGCCTCGCCGCAGGCCAAATTACAATTTTACCCCTAGCATTAGGTCAAAGAGCCGCCGCGCTCATTTTAGGGTTTCCCGCCGCGGAATCCCTAACCTAACCCTAATTCACTTAACAATTCAACGTAGAGATTTGGAGTTTCTACACTCCACGTAAGCGTGTCCTTAAGATGCGTTTATTACCCATTGAAACCTTGGCCACAGTCAAGACGTTTCTAACCTCCCTTTTGAGGGGAACTACAGTTACTCTGATTCCATTCCCGTAAGGATATGTAGGCACAAGATGCAATGTCTTGCCGAGTAAACTTAGAATTAACCCCTAGGTTTTTTTTAATTTTCAATCCTTTGTATATACCCTAAAGCAAAATAATTAATGAAATAAATAAAAAAAATAAACAAAAGGTTCCCGTAGAGTACTACGGAAGTTTAGGGTGCTAATACCTTCCCTAAATTTAACCAACCCCCGAACCTTAGATCTCTCCCTTTTAGGTTTTTCCTTTCTTTAACCTTTCCTTCGGATAAATCAAAGACCGGTTGTAAATGAATTAAGATTCAAGTTAATCAATAGCTTGACATCCAAATTTCACCGCAATAGAAAATGGCGACTTCACTGGGGAGTCCTAATTTTTGAGGGTTATCCCTATCTTGTTTATTTTTCTTCATATATTTGTTTCATTAATATTTTTACTCATTTGTATATACGTTGTTCAGGGTACCTGCTTGGGAGTTACTGTGTTGTGAGATAAGTCCTACACCCGGACTTGAGTGACATTATTATAGGATGGCGATATATTCGACGAGGCTTATAGGGAGTGAGTCCCGACTAAGCTAAATCGAGAATCACCACTCAGTTGAGACCCTTTTGAAAATGGTTCGGTTGATTGAGTGTAGTCGTGAAAACTTTTACCATTATCGATTGGAATCTGTGATACTGAGAACCATAGTACCTTTACACCATCTTGGCCTTATCTAGGACGTAGTGCGAGAACTATGTGGGAGTAGTCCTACAATGGTTTCTACGCGATACTACACTCGGACGAGGTTCTCTTGAGAATATTATCGACCCTTGAGTCAGTCGAGAAGTTGATAATATCCGAAAGATGGGCTGATGACTTTGGGCACTTTTTTAGAACCCTTGTTCTGCAGGTACAATTAACCTATAGTACACACCACTTTGGGAAGGGTAGACCTTGACTCCATTCATTGTTCCTCTAACTTAGGACCTTTTGTTTTCTTATGTGTATTTGTGCTTCGCATCCATAAAGCATCATATCATTTCTAGTTTCAAGGAATTCAAAATTCCTTTGCAAATTCAAGAAGTCCTACATTTTAAAGTCTAACAGCTTTTCTTGCTTTTCTAAAAGGGAATATTTGCAATTGACCATTGAGATTCTTGAAACCATTGCATGGCATTAGCATCACATTTTTGCATTGCATTTATCCCCCAGTTTCTCCTTCTTGGTCCTATCGTCTTCTAGTGTACCTTTGAGTCATCAAGCTGATTCCTCGACACAGACATCAGACCAGAAACGGAACAGGAGTCACTTTGATCCTATTCTCATGACTTACACATAGCTATATCCTAACTTAGTCCGGCAAGGACTGATTACTACAAAGGCTTTACCACCTCCTCTTAATCCTCCGGCTGGATTTAGGGCTGATCTCCATTGTGCTTCCCATGAGGGTGCCCCAGGCCATGACTTGGAGCATTGTTTTGCATTGAAGGCTAGAGTATGTGAATTGGTTAGAACTGGAATACTTGATTTTATAAACAGTCATCTGGATGTTCAGAAAAATGCCTTGCCAGTACATCAGAAATGAAGTTTTGTCACTAGGCCTTTTGTTTCTCGTTGTTTGCACTTTCCTTATTTTGTTTAAGTTGTTTGCTTTCAATTATGTTTGTACTTTCATTAATGAAATAAGCATTGCGACTTTTGATTCAATTCATTTTCGTCCATTTATTTGCATCTTTATGCTTTATTTTTCAAATGTTTACTTCTTGTCCAAAATTTTGATATGCTAAGATTGGAGGGAGGATGATGAAAACGTTATACCCATAATTGCTGTCAGTATGCTTTCAATTAAACCTTATTGACGATGTAAGGCATTGTTTCAATTCCCAAACACTGGAGAAATAAGGAAGTTAATCCCTCGTTACCCCCTTCGAGCCTAGAAGTTGGAGTTTCTTTCGTTACAAAAAACCCACAATTTTAACCTTGGGATGGGTAGTTCTCAGTTAACTTGGTTGTGTGTTCATACGATACACCTTTCATTAACAAAATTTCCTTCGCACACGTCAAACAAGTGTCGAAGATGTTTTCTAATCAAAAGGTCGATGATGGTTCACCGTAATCATTAAAATCAAACAGTCACTTTCCTTCACAAAAAAAATAATATAAAAAAAAGCAAAAGAAGCCCGCTAAGTCAAAACCTATGAAGGAGACTTAGGCAAAACTGGGGCATCCCGCTGACTGTAAACTCTAAAATAAACAGTTTAGGCAAAATTTAGGGATAATACAAAGAGATTTTTAAATCCTTATCTTGAAAATCCTCAATGTCAAAACAATCAAATGTTATAGGGGAGTAGTGGCTGCCTTTTCATAGGTCCCTTTGACTTCTGAGTCATCATTGCTACGATCAATGAAATCCCTAACTTATGGGAACCTGAATGCATAATATGAGTTAACTGAGCATAGGACTGAAGATCATCATGTAGATTGGGTGGGTACAAATAAATTTTGAGCCTTTATCTTTTGTTTCATAAACCGTGAACCAGGCCACATTACAACCCTCAAAAGACCTAATTGAAGCAAGGTTATTTTGAAAGTATACTACAGCAAGGTTGCGTAACCTGACTCCAAAAGATCCTTGCGAATCATTTATTTTGGCAATACACTTTTATTTTAAACTTTGAGTGTCTTGAACCGCCTTGTTCTGACTAACGACTCATGTATTTTCCATCTTTCAAAAATAATTTTTCAAAAATCGCATGAACTTTGCATTACCATGTTTGTATGAATATTTTTGTTTGCAAACTGGCTTTCCTCTAAGGAATTTTCAAACAATGAGAAACTTGGTCAAGTGGTCTTATCAGGGGCAAGTTCCTTTTACATCTTGTCAAAGAATTAGTTCAAGATTTGTTCAAGGCAATATCTTCTCAGATTTGGTTTATCCAGAGAATTGTTCAAGACCCAGACTGGGGCAAGCCCTCCGAGGATACAGCAAAACAGTCGATTCCACGAATCAGACAGCTGAAGCAATTATCAGTTCATTTGACCTGGGGCAGTTTACTTGCATAATCCATAAGCAGTTATTCATCATTCCTACAGTGACTATCAACTTGATACAGTTTAACAGAATGACAGTGATCTCCGTGTTGAGGAATCAGTCCTCCAGTTTTGTCATCTCACCGAAAGAGTCGAGCCTTGTCGTCGATGTCTGCATTTGCATTTGATCATATCTCATAGCATAATTCCTATACATGTGCATATCTTGGGTGCTTTATTCCCCATTTACATTTCTATCTTGGGTGCTTTACTCCCCATTTACATTTCTATCTTGGGTGCTTTATTCCCCATTTACCTCTCTATCTTGGGTGCTTTACTCCCCATTTACATTTCTAGCTTGGATGCTTTACTCCCCATTTACATTTCTATCTTGGGTGCTTTACTCCCCATTTACATTTCTAGCTTGGGTGCTTTACTCCCCATTTACATTTCTATCTTGGGTGCTTTACTCCCCATTTACATTTTTATCTTGGGCGCTTTACTCCCCATTTACATTTCTATCATGGGTGCTTTACTCCCCATTTACATGTCTATCTTGGGTGCTTTACTCCCCACTTACCTTCTATCCTTGGGTGTTTTATCCCCCATGTACCTTTATCCCGGGTGTTTTATTCCCCGTTTACCAGATATTCCTGGGTTTACCTAACATCATGGTGTTTTACCCCCATTTGCTTTTTTTTCTCCCTGAGGTCGTGTTTTACTCGCGTCTTACCTTGTGGGCAAAATTTATTTACTTGGCATCATGGGTGTTTTATCCCCATTTGCGTTTTTCTCCTGAGCTCGTGTTTTACCCGCGTCTTACCTTGCGGACAATTTCTAATTTACTTGGCACCTATCAACAATTCTGTGTCGTGTCTACCCGACGTTCTTCCAGATATGACATGTCTTCTTCCCTAGTGCAATTCCTCGGTGGGTCGTCCCCTGTGACGTTGTTTCGTCTGTATTCGTGCATTTGTCATTTTCATCATACGCATCATATCAGATTCATATTATATTTAGCATTATAGTTCGTTTTGTTTTGTCCATATCATTGCATAGCATTGCGTCTAAAGGCAAAATTTTCGGTTATCTGTATTTAAATCCCTCCAACACGATTTCTCGAGTCTCCGTTGCTCGAATCACCCGGTGAAGTTATTTAAATAGGGGCAACTGTAATACCCCAAATTTTGCCCTAAGATTTGTCGTCGCATTTCATTGCATTTAATCAATTACTAACAAATTTGTGTAGTCGTTTGACTTTTTGCAGGTAAATATCATATGGCATGTATTTTTTTTCTAAAAAGTAAAAATGACACAATTGGCAAGAGGACATGTGTAAGGAGTTGTGAGTGTGAGAGGTTGAGAGTTTGAATCTCACCTTTGTCACTTTTTCTGTTTTTTATTATTTTTACTCTAAATTTTTCTATCTTTCATTAAAAAATAACAAAAATAGTTTTTTATTATTATTTAATTATTGTTTTCGTATTTTAATTAAATCATTTTTTAAAATATTATTTTTTTCACTTTTTTCTAAATTATTCATAAGAATATCCAAAAAATCATAAAATAAAAAATATTGAAAAAAATTTTGTTCTTTTTATAATATTTTTTATTTTAGGAATCAATAGGATTATTAGTTTTTATTTTAAGTTTATTTTAATTATTTTAAATTATTTAAATTTTATTTTTTTTCTTAACTAATTATTTAGTTTGGGCTTTAAAATGGGCTTTAGGGACATTATTGACAATTTGGTGTTAACCCTAATTTGTTCCCTATATATACATGTGTTGCATTGTTGAAAAAGGGGAGAATGAAAAAAACCTAAGAGGAGTGAGTGCCGTTTACCGTTATTTCTTTTTCTTCATCTATTACTGTTGTTTCTTTTTCTTCATCGTTTACCGTTATTTCTTTTCCTTCATCTATTACTGTTATTTCTTTTTCTTCATCTATTACCGTTATTTCTTTTTCTTTATCTATTACTGTTACGTTTATATATTTATAATTTTTAAATTGTTAGAGTTTATATATATATAAGATTAATTTTTGATCGAATTATATCGATACGATGTTTGCACATTTGTGTGCATGACGCGTGACATTTGTGTTAGTTCGATCTGGTTGCGATGATCGCATTTTTGTGTGAGCAATAATACTGTTTTTTTGCTTAATTTCCTTTTCTTTGCGATAAATTTTGTTTCGTCCGATTTAGATCTGGTTGCGATGAGCGCTCAGGCTCACAGTGAAATTGTTGAAAATTATTATAGAGAGTTGAGCCCTAGGGGCAGAACATCGTCAACAAGGCGGCCTCGAGTTTCTCATACTAATCCCCAACACAGCTATTCTTCTAGAAGAATTCTTGGTCAACAATTTTCTCATACTAATTCCCGGCACAACTATTCTTCTTATAGAAGAACTCCTGGTGGTCAACAGCGTTAGCAACATTGTTGGGTTATTTGGCACATTTAAAATTCATTATTGCTTTATTATTATTATTATTATTATTAGTATTATTATTATCATTATTTATTATTATTATCATTATTATTATTATTACCATTATTATTATTATTGTTATCATTAATTTATTAAAACTTGTTATAATATAAAAATCTGTTTTTTAAAATAAATAACATTAACATCTTTTCCAAATTAATATGAAAACCTATTATTTTTAAGAAAAACTTTTTTTTAGATAAATTTAAAATAATAACTAAAATCTTTTTTTAAAAATAATAACTAGAACCGTTATTTATTTTATTTTATTATTGTTCAATTCAAATTTCATTATCATATTGTATCTGCTCCTCTCATGTAACCTCGCGAACTTAACAATCGCTCTTTAAATTCTGCCTTTAAATTTCTGCTTGCATGGTTTAAATTATGACATTATCTCTCTGTTTGCATGATTCAATTATCTCACGCGTTTACCATTATTTCTGTCACATTGCACACATCCGAAGGTTAGGTCTAACTGTTTGGCCGCCGCGCCAATAGTCCGTAAAACTTCACACATTCAATTTCAAATCCTCAAAACTACAAACTACAAATCCTAACTTTCACAAATGCCTCGCCGCAGGCCAAATTACAATTTTACCCCTAGCATTAGGTCAAAGAGCCGCCGCGCTCATTTTAGGGTTTCCCGCCGCGGAATCCCTAACCTAACCCTAATTCACTTAACAATTCAACGTAGAGATTTGGAGTTTCTACACTCCACGTAAGCGTGTCCTTAAGATGCGTTTATTACCCATTGAAACCTTGGCCACAGTCAAGACGTTTCTAACCTCCCTTTTGAGGGGAACTACAGTTACTCTGATTCCATTCCCGTAAGGATATGTAGGCACAAGATGCAATGTCTTGCCGAGTAAACTTAGAATTAACCCCTAGGTTTTTTTTAATTTTCAATCCTTTGTATATACCCTAAAGCAAAATAATTAATGAAATAAATAAAAAAAATAAACAAAAGGTTCCCGTAGAGTACTACGGAAGTTTAGGGTGCTAATACCTTCCCTAAATTTAACCAACCCCCGAACCTTAGATCTCTCCCTTTTAGGTTTTTCCTTTCTTTAACCTTTCCTTCGGATAAATCAAAGACCGGTTGTAAATGAATTAAGATTCAAGTTAATCAATAGCTTGACATCCAAATTTCACCGCAATAGAAAATGGCGACTTCACTGGGGAGTCCTAATTTTTGAGGGTTATCCCTATCTTGTTTATTTTTCTTCATATATTTGTTTCATTAATATTTTTACTCATTTGTATATACGTTGTTCAGGGTACCTGCTTGGGAGTTACTGTGTTGTGAGATAAGTCCTACACCCGGACTTGAGTGACATTATTATAGGATGGCGATATATTCGACGAGGCTTATAGGGAGTGAGTCCCGACTAAGCTAAATCGAGAATCACCACTCAGTTGAGACCCTTTTGAAAATGGTTCGGTTGATTGAGTGTAGTCGTGAAAACTTTTACCATTATCAATTGGAATCTGTGATACTGAGAACCATAGTACCTTTACACCATCTTGGCCTTATCTAGGACGTAGTGCGAGAACTATGTGGGAGTAGTCCTACAATGGTTTCTACGCGATACTACACTCGGACGAGGTTCTCTTGAGAATATTATCGACCCTTGAGTCAGTCGAGAAGTTGATAATATCCGAAAGATGGGCTGATGACTTTGGGCACTTTTTTAGAACCCTTGTTCTGCAGGTACAATTAACCTATAGTACACACCACTTTGGGAAGGGTAGACCTTGACTCCATTCATTGTTCCTCTAACTTAGGACCTTTTGTTTTCTTATGTGTATTTGTGCTTCGCATCCATAAAGCATCATATCATTTCTAGTTTCAAGGAATTCAAAATTCCTTTGCAAATTCAAGAAGTCCTACATTTTAAAGTCTAACAGCTTTTCTTGCTTTTCTAAAAGGGAATATTTGCAATTGACCATTGAGATTCTTGAAACCATTGCATGGCATTAGCATCACATTTTTGCATTGCATTTATCCCCCAGTTTCTCCTTCTTGGTCCTATCGTCTTCTAGTGTACCTTTGAGTCATCAAGCTGATTCCTCGACACAGACATCAGACCAGAAACGGAACAGGAGTCACTTTGATCCTATTCTCATGACTTACACATAGCTATATCCTAACTTAGTCCGGCAAGGACTGATTACTACAAAGGCTTTACCACCTCCTCTTAATCCTCCGGCTGGATTTAGGGCTGATCTCCATTGTGCTTCCCATGAGGGTGCCCCAGGCCATGACTTGGAGCATTGTTTTGCATTGAAGGCTAGAGTATGTGAATTGGTTAGAACTGGAATACTTGATTTTATAAACAGTCATCTGGATGTTCAGAAAAATGCCTTGCCAGTACATCAGAAATGAAGTTTTGTCACTAGGCCTTTTGTTTCTCGTTGTTTGCACTTTCCTTATTTTGTTTAAGTTGTTTGCTTTCAATTATGTTTGTACTTTCATTAATGAAATAAGCATTGCGACTTTTGATTCAATTCATTTTCGTCCATTTATTTGCATCTTTATGCTTTATTTTTCAAATGTTTACTTCTTGTCCAAAATTTTGATATGCTAAGATTGGAGGGAGGATGATGAAAACGTTATACCCATAATTGCTGTCAGTATGCTTTCAATTAAACCTTATTGACGATGTAAGGCATTGTTTCAATTCCCAAACACTGGAGAAATAAGGAAGTTAATCCCTCGTTACCCCCTTCGAGCCTAGAAGTTGGAGTTTCTTTCGTTACAAAAAACCCACAATTTTAACCTTGGGATGGGTAGTTCTCAGTTAACTTGGTTGTGTGTTCATACGATACACCTTTCATTAACAAAATTTCCTTCGCACACGTCAAACAAGTGTCGAAGATGTTTTCTAATCAAAAGGTCGATGATGGTTCACCGTAATCATTAAAATCAAACAGTCACTTTCCTTCACAAAAAAAATAATATAAAAAAAAGCAAAAGAAGCCCGCTAAGTCAAAACCTATGAAGGAGACTTAGGCAAAACTGGGGCATCCCGCTGACTGTAAACTCTAAAATAAACAGTTTAGGCAAAATTTAGGGATAATACAAAGAGATTTTTAAATCCTTATCTTGAAAATCCTCAATGTCAAAACAATCAAATGTTATAGGGGAGTAGTGGCTGCCTTTTCATAGGTCCCTTTGACTTCTGAGTCATCATTGCTACGATCAATGAAATCCCTAACTTATGGGAACCTGAATGCATAATATGAGTTAACTGAGCATAGGACTGAAGATCATCATGTAGATTGGGTGGGTACAAATAAATTTTGAGCCTTTATCTTTTGTTTCATAAACCGTGAACCAGGCCACATTACAACCCTCAAAAGACCTAATTGAAGCAAGGTTATTTTGAAAGTATACTACAGCAAGGTTGCGTAACCTGACTCCAAAAGATCCTTGCGAATCATTTATTTTGGCAATACACTTTTATTTTAAACTTTGAGTGTCTTGAACCGCCTTGTTCTGACTAACGACTCATGTATTTTCCATCTTTCAAAAATAATTTTTCAAAAATCGCATGAACTTTGCATTACCATGTTTGTATGAATATTTTTGTTTGCAAACTGGCTTTCCTCTAAGGAATTTTCAAACAATGAGAAACTTGGTCAAGTGGTCTTATCAGGGGCAAGTTCCTTTTACATCTTGTCAAAGAATTAGTTCAAGATTTGTTCAAGGCAATATCTTCTCAGATTTGGTTTATCCAGAGAATTGTTCAAGACCCAGACTGGGGCAAGCCCTCCGAGGATACAGCAAAACAGTCGATTCCACGAATCAGACAGCTGAAGCAATTATCAGTTCATTTGACCTGGGGCAGTTTACTTGCATAATCCATAAGCAGTTATTCATCATTCCTACAGTGACTATCAACTTGATACAGTTTAACAGAATGACAGTGATCTCCGTGTTGAGGAATCAGTCCTCCAGTTTTGTCATCTCACCGAAAGAGTCGAGCCTTGTCGTCGATGTCTGCATTTGCATTTGATCATATCTCATAGCATAATTCCTATACATGTGCATATCTTGGGTGCTTTATTCCCCATTTACATTTCTATCTTGGGTGCTTTACTCCCCATTTACATTTCTATCTTGGGTGCTTTATTCCCCATTTACCTCTCTATCTTGGGTGCTTTACTCCCCATTTACATTTCTAGCTTGGATGCTTTACTCCCCATTTACATTTCTATCTTGGGTGCTTTACTCCCCATTTACATTTCTAGCTTGGGTGCTTTACTCCCCATTTACATTTCTATCTTGGGTGCTTTACTCCCCATTTACATTTTTATCTTGGGCGCTTTACTCCCCATTTACATTTCTATCATGGGTGCTTTACTCCCCATTTACATGTCTATCTTGGGTGCTTTACTCCCCACTTACCTTCTATCCTTGGGTGTTTTATCCCCCATGTACCTTTATCCCGGGTGTTTTATTCCCCGTTTACCAGATATTCCTGGGTTTACCTAACATCATGGTGTTTTACCCCCATTTGCTTTTTTTTCTCCCTGAGGTCGTGTTTTACTCGCGTCTTACCTTGTGGGCAAAATTTATTTACTTGGCATCATGGGTGTTTTATCCCCATTTGCGTTTTTCTCCTGAGCTCGTGTTTTACCCGCGTCTTACCTTGCGGACAATTTCTAATTTACTTGGCACCTATCAACAATTCTGTGTCGTGTCTACCCGACGTTCTTCCAGATATGACATGTCTTCTTCCCTAGTGCAATTCCTCGGTGGGTCGTCCCCTGTGACGTTGTTTCGTCTGTATTCGTGCATTTGTCATTTTCATCATACGCATCATATCAGATTCATATTATATTTAGCATTATAGTTCGTTTTGTTTTGTCCATATCATTGCATAGCACTGCGTCTACAGGCAAAATTTTCGGTTATCTGTATTTAAATCCCTCCACCACGATTTCTCGAGTCTCCGTTGCTCGAATCACCCGGTGAAGTTATTTAAATAGGGGCAACTGTAATACCCCAAATTTTGCCCTAAGATTTGTCGTTGCATTTCATTGCATTTAATCAATTACTAACAAATTTGTGTAGTTGTTTGACTTTTTGCAGGTAAATATCATATGGCATGTATTTTTTTTCTAAAAAGTAAAAATGGCACAATTGGCAAGAGGACATGTGTAAGGAGTTGTGAGTGTGAGAGGTTGAGAGTTCAAATCTCACCTTTGTCACTTTTTTTGTTTTTTATTATTTTTACTCTAAATTTTTCTATCTTTCATTAAAAAATAACAAAAATAGTTTTTTATTATTATTTAATTATTATTTTCGTATTTTAATTAAATCATTTTTTAAAATATTATTTTTTAAACTTTTTTCTAAATTATTCATAAAAATATCCAAAAAATCATAAAATAAAAAATATTGAAAAAAATTTTGTTCTTTTTATAATATTTTTGATTTTAGGAATCAATAGGATTATTAGTTTTTATTTTAAGTTTATTTTAATTATTTTAAATTATTTAAATTTTATTTTTTTTTCTTAACTAATTATTTAGTTTGGGCTTTAAAATGGGCTTTAGGGACATTATTGACAATTTGGTGTTAACCCTAATTTGTTCCCTATATATACATGTGTTGCATTGTTGAAAAAGGGGGAGAATGAAAAAAACCTAAGAGGAGTGAGTGCCGTTTACCGTTATTTCTTTTTCTTCATCTATTACTGTTGTTTCTTTTTCTTCATCGTTTACCGTTATTTCTTTTCCTTCATCTATTACTGTTATTTCTTTTTCTTCATCTATTACCGTTATTTCTTTTTCTTTATCTATTACTGTTACGTTTATATATTTACAATTTTTAAATTGTTAGAGTTTATATATATATATATAAGATTAATTTTTGATCGAATTATATCGATACGATGTTTGCACATTTGTGTGCATGACGCGTGACATTTGTGTTAGTTCGATCTGGTTGCGATGATCGCATTTTTGTGTGAGCAATAATACTGTTTTTTTGCTTAATTTCCTTTTCTTTGCGATAAATTTTGTTTCGTCCGATTTAGATCTGGTTGCGATGAGCGCTCAGGCTCACAGTGAAATTGTTGAAAATTATTATAGAGAGTTGAGCCCTAGGGGCAGAACATCGTCAACAAGGCGGCCTCGAGTTTCTCATACTAATCCCCAACACAGCTATTCTTCTAGAAGAATTCTTGGTCAACAATTTTCTCATACTAATTCCCGGCACAACTATTCTTCTTATAGAAGAACTCCTGGTGGTCAACAGCGTTAGCAACATTGTTGGGTTATTTGGCACATTTAAAATTCATTATTGCTTTATTATTATTATTATTATTAGTATTATTATTATCATTATTTATTATTATTATCATTATTATTATTATTATTACCATTATTATTATTATTGTTATCATTAATTTATTAAAACTTGTTATAATATAAAAATCTGTTTTTTAAAATAAATAACATTAACATCTTTTCCAAATTAATATGAAAACCTATTATTTTTAAGAAAAACTTTTTTTTAGATAAATTTAAAATAATAACTAAAATCTTTTTTTAAAAATAATAACTAGAACCGTTATTTATTTTATTTTATTATTGTTCAATTCAAATTTCATTATCATATTGTATCTGCTCCTCTCATGTAACCTCGCGAACTTAACAATCGCTCTTTAAATTCTGCCTTTAAATTTCTGCTTGCATGGTTTAAATTATGACATTATCTCTCTGTTTGCATGATTCAATTATCTCACGCGTTTACCATTATTTCTGTCACATTGCACACATCCGAAGGTTAGGTCTAACTGTTTGGCCGCCGCGCCAATAGTCCGTAAAACTTCACACATTCAATTTCAAATCCTCAAAACTACAAACTACAAATCCTAACTTTCACAAATGCCTCGCCGCAGGCCAAATTACAATTTTACCCCTAGCATTAGGTCAAAGAGCCGCCGCGCTCATTTTAGGGTTTCCCGCCGCGGAATCCCTAACCTAACCCTAATTCACTTAACAATTCAACGTAGAGATTTGGAGTTTCTACACTCCACGTAAGCGTGTCCTTAAGATGCGTTTATTACCCATTGAAACCTTGGCCACAGTCAAGACGTTTCTAACCTCCCTTTTGAGGGGAACTACAGTTACTCTGATTCCATTCCCGTAAGGATATGTAGGCACAAGATGCAATGTCTTGCCGAGTAAACTTAGAATTAACCCCTAGGTTTTTTTTAATTTTCAATCCTTTGTATATACCCTAAAGCAAAATAATTAATGAAATAAATAAAAAAAATAAACAAAAGGTTCCCGTAGAGTACTACGGAAGTTTAGGGTGCTAATACCTTCCCTAAATTTAACCAACCCCCGAACCTTAGATCTCTCCCTTTTAGGTTTTTCCTTTCTTTAACCTTTCCTTCGGATAAATCAAAGACCGGTTGTAAATGAATTAATATTCAAGTTAATCAATAGCTTGACATCCAAATTTCACCGCAATAGAAAATGGCGACTTCACTGGGGAGTCCTAATTTTTGAGGGTTATCCCTATCTTGTTTATTTTTCTTCATATATTTGTTTCATTAATATTTTTACTCATTTGTATATACGTTGTTCAGGGTACCTGCTTGGGAGTTACTGTGTTGTGAGATAAGTCCTACACCCGGACTTGAGTGACATTATTATAGGATGGCGATATATTCGACGAGGCTTATAGGGAGTGAGTCCCGACTAAGCTAAATCGAGAATCACCGCTCAGTTGAGACCCTTTTGAAAATGGTTCGGTTGATTGAGTGTAGTCGTGAAAACTTTTACCATTATCGATTGGAGTCTGTGATACTGAGAACCATAGTACCTTTACACCATCTTGGCCTTATCTAGGACGTAGTGCGGAAACTATGTGGGAGTAGTCCTACAATGGTTTCTACGCGATACTACACTCGGACGAGGTTCTCTTGAGAATATTATCGACCCTTGAGTCAGTCGAGAAGTTGATAATATCCGAAAGATGGACTGATGACTTTGGGCACTTTTTTAGAACCCTTGTTCTGCAGGTACAATTAACCTATAGTACACACCACTTTGGGAAGGGTAGACCTTGACTCCATTCATTGTTCCTCTAACTTAGGACCTTTTGTTTTCTTATGTGTATTTGTGCTTCGCATCCATAAAGCATCATATCATTTCTAGTTTCAAGGAATTCAAAATTCCTTTGCAAATTCAAGAAGTCCTACATTTTAAAGTCTAACAGCTTTTCTTGCTTTTCTAAAAGGGAATATTTGCAATTGACCATTGAGATTCTTGAAACCATTGCATGGCATTAGCATCACATTTTTGCATTGCATTTATCCCCCAGTTTCTCCTTCTTGGTCCTATCGTCTTCTAGTGTACCTTTGAGTCATCAAGCTGATTCCTCGACACAGACATCAGACCAGAAACGGAACAGGAGTCACTTTGATCCTATTCTCATGACTTACACATAGCTATATCCTGACTTAGTCCGGCAAGGACTGATTACTACAAAGGCTTTACCACCTCCTCTTAATCCTCCGGCTGGATTTAGGGCTGATCTCCATTGTGCTTCCCATGAGGGTGCCCCAGGCCATGACTTGGAGCATTGTTTTGCATTGAAGGCTAGAGTATGTGAATTGGTTAGAACTGGAATACTTGATTTGACAGACAGTCATCCGGATGTTCAGAAAAATGCCTTGCCAGTACATCAGAAATGAAGTTTTGTCACTAGGCCTTTTGTTTCTCGTTGTTTGCACTTTCCTTATTTTGTTTAAGTTGTTTGCTTTCAATTATGTTTGTACTTTCATTAATGAAATAAGCATTGCGACTTTTGATTCAATTCATTTTCGTCCATTTATTTGCATCTTTATGCTTTATTTTTCAAATGTTTACTTCTTGTCCAAAATTTTGATATACTAAGATTGGAGGGAGGATGATGAAAACGTTATACCCATAATTGCTGTCAGTATGCTTTCATTCAAACCTTGTTGACGATGTAAGGCATTGTTTCAATTCCCAAACACTGGAGAAATAAGGAAGTTAATCCCTCGTTACCCCCTTCGAGCCTAGAAGTTGGAGTTTCTTTCGTTACAAAAAACCCACAATTTTAACCTTGGGATGGGTAGTTCTCAGTTAACTTGGTTGTGTGTTCATACGATACACCTTTCATTAACAAATTTTCCTTCGCACACGTCAAACAAGTGTCGAAGATGTTTTCTAATCAAAAGGTCGATGATGGTTCACCGTAATCATTAAAATCAAACAGTCACTTTCCTTCACAAAAAAAATAATATAAAAAAAGCAAAAGAAGCCCGCTAAGTCAAAACCTATGAAGGAGACTTAGGCAAAACTGGGGCATCCCGCTGACTGTAAACTCTAAAATAAACAGTTTAGGCAAAATTTAGGGATAATACAAAGAGATTTTTAAATCCTTATCTTGAAAATCCTCAATGTCAAAACAATCAAATGTTATAGGGGAGTAGTGGCTGCCTTTTCATAGGTCCCTTTGACTTCTGAGTCATCATTGCTACGATCAATGAAATCCCTAACTTATGGGAACCTGAATGCATAATATGAGTTAACTGAGCATAGGACTGAAGATCATCACGTAGATTGGGTGGGTACAAATAAATTTTGAGCCTTTATCTTTTGTTTCATAAACCGTGAACCAGGCCACATTATAACCCTCAAAAGACCTAATTGAAGCAAGGTTATTTTGAAAGTATACTACAACAAGGTTGCGTAACCTGACTCCAAAAGATCCTTGCGAATCATTTATTTTGGCAATACACTTTTATTTTAAACTTTGAGTGTCTTGAACCGCCTTGTTCTGACTAACGACTCATGTATTTTCCATCTTTCAAAAATAATTTTTCAAAAATCGCATGAACTTTGCATTACCATGTTTGTATGAATATTTTTGTTTGCAAACTGGCTTTCCTCTAAGAAATTTTCAAACAATGAGAAACTTGGTCAAGTGATCTTATCAGGGGCAAGTTCCTTTTACATCTTGTCAAAGAATTAGTTCAAGATTTGTTCAAGGCAATATCTTCTCAGATTTGGTTTATCCAGAGAATTGTTTAAGACCCAGACTGGGGCAAGCCCTCCGAGGATACAGCAAAACAGTCGATTCCACAAATCAGACAGCTGAAGCAATTATCAGTTCATTTGACCTGGGGCAATTTACTTGCATAATCCCTAAGCAGTTATTCATCATTCCTACAGTGACTATCAACTTGATACAGTTTAACAGAATGACAGTGATCTCCGTGTTGAGGAATCAGTCCTCCAGTTTTGTCATCTCACCGAAAGAGTCGAGCCTTGTCGTCGATGTCTACATTTGCATTTGATCATATCTCATAGCATAATTCCTATACATGTGCATATCTTGGGTGCTTTATTCCCCATTTACATTTCTATCTTGGGTGTTTTACTCCCCATTTACATTTCTATCTTGGGTGCTTTATTCCCCATTTACCTCTCTATCTTGGGTGCTTTACTCCCCATTTACATTTCTAGCTTGGGTGCTTTACTCCCCATTTACATTTCTATCTTGGGTGCTTTACTCCCCATTTACATTTCTAGCTTGGGTGCTTTACTCCCCATTTACATTTCTATCTTGGGTGTTTTACTCCCCATTTACATTTTTATCTTGGGCGCTTTACTCCCCATTTACATTTCTATCCTGGGTGCTTTACTCCCCATTTACATGTCTATCTTGGGTGCTTTACTCCCCACTTACCTTCTATCCTTGGGTGTTTTATCCCCCATTTACCTTTATCCCGGGTGTTTTATTCCCCGTTTACCAGATATTCCTGGGTTTACCTAACATCATGGTGTTTTACCCCCATTTGCTTTTTTTTCTCCCTGAGGTCGTGTTTTACTCGCGTCTTACCTTGTGGGCAAAATTTATTTACTTGGCATCATGGGTGTTTTATCCCCATTTGCGTTTTTCTCCTGAGCTCGTGTTTTACCCGCGTCTGACCTTGCGGACAATTTCTAATTTACTTGGCACCTATCAACAATTCTGTGTCGTGTCTACCCGACGTTCTTCCAGATATGACATGTCTTCTTCCCTAGTGCAATTCCTCGGTGGGTCGTCCCCTGTGACGTTGTTTCGTCTGTATTCGTGCATTTGTCATTTTCATCATACGCATCATATCAGATTCATATTATATTTAGCATTATAGTTCGTTTTGTTTTGTCCATATCATTGCATAGCATTGCGTCTAAAGGCAAAATTTTCGGTTATCTGTATTTAAATCCCTCCAACACGATTTCTCGAGTCTCCGTTGCTCGAATCACCCGGTGAAGTTATTTAAATAGGGGCAACTGTAATACCCCAAATTTTGCCCTAAGATTTGTCGTCGCATTTCATTGCATTTAATCAATTACTAACAAATTTGTGTAGTCGTTTGACTTTTTGCAGGTAAATATCATATGGCATGTATTTTTTTTCTAAAAAGTAAAAATGACACAATTGGCAAGAGGACATGTGTAAGGAGTTGTGAGTGTGAGAGGTTGAGAGTTTGAATCTCACCTTTGTCACTTTTTCTGTTTTTTATTATTTTTACTCTAAATTTTTCTATCTTTCATTAAAAAATAACAAAAATAGTTTTTTATTATTATTTAATTATTGTTTTCGTATTTTAATTAAATCATTTTTTAAAATATTATTTTTTTCACTTTTTTCTAAATTATTCATAAGAATATCCAAAAAATCATAAAATAAAAAATATTGAAAAAAATTTTGTTCTTTTTATAATATTTTTTATTTTAGGAATCAATAGGATTATTAGTTTTTATTTTAAGTTTATTTTAATTATTTTAAATTATTTAAATTTTATTTTTTTTCTTAACTAATTATTTAGTTTGGGCTTTAAAATGGGCTTTAGGGACATTATTGACAATTTGGTGTTAACCCTAATTTGTTCCCTATATATACATGTGTTGCATTGTTGAAAAAGGGGAGAATGAAAAAAACCTAAGAGGAGTGAGTGCCGTTTACCGTTATTTCTTTTTCTTCATCTATTACTGTTGTTTCTTTTTCTTCATCGTTTACCGTTATTTCTTTTCCTTCATCTATTACTGTTATTTCTTTTTCTTCATCTATTACCGTTATTTCTTTTTCTTTATCTATTACTGTTACGTTTATATATTTATAATTTTTAAATTGTTAGAGTTTATATATATATAAGATTAATTTTTGATCGAATTATATCGATACGATGTTTGCACATTTGTGTGCATGACGCGTGACATTTGTGTTAGTTCGATCTGGTTGCGATGATCGCATTTTTGTGTGAGCAATAATACTGTTTTTTTGCTTAATTTCCTTTTCTTTGCGATAAATTTTGTTTCGTCCGATTTAGATCTGGTTGCGATGAGCGCTCAGGCTCACAGTGAAATTGTTGAAAATTATTATAGAGAGTTGAGCCCTAGGGGCAGAACATCGTCAACAAGGCGGCCTCGAGTTTCTCATACTAATCCCCAACACAGCTATTCTTCTAGAAGAATTCTTGGTCAACAATTTTCTCATACTAATTCCCGGCACAACTATTCTTCTTATAGAAGAACTCCTGGTGGTCAACAGCGTTAGCAACATTGTTGGGTTATTTGGCACATTTAAAATTCATTATTGCTTTATTATTATTATTATTATTAGTATTATTATTATCATTATTTATTATTATTATCATTATTATTATTATTATTATTACCATTATTATTATTATTGTTATCATTAATTTATTAAAACTTGTTATAATATAAAAATCTGTTTTTTAAAATAAATAACATTAACATCTTTTCCAAATTAATATGAAAACCTATTATTTTTAAGAAAAACTTTTTTTTAGATAAATTTAAAATAATAACTAAAATCTTTTTTTTAAAATAATAACTAGAACCGTTATTTATTTTATTTTATTATTGTTCAATTCAAATTTCATTATCATATTGTATCTGCTCCTCTCATGTAACCTCGCGAACTTAACAATCGCTCTTTAAATTCTGCCTTTAAATTTCTGCTTGCATGGTTTAAATTATGACATTATCTCTTTGTTTGCATGATTCAATTATCTCACGCGTTTACTATTATTTCTGTCACATTGCACACATCCGAAGGTTAGGTCTAACTGTTTGGCCGCCGCGCCAATAGTCCGTAAAACTTCACACATTCAATTTCAAATCCTCAAAACTACAAACTACAAATCCTAACTTTCACAAATGCCTCGCCGCAGGCCAAATTACAATTTTACCCCTAGCATTAGGTCAAAGAGCCGCCGCGCTCATTTTAGGGTTTCCCGCCGCGGAATCCCTAACCTAACCCTAATTCACTTAATAATTCAACGTAGAGATTTGGAGTTTCTACACTCCACGTAAGCGTGTCCTTAAGATGCGTTTATTACCCATTGAAACCTTGGCCACAGTCAAGACGTTTCTAACCTCCCTTTTGAGGGGAACTACAGTTACTCTGATTCCATTCCCGTAAGGATATGTAGGCACAAGATGCGATGTCTTGCCGAGTAAACTTAGAATTAACCCCTAGGTTTTTTTTAATTTTCAATCCTTTGTATATACCCTAAAGCAAAATAATTAATGAAATAAATAAAAAAAATAAACAAAAGGTTCCCGTAGAGTACTACGGAAGTTTAGGGTGCTAATACCTTCCCTAAATTTAACCAACCCCCGAACCTTAGATCTCTCCCTTTTAGGTTTTTCCTTTCTTTAACCTTTCCTTCGGATAAATCAAAGACCGGTTGTAAATGAATTAAGATTCAAGTTAATCAATAGCTTGACATCCAAATTTCACCGCAATAAAACCAAAATAAGAAATTTTACTAAGTTTCTAACTAGTTCTTTTAGTATGTCATATGCACTGAGATATATTGTTAACACCTACTATAACGGAGAGACATATGTCTCTGATGTATCTGGGTTTGGTTTTCAAAACACCGATATTGTCCGATTCACAATCAATAGAAACACAAGTTTCTTGCATTTCAAAGAAATATTGGAATCGAAATTAGGGCTTGGTCCTATAGCACAAATAATATTTCAAAACCCTGTTTTTTTTCCGAAACCAACCACGTTCAATTTTCTCCACTTGAAGTGCGAGATGATGAAGATGTTGAAAATATGTTCGTTAGTCATGAACATTCTGGTTTCAACTATATCGAGTTGTATATGTTACTTCAACAAGATATTCCATCTCAATAGTCTCAGATCATCGATCAATCAACACTTATAAACTTAGATGAAACTGAATCAGAATACTCAGATGAAACCGAACCGGAGGTCAACATTGTTGATGAAAAAGAAGAAGGAAGCGAGACGTTGGTGTTAGAACACAGATTGGGGTTTAATATATCTCATTATTTTGATGATAACATTAATGAAATTTTGTATAAAAGAAATATATACTTTAATTATGTTCAAGTGTTTATTTGTTTCAGATATCAAAATTAATATTATTCTGGAAGCAAGAACGCCTCTGAACACTACAGAATGATAAAGCTCTGAGCGTCAGAAGCAATACATCAGAAGACTCTAATCTGCTACAAATGACTCTAAGCGAAGCTGAGAAGAACTTGAGTAAAGAACATACGGTAAAATTTCAGAAGACTCTGGAAGTACTTAACGCTGCAAGTACAGAGGCTTTGATAAGCAAGTATGCTCTGATAAAGATTTTCATGCTAAAGCGCTTTGCTGCAAACTCTGATAGAGTAACTCTGATCTGAAGAACTAGGAACATCATCAGAGGAACTGATGCAAGACGTTCTAATGTTGTTGAAGAAGATGTTGTTCAAATAAAGATCCGTTGGCATATTCCTTATCCTTATCCAAACGGCTCTTTCCTCATTCGTGCATGACACAGGAATTCAGACAAAAAGGATTTGTCTGAACAATCCCCTTTTGAGAAAGGAAAATTCAATAGAAGACAAAAGCAACAAAATGCACAGTCTTTGAGAAATGGACTTCAAGTACTATAAAAGCAAGTCTTAGCATCACTTCATAGTTAATGACACATTGACGAATCATTTGAAAAATTATTCAACAAGCAAATCATACAAACATTCTTCAAAGCTGAATAGTTTTTATTTCGTTCTTAAACTTGTGTAAAAATCACAGTTGTGATATAGCTTTTTAGAAGCAACTATTAAACACATTGTTAGTTTATCTTTTGTAAAAGATTCCTTAAGAGACCAAGTGTGGTCAGATTTCTTGAGAAGACTAAGACAGTTGTCTTAGTGGTTAACACTGTAATTAGTTTGATTTAGTGGATTAAGTCCTTGTTGAGAAAGGCAAATCACCTTAGTAGGATGGACTGGAGTAGTTTGAGTTCAAACGAATTGGGATAAAAATACCTTGTTCTTTTTCTATCATCTTAATTGTTTTTGAAACCCTTATTCAACCCCCATTCTAAGTGTTTTTCCTACCTTCAGTTGGCATCAGAGCTTCGGTTCTGTAAGTGCTTTCACTTAACCGTGACAGAAAAAGATCCTGTTGGGAAAAACTCTTGATCTATTATTCTTGTTTTATCATGGCTGAAACTTCAACTTCAAACAACAACAAATATGATGATAGAGACAGAACCAACACCAAACCTCCCATGTTTGATGGTGAGAAGTTTGATTATTGGAAAGATAGAATAAAAAGTTTATTTCTAGGCTATGACGCTGACTTATGGGATTTGGTCATTGATGGTTATATTCATCCTACAAATGATGAAGGCAAAAAGGTTGACAGAAAGTCAATGACTGATCAACAGAAAAAGGATTTTAGAAATCATTACAAGGCGAGAACCATTCTATTAAATGCTATATCTCATACTGAGTATGAGAAAATAACAAATAGAGAAACAACATTTGATATGTATGAATCTTTAAAAATGACGCATGAAGGAAACTCCCAAGTGAAGGAGACAAAGGCCTTAGCGCTCATTCAGAAATACGAAGCCTTCAAGATGGAGGAATCTAAATCTGTGGAAGCGATGTTCTCAAGACTTTAGATTCTAACTGCTGGTCTGAAGGTTCTGGACAAAGGTTACTCTATTGCTGACCACGTCAAGAAGATAATCAGAAGCTTACCGACAAGGGGGAGACCAATAGTGACAGCGTTGAAGCTTGCAAAGGATCTGAATAAGATCACTCTGGAGGAACTTATCAGTTCCTTAAGGAGTCATGAAATTGAGCTGGAAGAAGACGAACCTCAGAAGAAAGGTAAGTCTGTTGCACTAAAATCTAACAAATCTGCTAAAGCTTTGCAGGTAATTGAAGAAAGCTCTGAAGAATCTTCCTCTGAAGAAGATGAACTGTCTTTGCTGTCTAGAAGGATAAACCAACTCTGGAAGCATAAACAAAAGCAGTTCAGAAACTTCAAGAGATCTGATCAACGTGGCGAATCTTCTGGACACAAGAAATCCGGAAAGAAAGATGTAGTGTGCTACGAGTGCAAGGAGCCAGGCCACTATAAAAATGAATGTCCTAAACTTCTGAAGGAGAAACCCATAAAGATGTTTGAAAAGAAGAAGAAAGTTCTAATGGCCATGTGGGATGATTCAAATGCTTCTGAATCTTCATCAGAGTCAGAAGATGAATGTGCTAATATGGCACTGATGGATGACATGGAGGACCACGAAGAAACAGCTGAATCTGGATCAGAATCAGATTCAGAAGAGGTATTTTATGAACTTACCAGAGCTAAACTTACTGAAAGTTTATCTGAAATTCTTGAAAGCTACAGTAAGATCAAACTCAAATACAAGAAGCTTCAGAGATATCTTGCATCTAAGACTGATCATCTGAGATCAGAAGTTGCTGAGCTTAAAGCAAATAATCTTAAAATGAAAAATGATTTAGAAAAAGCTCAAAAGTATGACTCATATCCTATGTCATGCTCTAAAAACATTTTAGAAGAGTATGATTATAGTTTTCAGAGGTTTCTGTCCAGAGGCCTAGATAGAAGTAAAATGGCTTCCATGATCTATGGCGTAAGCAGAAACAATAGAAAGGGAATTGGATATGAACCACCCTATGGGAAGGATTTAAATCCAAAACCTGTTGATAAACTGATCATTAAGTATTCTCCTCTGTACACCCATTTTAAATATGGTCATCTGAATGATATCAATCACACACATACTGATCAGAACACTAAAGCTTTTGTTAAACCAAAGTTTCGTTAGAATAAAGATGCTTTTAAGGGAAAGAAATTCAGACAGAATTTCAAACATACTAACCCCAGAGGACCCAAGAAAATATGGGTACCTAAGGACAAAATAATCTTTGTTGCAGATGTCCTTAGCAGCAAAGTTGAGACACCAATCATGGTACCTGGACTCTGGCTGCTCGCGACACATGACGGGAAGAAGGTCTATGTTCCAAAGCCTGGAACTTAGATCTGGAGGTGATGTGAAGTTTGGAGGGAACCAGAAGGGAAAAATTATTGGCTTTGGAACTATAGGTAATGGTAACCTCCCTTCCATATCTAATGTCTTGTTGAAGGGTTAACACATAATCTATTGTCCATAAGTCAATTAAGTGACAATGGTTATGATATAATCTTCAATAAAAAATGTTGTAAAGCTGTGAGTTAAAAAGATGGTTCAATCCTCTTTAATGGGAAAAGGAAGAACAACATTTACAAAATTAATCTTTCAGAACTAAAAGTTCAAAATGTAAAATGCCTTATGTCTGTTAACAATGAGCAATGGGTCTGGCATAGAAGATTGGGGCATATTAGTATGAGACGTATATCTCAGATTAATAAACTCAATCTGGTCAAAGGACTTCCTCAGTTGAAGTTCAACTCAGATGCTCTTTTGAAGCATGTCAGAAAGGAAAATTTTCAAAATCTTTTTTCAAAGCTAAAAATGTTATCTCTACCTCTAGACCAGTAGAGCTACTTCATATTGATCTGTTTGAACCAGTGAAAACGGCATCCATCAGAGGCAAGAAGTATGGATTAATCATAGTTGATGACTACATCAGATGGACATGGGTAAAATTCCTGAAACACAAGGATGAGTCACATTTTGTATTCTTTGACTTCTGCAATCAAGTCCAAAACGAAAAAGAATTTAAAATTGTTAAAGTCAGAGAATTTGAAAATAAACACTTTGAAAAATATTTTAAAGAAAATGGCATTGCACATGATTTTTCTTGTCCTAGAACTCCTCAACAAAATGGAGTTGTAGAAAGGAGAAATAGAACATTGCAAGAAATGGCCAGAACCATAATCAACAAGACTAACATGGCAAAACATTTTTTGGCAGAAGCAATTAATACAACTTGTTATATTCAGAACAAAGTGTCTGTAAGACCTCTTCTAGAGAAGACTCCTTATGAATTGTGGAGGAATAGAAAGTCCAACATTTCTTATTTCCATCCTTTTGGATGTGTTTGTTTTATTTTGAATACTAAGGAAAATCTGAACAAGTTTATTCTAAAGCTCAGAAGTGTTTCATGCTTGGATATTCTGAACGCTCTAAAGGCTACAAAGTATACAATACTGAAACACATATTGTAGAGGAATCAATTCATGTTAGATTTGATGATAAGCTTGGAAATCAAAAGCCAAAGCAGCTTGAAATTTCTGCAGATAGAGAAGTTTTTCTCATAGACTCTGAAGAATCAGAGGCAGACAAAGCTCAAGCAAAAGCACCATAAGCAACGTCAGATGCTACTCCTTTGACTGCTCAGATGGATAGCTTGACAATTTCTGAAGAACCAACTGTTAAAGGATCATCCAGAATCAAAGCCTCTCATCCAGAGGAAATTATAATTGGAAAGAAGGATGACCCTATCAGAACAAGATCCTTTCTCAGATCATCTGGAACGTCATTGTTTGGTTTGGTATCTATCATTGAACCTACCTCTGTGGATGAGGCTCTGTAAGATAATGATTGGATACTTGCTATGCAAAAGGAGCTTAACCAATTCACAAGGAATGATGTTTGGGATCTGGTTCCAAGACCAAATGGATTTAATATCATTGGAACAAAATGAGTCTTCAGAAACAAGCTAAACGAGCAAGGAGAAGTTATCAGAAACAAGGCTAGGCTGGTTGCTCAAGGATATAGTTAGCAAGGTATAGATTACATAGAGACATATGCTCATGTGGCAAGGTTAGAATCTATTTGCTTGCTTACTTCTTTTGCTGCACAGAATAACATCACTCTGTATTAGATGGATGTTAAAAGTGCTTTCTTAAATGGCTTTATAGAAGAGGAAGTTTATGTTCATCAACCCCCTGGTTTTGAAAATTAAAAATTTCCAGAACATGTTTTTAAACTGAAGAAATTACTCTATGGCTTAAAACAAGCTCCCAAAGCTTGGTATGAGAGGCTGAGTAATTTTCTTCTGGAAAATAATTTTATCAGAGGAAAAGTTGATACTACTCTCTTCCATAAATCAATTAAGAAAGACATTTTAATCTGTCAGATTTATGTTGATGACATTATTTTTGGAACAACAAATATTACGCTTGGAAAGGAGTTTGCTCAATCTATGCAGGCAGAATTTGAAATGAGCATGATGGGAGAACTCAGATTCTTTCTGGGAATTTAAGTAAATCAAACTCTAGAAGGCACCTACATACATTAGACAAAGTATGTAAAGGAGATTCTGAAGAAATTCAACATGACAGAAAGTAAGCTAGCAAAGACTCCAATGCATCCAACAAGCACTCTAGGTAAAGAAGAGGTAAGTAAAAAGGTAGATCAGAAGCTCTATAGAGGTATGATTTGTTCTCTTCTGTACTTGATTGCTTCTAGACCTGATATCCTCTTTAGTGTTTGTCTATGTGCTAGATTCCAATCAGATCCTAGAGAATCTCACTTAACAGATGTTAAGAGGATTCTGAGGTATCTGAAAGGTACTACTAACGTGGGTTTGTGTTATAGAAGATCTGATGAATACATATTAGTTGGATTCTGTGGTGTTGATTATGCTGGAGACAGAATAGAACATAAAAGTACTTCTGGGAGTTGTCAGTTTCTGGGAAGTCATCTGATCTCATGGTTCAGCAAGAAGAAACCCACAATAGCACTTTCAACAACAGAAGTAGAATATATTGCTGCTGCTGGTTGTAGCACACAGATGCTCTGGATGAAAAGTCAACTAGAAGATTATCAGATACATGAGAGTAACATTTCTATCTTCTGTGATAATACTTATGCTATTTGCCTATCTAAAAACCCTATTTTACATTCTAAGGCAAAGCATATAGAAATTAAACATCATTTCATCAGAGACTATGTTCAAAAGGGAATTATAAGTTTGAATTTTGTCGATACAGACCATCAATGAGCTGATATCTTCACAAAACCCCTTGTTGAAGATAGGTTTAAATTTATTCTGAAGAATATTAGTATGAATTTTTGTCCAGAATAAAACTATTATTCAGAAGCAAATTTATTCAGATGAAAAATGATTAATGTCTATACTCTGAAGTAAGTCATCTGATTATTTCTTTTGGTACGTTATTTATTTTGTGAAACTCTAAACTAACAAGTCTCAGAAGATCTGAGCATTGATTAACGTTTCTTATTCTAAAGAGATTCAGAGGCACATCAACATCAAACACGTGTCACATGAAATCTGAAAAGGTGGAGTGTAAACAATGAGACACCGTTTAGAGGTACTATTTTAATTCTCAATTCCTCGTTTTCCTCCCCACGCTTGTCAGTATCATTTAATGCTCTTAAATCATTATTCTTTTTGGTGTGATTTTTTGTTTTAAATTAATTGAATTAAATGCTGAACGTGTGAATGTGCCCCCTAATTTTTGCCCCTATATATTCCACAACATAACACTTCTCACATTTTTCACTCTCTCTCACACCTATATGCGTTTCTGTTTGCTTCATTGCTTCTTCTTCCCTTCCAAACCCATATCTCAAAGAAGGACTCGTTATCTCTCAAGATCAGAAATGACAACTTCATCTTCAACCTCTCAATAGTTTAAATCTACAATGGCTGCGATTTCATCTTCTAATATGGGTCCTGCTCCGTTCAAAGAACCTGTAAGAACTTTTCTCACACCTGTTGATCAACTGGAAGTTTTATGTGAGTTCTTGGTAGATTTTGAATGTATTGTTGTGAATGGTTTTGATTTGCGCCCAACTGTGTCATCATAAGGATGGACAAAGTATTTTGATAGACTGATAGGTACAGTTTATCCTTGTTTGGTTAAAGAATTTTGGATCCATGCAACCGTTTACCCCAAATTCATTGTTTCTTCAGTTCGGGGTAAAGAGATTATCATCACTGAAGATCTGATTCGCAAGTTGATAGGATATCAAGAAACAGATGGTGTTACTCATCTTCCAGTAGGTCGTATTGAAATGGATGACGTGTACAGTGAATTTTTCACTTCTGGGAAAGTTTCAAGCAAAATAAAGGATTTAAAGGTTCATTACAAGATTTGGGCAAAGATCTTCTTAGGCTGCATACATCACATGAAATCCACTAATTCTCCTGACTACATAAACACAGATCAGATGTATTTCATGTACTGTCTGGGTAAAGGCATCAAGGTGGATCTGCCTCACTTACTTTTTACTCATCTGTGGAGTCATGTGAAACAGTCCAGAGAGGAAGTCAGAACAAAGGATCAAAAGATCAGAAACTGGATCCCTATGGGAAGACTGATCTCAGATATTCTGACTGAAAATGGATTAGTGGCTCATCTGACAGAGGCTGGTCAGACAGAAGAGTTAGCTTCAATTATTGGAAAGCCTCTGAATGGAAAGAGTCTACAGAGGATGAGGATAGTGGAAGAACTTACTTCTGCACCAGTTCAGATCAACATTGATGAAGTAAGCCAGAGGACTAACATCTGAACCACATCAATCTGAAACCATACCATCTGATCCTGAACCAATCATTCTTGATCTCCAACCTCTCTCGACTGTCTTTCCAGTTTCATCTGGATCATCTGAATCTTTTGATTCATCTGATTCCACCGATAGATGATAGATCAGATGCCATCTCTTCTTTTCTCAAACCCTTTGTTTCTATTCCATCAGACCCTAAGGATGATACTTTTTCTTCTGAACCAACCCCATCTGAACCTAAGGTTGTGAATACCTCATCTGTTCGTACTCTATCTTATCCTCCTGTCTTCATTATTCCTTTTTCTTCTATACCTTCAACCTCTGCTACCATGCAAACATCACCCTTAGAAGCCTATCTCAAACCCAAACCTAGGCTAGATGTTGGTACACTGTTTTCTGGTTTTGAAAAAGAAATAAATATGTGGTTATCTACTGTTAAGAAGGAATGTTTTTCAAGTATGAATCCTGATGATTCTGAAGCTATCTGGAAGAGATTCAAAACCAGATTCAACTCTGTGGCTTCAAATCTTCAAGAGATTTGCTCTGACGATGCAAAGGTCAGATTCGCTGAAGCTGTCAGACTCACTCTGCTGAGAGTTAGCAGAAATCCAACCTTGATTATGGAAAACACACCTGTAAAGGATGTGTGTCTTTCTTCTGAAGACTTGGCTGCACCTGAGACTGCTGAAGTGTCTAGGCCTGAAGAAGTCATTCCAGAAGGTTCTGCTCCTGGTCCTGAAGAAACTCTTGACTCTGTTCAACCTTCTGACATGATTGTACAAAATGCATCTTCTTATATGGTTATTCACAACGCATCTGCTTCTGCGTCTGCTCCTGAGTCATCTGAAGTGAAGAAAGAAGATGGAGATCTGAATGCTAAGTTTGCTCAGCTAGAGGCTAGAAACACTGAGATAAGATCTTGGATGGTAAAGCAAGAAAAGACCACTGAAGAAATCAAGACTTGGATGGCGAAGCAAGAAGAGCCAACCTCTGAGACAACGAATCTTCTGAGGATTTTGGCTTCCCATTCTTCTTCTTAGTTTCTTTGTTGTCTGTGCACTTATGTGTTAACTGTTTGTCTGTTTCTGTTTTGGATTATTTTTATCAATGCTCTATGAATGTTGTGTTTTTCCAACAAAATATATCATATGATTTATTATTTTCTTATGTTATTTTTTTTTTGTCTTAAAGTTTTTCTTAATCAGATTCTTTTTGATATGACAAAAAGGGAGAGAAAATGGTAATTTTGATAATTCACATAAACAGATACCAAAAGGCAACTCATACATGATATATCTTATGTAATCATATTTTTGAGTGTTTCAGAGCTAATAATTCTCATCGGACAAATTTCTAAGAATTAACTCTGAACAAGAATTTGAGAATCTACAAGTTTGCTCTGACGCTGAAAAGAATACAAGAGCTGAAAGGGAAGTATTTATTTTTTTCAGAAGTATTCATTTCAGGGGGAGATTAATATTCTCAGGGGGAGTAATATTTTTTTTTTATTTAAACAAAATTTCCCACAGTTTTTGTCATCATAAAAAAGGGGGAGATTGTTAGAACACAGATTGAGGTTAAATATATCTCATTGTTTTGATGATAACATTAATGAAATTTTGTATAAAAGAAATAAATACTCTAATTCTGTTCAAGTGTTTATTTGTTTCATATATCAAAATTAATATTATTCTGGAAGCAAGAACACCTATGAACACTACAGAACGATAAAGCTCTGAGCGTCAAAATCAATACATCAGAAGACTCTAATCTGCTACAAATGACTCTGAGCGAAGTTGAGAAGAACTTGAGTAAAGAACATACAGTAAAATTTCAGAAGACTCTGGAAGTACTTAACGCTGTAAGTACAGAGGCTCTGATAAGCAAGTATGCTCTGATAAAGATTTTCATGCTAAAGCACTTTGCTGCAAACTCTGATAGAGTAACTCTAATCTGAAGAACTAGGAACATCATCAAAGGATCTGATGCAAGACGTTCCAAAGTTGTTGAAGAAGATGTTGTTCAAATAAAGATCCGTTGGCATATTCCTTATCCTTATCCAAACGGCTCTTTCCTCATTCGTGCATGATAGAAGAATTCAGACAAAAAGGATTTGTCTGAACAATCCCCTTTTGAGAAAGGAAAAGTCAGTAGAAGACAAAAGCAACAGGATGCACAGTCTATGAGAAATGGACTTTAAGTACTATAAAAGCAAGTCTCAGCATCACTTCATAGTTAACGACGCATTGACGAATCATTTGAAAAATTATTCAACAAGCAAATCATACAAACATTCTTCAAAGCTGAATAGTTTTTATTTCGTTCTTAAACTTGTGTAAAAATCATAGTTGTGATATAGTTTTTTAGAAGCAACTCTTAAACACATTGTTAGTTTATCTTTTGTAAAAGATTCCTTAAGAGACCAAGTGTGGTCAGATTTCTTGAGAAGACTAAGACAGTTGTCTTAGTGGTTAACACAATAATCAGTTTGATTTAGTGGATTAAGTCCTTGTTGAGAAAGGCAAATCACCTTAGTAGGGTGGACTGGAGTAGTTTGAGTTCAAACGAACCAGGATAAAAATACCTTGTTATTTTTCTATCATCTTAATTATTTTTTAAACCCTTATCCAACCCCCCCCCTTCTAAGTGTTTTTCCTACCTTCAGTTGATCGACCAACTGTTGAGTGACAACGTTGAAGATGACGAACAAGTGCCAATACCTCCAGGTCATGCATATTGTCCTCCTCAACATATGACAGACTTGGACTTGTAAGACGGTGAGAGATCCGCAGATATGTCTCACAACTCGTATATACGGTCAGAGAATGAATTAAAAGTGGGAGACCTATTTCGTACCAAGGAGGATTGTGTACGAGCCATTAAAAAATATCACATGGATAACTCTGTTGATTTCAATGTACACCAAACTGATTTGAGAAGGTATGTCATTATTTGTCGTAATCCATTTTGCAAGTTTCGGCTTGCTGCGTCTTACAGCAAGAGAAGCGATTCTTGGAAGATAACTTCCATAGAGCCATATCATAGTTTCACTGCCACAAATATTATTCAGGATCACCAAAAGCTATATAACTTTCAAAATATCCATAGCATATTTTCGTTGAGAAATCACCAAACCATCTTTAGATTGGGCTACTTCAATACCCAAGAAATAGTGGAGTTTACCAAGATCTTTTGTCTGAAATTGTTTCGAGAGATGTTATTTCAACTGGAGTATTCCCTACTGATCACTACCTGTTATGACAATGTCATCTACATACACAATAAGATAAATACACCCTTGGGGTGAGTGACGATAAAAAAAAGAATGGTCAGCTTCACTACGGATCATACCAAACTGTTGTACTACAATGCTGAATCTGCCAAACCAAGCTCTCGGAGATTTCTTAAGACCATAAAGAGACTTGTGTAGCCTACAAACCATATTCGATGACTCCCCTTGAGCAACAAACCCAGGTGGTTGCTCCATATATACTTCCTCTTTAAGATCACCATGTAAGAATGCATTTTTGATGTCAAGTTGATGAAGAGACCAATGTCGAATGGCTACAATGGCTAGAAGAAGTCTAACAGATGCCATCTTGGCTACAGGTGAAAAAGTATCACTATAATCCAACCCAAAAATTTGAGTGTATCCTTTGGCTACCAAGCAAGCTTTAAATCGATCAATCTTTCCATCTAGACCAACCTTCACTGTATAAAGCCAACGACAACCTACTAAAGATTTCCCATGGGGTAGAGGAACTAGTTCCCAGGTACCACTGCTTTGAAGAGCACACATTTCATCAATCATTGCTTGCCTCCACTCAGGGTGAGATAATACTTCACCTAGAGTTTTAGGAATAGAAACAGAAGACAAAGAAGACAAACAAGTATACTACAAAATGGAAAGACAATGATAACATAAATCAATATAATGTGGAGAAGGATTTCGTGTTTGACGTATACCTTTTCGAAGGGCAATTGGAAGATCAGACTCAGGTTGCAGTATCGAATTTGGTGATGACGAGAGCGTTGGAGGAGAGTCCGTAATGACCTTAGGGACAAGTACGACTTCAGGGACAAGTACGGCTTCAGGGACAGATACGACTTCAGGGACATGTACGATAGACTTTGGGTGACGATGCTGATATGTTTGAAGTGGGCGAGGAGGGGGGTCAACCATAGGGGTAACTAGTGGGTCAGGTTCCCTAGAATGATGGGGGATAATGACAGATGGGACTTCCGAAAGAGGTGTGGGAATACTTTCCTGTAGAGGTTTTGTAGTTACTTGGTTGGATTCGAAATATGGAACAGACTCGAAAAAGGTAACATCGACGGATACGAGGTATCGTTGTAGAGTATGTGAGTAGCAACGATAACCTTTTTGGGATCGATGATAGCCAAGAAAGACACACTTTAGTGATTGATTTGATAGTTTATCAAGACCAGGGGAGAGATTCCGTAGTTACTTGGCTGGATTCTAAATATGGAACAAACTCGAAAAAGGTAACATCGGCGGATACGAGGTATCGTTGTAGAGTATGTGAGTAGCAATGATAACCTTTTTGGGATCGATGATAGCCAAGAAAGACACACTTTAGTGATCGAGCTGATAGTTTATCAACACCAGGGGAGAGATTATGTACAAAACACGTTGACCCGAAGACTCGAGGAGGAATTGGGTGGAGTGGAGAGTTTGGAAACAGGATTGAATGAAGGATTTTATTATTAAGGACAGATGAGGGCATACGATTTATGAGGTAACATGTCGTGAGCATCGCATCTCCCCAAAACCGGAGAGGAACATTACCATGGAGAAGTAGTGTCCGAGTGGTTTCTATGAGGTGCCGATTTTTGCATTCGGCTACCCCGTTTTATTGGAGTGTATGAGGGCAAGATGTTTGGTGCAAAATACTATTGGATGACATAGATGTTTGAAATTGTTGGGATAAATATTCACGTGCATTGTCACTTCTTAGGGTACGAATAGATAAACCAAATTGGGTTCTTATTTCTCGATAAAATTGTTAAAAAATGGAAAACAATTCAGACCTGTTCTTCATTAAAAATAGCCATGTGCAACGTGAAAAATCATCAATAAATGTTACAAAATACCTAGACTTAAAAGTAGACACGATACGTGAGAGACCCCAAACATCGGAGTGAACTAAAGCAAAAGGGGACGCAACCCGTTTATTGACTCGATTGGAAAAGTGACTACGAGTATGTTTCCCTAACTGACAAGACTCACAATGTAAAGTGGATAATTTAGATAAACTGGGAACCAACGTTTGTAGCTTGGGAAGACCTGGATGACCTAACTGCGCATGTATAATGAGTGGAGAATCTGTGATGGAGCAGGTGGTAGATGACATAGAGAAGTAGTAGAGGCCTTGAGACTCACATTCGACGCCAATCGTCTGTCCCGAACTCTGATCCTACAGAGTAACATTACTGTTAGTAAAGGTGATAGAAAAATTAAGGGAGCGAGTTAAACGACTGAATGACAGTAAATTAAATGGGCAATTAGGTACATAAAGGACAGAAGTAACAGAGAGAGATGGTAAAATTTGAACAGTACCAATCCCTTGGGATCGGGTTTGAGAACCATTTGCGGCAGTTATAATAGGCAAGAAACCATAGGTAGAGAGGGAAGAAAAAAGACCTTTATTACCAATAACATGATCAGACACACCAGAATCAAGGACCCAAGTACCAAGAGGAGATGATTGAGAGAAGCAAACAGATGAATTACTAGTGTATGCAACCGAAGCAGTGGAACCAGAGATCTGATTAGTCTGACACCACTTGAGAAAATCTTCGTAGCTTGGCGCAGGGTTCTAAATAGAAGGTGAAGTCTGCATAGTTTCTGGGTTATCACTTTGAGCTGCATTTACCTGGAGCGGAGGTTTACCATGTAGCTTCCAACAACGGCCGATAGTATGTCCAAGCCGGTTACAATGGTTACACTTGGGACGAGGTCTGGAGTTGGATGACCCTCTTCGAGGGCGATTCTAATTGTTGCCAAGATATGCGAGGGCAGCAGTGTCACCTGGTGTTGGAGCAGCAGTAGATGGAGGGGAAACCGAACCAAACGTATGAGGTGTAGCCAAGCGCAACAGTTGTTCACTAACTACATCATAGTTAGAAACAATAGTACTTGATAAAATCTGGTTACAAATAGAGTCGAGTTTGGATGGTAGTCCTTTAAGTTCCATGACCATGAAAAATTTACTCTGTTGTTCGGCATGAGTTGTTTCATCTTTTGCATACAACATGAGGGTTGCATAACTTGCTTTCAAGGCATCAAGCTTACTCATATAGGTTTGCATATCCATATTTTCCATCTTCAGTGTGTTGAGTTTGAGGATGACACTGTAAAGACAATGAACATCATTGGAGAAGACTTTCTTGGCCTTTTCCCAAACTTCATAGAAAATGGAGAAGGCTTGATACTGCGCTTGGAGGTTAGGTGCTATGGAGAACCATAACACGGTAAGTAGAGAGGCATCTGTTTTCTTCCATTTAGTGAGTTTGTCGGAGGAAACATTAGTCAATTGTGTGGTTAGGTGATCTTCATATCCCTGACCATGAAACCACATATCAACAGCACAAGCCAATATGTTATAGCTTGTTGATCCGGTTAGTTTTTCACATGGGATAAGAGGAACTTTAGTAAACGAGACAGAATCAGCGTCTCCCATAGCTTAATGACACAAAAAACAGAGTGAAATTAGGGTTGTTTGCACTGGAGCATCATTTTCCGTGAGTTGGAAAATAAAACAGAGGCCGGATCTGGAATGGGTGAGGAGAGGTGAGTAGATCGGCAGAAAAATGGCCGGAATCGGCCGCCGGATGTGTTGGGGCAGCAGTGGGAAGAAGGGACGACCGGATCGGAGGACAACGAGTTGGATGGTTTCGAAATGTCGTCGGAAGTTTTGTTGGAACTGTAATGATGGCAAGGCGGCAAGACGGTTACCGGAGAATTTTGAAAAGTGAGAGGCAAACCGGAGTGACAACACAGTTTGCCAAAAAAAAATTTCTCACCGGAAGACAGTAGGTCAACCGGGTAAAATATGGTGAAGAAAGAATTTCCTCTTAGTAGGCTCTAGATACCATGTTAAAATACAAGAGACTAAGAGACATGAATAAACCGTGTGTTTTGAAAAGCACTACGGAGACATTATTATATATAAATAGATTACAACTAATTACATGATATAGTCGATGTGAGACTATTTTATATACAAATATTCTTAACACTATATATATATATTTACAAATATCAACAGAACTATTGTTGATGGAAATGTCATATTTCATCGTCTATTTTGGTCATTTCAACCATGCATAAGAGGTTTTACATTTTGAAAACCTGTTATTCAAATTGATGGAACATGGCTCTATGAAAAATATAAGGGCTCCTTGCTTATGGTTGTTGCACAAGACGATAAAAATAATGTCTTTCCCATATCCTTTTCTCTAGGTGAGGGTGAGATCTCTTCTGCTTGGAGTTTTTTCCTTAAGAATCTCAAAATACATGTCGCTCCACAAGCCAATCTCTGTTTAATTTCAAACAGGCATGCTGCTATAGAGAGTGCCTACAATAACCATGATAACGGGTGGTATAATCCTCCTTCTACCCATGTATATTGTATTATACATATTGCACAAAACTTTGTGAATGCCGGGTATGCTCTAACTCAACCAACATTTCAATACTACCTTAACGAAATTAGAATGTCAAATGCAGATGCAAGAAGCTGGTTGGATAACATTCCACTTGAAAAATGGACAAGGGCTTTTGATGGTGGATGTCGTTGGGGCCACATGACGACAAACCTTGTGGAGTCCATGAACAAAGTATTCAAGGGAATTAGAAACCTTCCAATCACCGCTTTGGTGAGATCAACATATTATAGGTTGACATCACTTTTTGCAACAAGAGGAGAAAGATGGAGTGCAGTGTTAATGTCGGGTCAAGTATTCAATGAAAATATAATGAAATTGATGAAAGAGGATACTATCAGAGCCAGCACACATGCAGTTACAGTCTTTGACAGTCATAGGCAAACATTCAGTGTACAAGAAATAATGGATCATAATAAGGAGAGGTCCAATTTATCCTATGTTGTCAGACTAAACAAATGTTGGTGTGACTGTGGCAAGTACCAGGCCTTCCGTGTACCTTGCTCACATGTCATTGCAGCATGCGCACGTGCTTGTCATGATGCTTATGGCTATCTATCTGATGTTTAAGGGCGATTAATGTTATGAACATATACAATGAAGGCTTCACAGTGCTACCAATGGAGGATTATTGGCCTCCATACCAAGGTGATGTAGTTTGGCACAACGATGATATGAGAAGAAAGAAAAAGAAACACCCAAATAGCAAGCGTATAAGAACCGAAATGGATACCGCTGATAAAATGATAAGATTGTGCAGTATATGTCGTCATCCCGAACACAACCGAAAAATTGTCCCAACGTCGGAGGAACATCTGCATCATGATTTAGCTTATCGTTTTATTTGTTGTAACCAAATATTTTCATATATTGATGAGTCTTTGGTACAACGGTCTTAACAAAAAACAACACTAACAACACACAACACATACTAATTTCGTAAAATATAAAGAAAAATAACTAGGTGATTACAACATCCCTAACTGATTACAATAATCAAACTAATTTCATTCCGCTCAAACTTGACTTGCAGGGGACTAGAACACACATCAGGCCTTGAATCTTTTATGGCAAACCTGACTTCACGAAACAAAGCAAACAAACTGGTTAGAACGGTTAGCTATGGTGGATGGTTGACCTAAATGATATGCGAAGGATCAATGAATCTAAGGGTAAAATTTGGGGTACGACACCTATGACAGCTAGAGCTAGAAGAGAGAGTTGCCATTGTCATGTTTGGAGCTTTTCTGCAAATTCAGCTAATAGGGGATTATTCATATACGGGTGTGATTTTTATAAAGGATAGAGAAGGATCATCACCGTTTTCAATGTTTGATTATGTTGTCCTTCATTGTTGAGGTTTGTGAATTGTATGATGTTTGTGCAAAACCTCTACAATTAATTTGATTTATTGTTGATTCTATATATGTTATGTTATATGTTATCTTGATGGGAATAGTGTGACTGAATGTTGTCATACCTCAGAAAAAATACGACCTCATGAGGCGCGTCGCGCGCTCGCGTAAATGATGGACTAACAGAGTCGTCACTAAAATTTATTTATTCTCGAAAAGGGAAAGAGAAAATATCGATAAAACCCATATAAAATGATAATGATATGGTCGTCACAACCAAATCAGGGTTCGGGAGTCGATTATGCAAGGGAATGGTATTAGCACCCTTCATGTTCGTTGTATTCAACAGGAACCGTTTAGTTAGTTATGTGCATTAGTGTTACCTTTCGAATGTTAGGCTTATCAAGTTATTAAAAGGAAAGAGGATATGACTAAAGGGTTTATTTTTTATTAGGTTTCTTGACAAGACTTTGAATCTCGCTCCTACTTATCTCCGGGTGCGATGGAGAACTCAAGGCTACGTAGTTCTGAGTAGAAAATATTTATTTGTTGGTCGATTTTAGAGAAAGCTATTTCATCTCAGTCGACGGAAAAACATTTCTTGCTACCCAAAACAGTTTAGAGGAGCGAGTGTTTCATCATATTGAATGGATTTTTGCATATCAACATTCACAGGAAAACGTCATTTATCTCAAATCACACATTTGTGGATGAAACATTGTCTTGCATCGTCTCGAGATGAATTATCTTTTGTTTGAAAAAGAGTTTAAATATCGCGCGACAACGACAAAAGAGTTTGATTTATTGGATGTCTTTTTGGATGGACGACGAATAGTCAAGCAACATGACATGGTTTAATCATTCGATCATTCGAGGAGCGGGCAAGTGTACACCATCCATTCCCTTTTCATCTAAGTTATTTGAGAAAACATTCCTGCTTTAATTCCTCTATAGGTGTATCAATGCTTTGTGATTCTTGAATTTATTGAAGCTTTACTTTCCTCCACTGATTCCTTTAGAAATAAAGTCCTTTTCCAAGAAAACTACAGGTCGAGCGACAAACACTTTGCCCTTAGAAGGATTGTAGAAGTAATACCCTCTTGTTTCTTTAGGATGCCCCACAAATAAGCATTTGTCAGATTTGGGCTCAATCTTAGTTGAAACTTTTCATTTAAAGGAGTGCATGTCCCCAAAAGGAGTTTGGAACACGGTTAAGTGTGTAAGCTGCTTTCACTAGTGTATGTCCCCAAAAGGAGTTTGGAAGATCAACGTGACTCATCATGGATCAGACCATGTCTAACAAGGTTTGATTTCTTCTTTCAGGTACACCATTCCATTGTGGTGTTCCAGGAAGAGTGAGTGGGATAGAATCCCGCACTCTTTTAGATGGTCATCAAACTCTAGGCTTAAATACTCACTGCATCGATTTGATCAAAGATTTTTAGTATTCTTACCTAGTTGATTTTGTACTTCATTCTTTAATTCCTTGAACTTTTCAAAAGACTCAAATTTGTGTTTTATTAAATACACATAACCATATCTATTGAAATCATCAATAAATGTAATGAAGTATTAAAAACCTCCTATGCCTGGTATGTTTAGTGGTCCACATACACCAGTATGTATGAGCAGGAATCACTTTATTTTGAGAGGGTGAGGCACCAACTTTGGGCACCAAATGCACCAAAAACTCAGAGAAACCTAGAATTTGGAGAATCGGAGCTAGATTCGCATCAAACTTCGGGAAATCATTATTGATGCTCATTCATCTTTTCTTCTTCCTTGTGAAGCTAGCTACCATGATGATGTATAGCTAAATCCTCTGTGTCCGGATTAGATGTAATTAACCATACTCGTATGTATTTCTTTGTATCCTTGTTATATGAACTAGTATTGATCAATATAAATGTATCTTTGTTTTCATGTTTTCTTCTATGGTTTGAACTACTATTGAGAAATATCTTTCAAGCCTTGACCTAAGAACACCATATATCAAAGACCAAAGTCTAGATATAGATTTGGGGTTTGATATTCTCTTGTATCAAGTCTTAATGTTATTGTACTACTTAATAGGTTGAGAGAACATCGATTAAACAATACAGTAAAACTCACAACATCGGTTAGACATAAGTGGTGTTGAAGAGTGATACATGATTATAGTGATTGATAACGATGTTCATATACTAGATTGATTGAAAACATATGAAAAGGTTAATGAAATCTAATCCTGACATGTTTCATTATCCATTATTTTCTGAATCATTTACCGTTGTTACATTTTATAGCGAATGTTTCTTTTCACAATCGAAAACCCTTTTAAACTCCTCCTTAGAACATTATTAACTATGGAACGACGGTGATATCACACTAATCCCTGTGAAGACGATATAAAATATTTACCCTAGCAAGAGCGTTTCAATAATAACAGGATTTTCCAAGAACTTAGAATTGTGCCATGATATAGTTGTTGAATTATGGAGAGTGTTTGAAGGATTAGCTATTGTAAAGAGAATAGGTGCGAGAACTATTGAAATAAATATCGACTTCGTAGGTCTAGTGAATGTGATAGATAATATCAAGGAGATAAATCCCATGGGTAGAGCTTTGATGTGGAAAATCCAAGACAACATTGACATGAATTAGAATATTCTGGTCCAACATATCTTTAGGGAAGAAAGTTATTGTGCTGATACTCTTGCAACAAAATTTTAGCCAAATCTAATTTTCTTTGAATACATCCATATGAATTCAATACGTAATTTCATAACTCTCTTTATTCGTTTCTTTTTCCTTTCAATTGTGAGATTACTAAATCGTTTAAAACATTTAAAAGAAGTTCTAAGACATGGAATCAAATACAAAGCTAGTCGTGGATTCCTGAGTTAGTATAAAATATATTGTGGTTTTAAGATAAATATTTTTTATCTACCATTATAGTATTTTTTTAAAAATTTTATTAATTTTTTTAAAATATTTTTTAGAATATAAAGTTATTTATTAAACTAATCTAATAAATTTTGTTTAATATATTTAATTGGTAATAAAGTCAGTCAAAACATATTGAGATTTTAAGATAAATATTTTTTATATAACATAATAGTATTTTATTAAAAAAATTTAATACATTTTAGAATGTAAATTTATTTATTAAATTAATGTAATAAAATTTATTTAATATTTTCCATTGGTAATAAATTCATTCAATTTACTTTTTCTTAAAATGACATTTATTTTATATTAAATTAATAAATTTTAATTAAAAATAATAATAGAATATGACTCAATTTCATTAAAAAAAGTTATATATTTTAAAAAGAATAACACAATTGAAGGTTGTAACTCAACCAAATTAAACAAGCTACGAATGCAAGTCATATGTTGTGAAGTGAATATAAACGGTGAAAACTCACATATAAAATTTAACTGAAAGGACTATATTTTCAAATTAACGTAGGGCAGAAAAAAATTGAAAGGAATGGTTAATTATTTAATTGATGTTGTTACACACAAAAATGATAATAGAGTGCACAAATAAGATTAATTAATTAAACATGAAATTAAAACTAAAATAAAGGTTACAATTAAAATATCTAAGCACCAAACAAATAAAGAGTAATTATTTAGACGATGAAAACAAATGTAACAATGCAAATTGAGCATGCAAATTAGATATTAATTATCTTTAGGCTCCAATTTGACTTTCACTTGAGGGGGAAGGAGAGCAACCAGACTCTTATCATCATCATCATTGATAGAAGAAACACTGAACCGATTAGAAGAAGTATCAACATTAAACCGATTAGAAGAAGAGACATGGAACTGATTAGAAGAAGTTGCAACATTGAATCGATTAGAAGAAGAGGAATGAAATCGATTAGAAGAAAGGGCATGGAACTGATTAGAAGAAGTACCGACATTGAACCGATTAGAAGAAGATACATGAAACGGATTAGAAGAAGTTGCAACATTGAATCGATTAGAAGAAGAGGCATGGAATCGATTAGAAAAAGGGGCATGGAACTGATTAGAAGAAGTACCAACATTGAACTGATTAGAAGAAGGGGAATGGAACTGATTAGAAGAAGTACCGACATTAAACCGATTAGAAGAAGGGGCATGAAAATGATTAGAAGAAGTGCCAACATTGAACCGATTAGAAGAAGAGGCATGAAACTGATTAGAAGAAGTTGCAACATTGAACCGATTAGAAAAAGAGGCATGTAATCGATTAGAAGAAGTGGCAACCGGGACTAAAGTAGTTGTTCCATTATTAAGCTTTTGAATCTTAAGATTTGATCTCTTACGAATCCTTGACATGTATCTCTTTTTTCTCTCTTCTTCACTTTCAAGCTTATAGTGAGCGGATGCTACATGATTAGCAAATTTTTGGGATGTATCCAATACTTTATAACACTTTGAACATGTGTACGGTCCATGTTTCTTGAATGGTAAACTGTGGATTCTACCATCGTCAATATTGTCCTTCTTCCTCTTCATGTTGTTCTTGTTACCAACCTCAACATCATCACCATCTGCAACATCAACATTAATCTTTTGAGATGTCAATCCTCGAGATTGCGATGATGAACCTGCATGGAGACCATGATGATACGGATTAGGATAAGCATTCATCATCGTCATCTTATTGGTGTTGATGACATCATTAATATGATTATTATTAATCGGTGATGCATTTGAACGTCCAAATTGAACTTCAAGCATCATCATCGCTTTCTTAATTCCAGGAGCATGACTGCCAAAATCGTTGTTGTTGGTTCTAGAATTGGAATTGTATAGTGAATGATTTGAATTGTCAACATACATTTCTTTAATCATTCTTTCAGAATTCATGTTGTGATTCCAAGAGAAGGAAAAAGAGAAAAAGGGAAAATATTTTTAAAATTTTAGAAATAAAATATAAAGCACAGAAGAGAAAGTATTGACTTAGGAGAATATTGATGTCACAAATGTGTGCACCCCTCACTCAATTTATAGAGATTAATATTTTTTTATGATTTTTTCTCTTGTGCGCCTTTAATTTTAATGCATTCTTTGAATATCAAACCATATTTAATAAAATGTTTTTTATATATTCTTTTTACTTTAATAATATTATGTAATTCAATGAACCAATTTATTACTCCTTCCATAATGAAATATTGCCCGTAAATTTTCAAAAAGGCAAATGTATTTTGCCTTATAATTGGACCAAATACATTTGAATTATTGAATGTTTTTTTTTTTATATTTTTTATAATGGAGTAATTTTTATTTGTATAATATATAATAAGTGTAATATTATCATATAATTTAATGAGAAACTCTTAATCGCATGTTAATTTTGTTTATTTAAAATATGTAGAGTATACATTGTTTATTTAAAATATAGGACTAAATTATAAGATTAATGTAAAATAGCTATATTAAATATTTTAGTCAATATATTAGAAAATTTCTTATACAAACTAGTATTATATTTGAAATGATAAAATATGGTCATTTTAAATTAGTAAATATGGATGTTTTTTAATTTTATTACCAACTACAGAAAATTTTATAAATTAAATGTGTTGATTTTCAAAGTAAAAGTATCAACTTATTTAGGAAAAAATCTATAAAAATATATTTGAACTTATTTTTATTTATTTAAATTATTTTAACTTTTGAATGGGAATGGTTTTTGTACTTCTAAAAATTTAGCGTGTATTTTTGTACGATTTAAATATAAAATATATTTCGTCAAAAATATATATATTTTTTAAATTTACTTTAAAATATAATTTAATAGTGGAGCTTTCAATATAAAGTAATGTTTACATAAATAAAAAGTAAATTAATAATATATGGCAAAAATAAATTAGGAATACTTGTATCAAAATTTATAATTTTCTTTTGACTTTATTTTTTATTTTTTATTTTATAATTTCACATTTTTACAAAAAATAAATAAAGTCTAAAGAGAAGAAATTGAATGTACATGTTGTGCATGTTTGATTTAGCTTTTGAAAGAGAGAAAATGATTTTTGAGTTATTTAGCTCTTTTTAAAGTAGAATTGATTTTGTCTTAAATTATAATTTATAATTTATTATTTTAAATTTAATTTTTATATTAAAATTTACTATTTAGCTCAGTTCTACATATATTTATCCAAAAATAAACCACTTTATATTTAACTCTCGTTTTGCTAGACTCAATTTTACATAACCAATTCATTATAAATCAATGCATCAAACACACACTTTGTACTTCACATACAACATATACTAATCATGTAAGAACTAAGAAATGTAATTAAAGTTATTGTCACCTCCATTATTTTTGTTAAGCAAACTTATATTAATCATAGTATTAGGGGTATTCTAATCATCAAACAAATTACAACCGATTTACATTCTCAACAAATAAAATTTAAACTCTACAAAAAAAAAATAATTGGATTTTGTACCATTCACAGTAATTACATCTAATAGGCGTATGGGCCGCAAGTTCCTTTCATCTCCATGAAAGCAGCATGATTCTATGAAAAATATCTACATGATTTCAAATATCTTCATTGAACAATATTTGGTTCCTAGCCCATCATATGCACCAACATGTTACGAAACAAATCAAACAAACAGACAAATGACAACACCTACCAACCAACCTTAGCAACCACGTCATAACATGATCACAACACCCAACCCATTCTATATAAGGTATACATAGCCACTCTTCTACCTTCTTCCACACCAGCTTGACTTTAAGACATGCGAAAAACACATGATCCCTCTCTTCATCAACCGAAACCCAACATTGTTTCTCCCTAAAACCTAACATTTTATTTTCTTTTTTGCAACAACTCATGAACTTCAACAAGTTACATATGGAATTGAATAAAAACATGATGAAGAAGAAGACATAGTAAGTGAGATAGAATAATTTGCATTGAATGAGAAGTTAGTTACATTATAGTATATATAGCCATAGAGGCTTTTAAACTAACTTATAACAAATTCTTACCATCCTATGATTATAAGTTAACAACATCACTAATTACTCATAGCAACTTGGATCAGTGACTTTCTACTCAAGTAATCAATTACAGGTGGTCACAATACAGTTACTTGCTATGTAAGGCATTGTTACTTGATGAGTAAGGCATAAGTTCAAAACCCCCTGTAAGATAAACATGGTAAATGTCAAGCATGTTGAGCTTGGAAATAAAACTTTGGAACATTTTAGGTGGAAAAGGCTTTATGAAAAAGTCAGCAAGTTGAGCTTTGGTATCGAATGGTAAGAGTTTAAACACTCTTATTTGAATCCTCTCACGAACAAAATGATAATCAATTTCAAGATGTTTTGTCCTCTAATGGAAAACAATATTTGCTACTATGTGTATGACGCTTTGATTGTCACAATAAAAAGCTGGAAGTTTTGTTGTTTTGACATCTAATTTTTCAAGTAAGTTGAACAACCATTGAAGTTCACATGAAGAAAAAGACAAAGCATAATATTCCTCTTTAGAGGAGCTTCTTGATATTGTGTGTTGTTTATTAGCTCTACACCAAATAAATGAGCAACCAAGAAATAAACAATAACAACTAGTACATCTGCGAGTATCTATGAATCTAGCCCAATATGCATTAGTGAAGCCAAGCAGCTGGAGTTGATCATCTCTTATAAATAATAGACCGCGACCTGGTGATAACTTTAGGTATTTGATCATGCATTTTCATAATGAACCTTATTAGATGCATGGAGAAATTGGTTTAATTGTTGTTTCACAAATGCAGTGTCGGGTCTTCTAGTGGTTAAATGTATAAGTTTTCCTATAAATCTTCTATAGTAACTAGCAAGCAATGTCTTCAAACATATTTTACCATTCATGATGCAACTTTGTTGAGGGATGAAAGGGTGTCTTGATAGGTTTGCCTCCAGGGATACATGTGTCATAAATCAAGTCAAGACAATATTTTCTCTAGAATATTTTAATCCCTACTTTTGAATAAGCAACTTCAATACTAAGGAAATATTTCATCTGGCAAAGATATTTGATTTTGAATTGGTCATTCAAAATTTGCTTGATTACTTCAAATTTATAAGGGGAATTGCCCGCATGGATCACATAATCCACATAAACCAAAATAACTGTGAAAGAGGAATCCTTGGTGATTATGAACAATGAATGGTCAAAAGTGTTAAACAAAGGTGACTCATCTAGAGGGTGGTGAATAGATCCCAAGTTAAAAAACTTTACATAAACTATTTTGAATATTTTTAATGGCTAGCAGGAGTGACCCGTATCGAATCGTTTGAATTGAATCGCTGCCAAAAATCTCTGATATGTATATATAAAATAAAGTTATGATAATGATAGCAAATTGATCAATATACTTTTAACAACAATCACTTGAATGTTATAAAAAAGTGAAGTATATTTCCAATGACAAATACACAAAACATAATTGAGGAAAACTATTGAACACCTTGTGCGCAATCAATTTCGTTTAGAATTTTCTATGGTTTTATTGATTAGAAAACCACTACGATCCAATGGATTGTAATCAACATAACAAAACCATTTTCAAAATGTTATCAACAAAATTTTAACAAAACATATTGATCGCACAACCTACGAATTCACCAATTTGCAAATGAAAAGTAAAAGATATATATATATATATATATATATATATATAGAGAGAGAGAGAGAGTGTGTGTGTGTGTGAAGAGAGAGAGAGAGAGAGAGAGAGAGAGAGAGAGAGAGAGAGATTGTGTATGCGTGCGTGTGTGTGTTTGTGTGTGTGTGTGTGTGTGTGTGTGTGTGTGTGTGTGTGTGTGTGAGAGAGAGAGAGAGAGAGAGAGAGAGAGAGAGAGAGAGAGAGAGAGAGATACAGAGAGATACAGAGAGATGGAGAGATAGAGAGTACACACGAATTTGTTTAGGCAGCTTACCAATCAGCCTCGCTATGGCTACGTCTACCCTTCAATTCCAAATGGAATTGATATAATTAACCTTAATTTGCAAAAAAATTGTTTATAAGATAAATGTAGCAATAAAAACCCACAAACCTTATATTTGATGTTGATTCTAACACTTTCTCTTCCCTTGATTTGAGCTTGATCAAGTCACCCAACAATGCGAAATTGATCCATTGTCTCACGCTACTCATTTGCAAGAGACCTCGTCCTTCAAAGCTTTCACTCAATCGAATCCAAATTGCAAATTATTGTCACCCAAGATTTACCAAGATTATCCTTCGGTTACTGTTACTCCTTCGACCGAACTCACCGTTCTTCGAAACTCAACTTATGTAATCTTGTCCAAAACCTTCAAATCACCAATTGATCTTGAATGAAAACCCTAGCTTGGTTTTATTAATTGAAACCCCCATAGATTCTCAACCCAGTTTAAAATTCAACAATCTAAATTGGATGTTATCAACTCTAATTCTAGATTTCACCCAAACAAAAAATGATTATGTGTAATATGTTTGTGTGTATGCATAGAACATAGGTTGAAGATGAAGAAAACTCTTTGTATATTTCTGGTTTCGTCTTTTTTAAATCATTCATGTAAGAGGTATACATATATATATATATATATATATATATATATATATATATATATATATATATATATATATATATATATATATATATATATATATATATATATATATATATATATATATATATATATATATATATATATGTGTGTGTGTGTGTGTGTTTGTGTGTGTGTGTGTGTGTGTGTGTGTGTGTGTGTGTCTGTGTGAAAGTTGGAGGCAAAAGGAATGCAAAATATTTGAAAAACTCATGAATATTTGGAAAAGTGTATCATATGTGTTGACCTATGTAAGTCATGTGTCGACCTATATAGGTCATGTGTTGACTTCTCGGTGTCGACCTGAAACCCCTCAATAGTCGACACATCAAACAGAGGCTACAAGCTTTAAAAATCATCAACATGTGTCAACACATAACTCGTATGTGTTGGCTCATAGAAGATTTTTTCTTCTATGTGTTAACCTTAAATGCTATATGTGTCGGCTCATGCATTATAGAAGCTACAACCTTTAAAAATAATCCACATGTTTCGACTTATAGCATGTATTTGTCGACACATAAACCTGTTTTTCATATAAAAATTGTTTTTAATGCATGAAACCTTTTTTAAACCATTCCTAAGTTTCCTAATACTAAGATGCACATTTAGACACATAGAATACCGTCCAATATAATTAAAGTCTAAAATGTTCTAGTTTTGACATCATACAAAACATTTCTAATAGGAAGGTGCACTCATATACTCTTCCTTTTTGATGATGACAAAACTTGCAATAATGCATTTGATGTCTTCATGAAGGCCCCTCTTGAATGTGTGCATCATAGCCTGCATAGCTTGCATGGTAACATATCTCAATATGTTTAGTGCGAGAGTGTAACACCAGGTTTTTAGTTAGATTAATAGCACTAGTGTCGTTGCACATAATAGGAATACATTGTAGTTTAATATAAAAATCAAGTAGTTATTGTTTTAGCCACAATATTTTAGCATAACAACTACCGACTACAGCATATTCTGCCTCTGCAGTTGACAAAGCAATGAAAACATGTTTCTTGTTGTGCCAACTTACTAAGGAGTTTGAAAACATGTGGCAAGTTCCACTAGTACTTTTCATATCTGATTTTCATCTAGCAAAATCGGAATCAATATAACCAACCAAATTACAATCTCTTCCTTTGGAATACCAAAGCTCATGCTTAGAAGTACCATGAAGGTATCTAAGGATGCACTTTACGGCCTTTAAATGTGATTCCTTAGGAGCAAATTGATAACGAGTGCACATACACACACTAAACATAATGTGCGACCTAGATGCAGTAAGATATAGAAGAGGTCCAATCATACCTATATACTTCTTGACATTAACATCCTTACCATTTTTATCTTTTTCCAAGTTTCCATTTATGGGTATTGGAGTGTCAAAACATTTTGCATCTTCCATACCAAATTTCTTTAGCAATTTATTGCAATATTTTGTTTGACACACAAACTTCCCTATGTTGGGTTGCTTGATTTGAAGATAGAGAAAGTAGTTCAACTCCCCCATAAGACTCATCTCAAACTTACCCTGCATTAACTTAGAAAACTCCTTGACTAAATGCATGTTAGTGGAACAAAAATGATATAATCAACATAAACTTGAACTAGATGAGTATGTTTTCCTTGACGTTTAATGAAAAGTGCAGTATCTACCTTCCCTCTAGAGTATCCTTGGTTGATTAAGAACTTACTAAGTCGCTCATACCAAGCCTTAGGGGCTTGTTTGAGACCATACAAAGCTCATTTTAGTTTATACACATGATTAGGATACTCATGATTTTCAAAATCGAGAGGTTGTGAAACATATATTTCCTCATTAATATATCCTTTACAGAAAGCACTTTTCACATCCATTTGAAATAACCTGAAATGTTTGGAGAAAGCATAAGCTAGTAAAGGAGTATAGCCTCGAGGTGAGCAACCGGAGCATAAGTTTTCTCATAATCAATGCCCTCCTCTTGGTTATAACCTTGATCCATTAGCCAGGCTTTATTCTAAGTTATCACTCTGTTTTTGTCGAGTTTATTTCTAAAAACCCACTTAGTACCAATGAGTTGATGATCTCGCGGATGATGAACAAGTTCCCATATATCATTTCTTTTAAACTTGTTTAATTCATCTAGCATGGCCATAAGCCAATGCTCATCAAATAAAGAATATTTTGCATTTTTAGGTTCAACTTGTGAAACGAATGAAAAGTGATAACAAAAATTACTTATCTTGGAGCGTGTTGTCACACCTTTGTGATGTCTCCAAGTATGTTGTCAATTGGATGATCCTTGGAGGTCCTTCAAGCCAGAGGTATATCATCCACTACAATTGAACTTTCAACCTTTTCCTTTTCATAATAGTTATCTTCTTCTTTCTCAAATTCCACCGCTTTAAGCTGGTCTATTCATTCTTCGGCTTTTTTAAGTATGTCTTGTGAAGATACACCTACATCATAAAAAGAAACACCTTTTCCGACATTTCTCGGATAAGATTCATTAAAAGTGAAATGTACCGAGTCTTCGAGAATAAGTAATCTTTTGTTATAAACTCTATAAACTTTGCTCAATTGAGAGTATCCAAGGAAGATACCTTCATCGGCTTTCGCATCAAACTTTCCAAGATTATCCTTTCCATTATTTAAAAAAAAGCATTTGCATCTGAAAACATGAAGATGCGATAAATTTGGTTTTCTACCCTTTAGTAGTTCATAAGGCGTTTTGTCTAAAATAGGACGTATTAGTATCCTATTTAAGATATACCATGTCGTGCTAATGGCATCAGCCCATCAATACTTAGGTAGATTACCCTCATTGAGCATAGTTCTAGCCAACTCCTTTAAAACACAATTCTTGCACTCCACAACACCGTTTTGTTGTGGAGTTCTTGGAATGAAAAAATTATACTCAATGTCGTGTTTATCACAATAATTCTCAAAGAGGTAATTTCAAATTCACCTCTATGATAACTTCAGATAGCAACTATTTGTTAAATTCATATTATTTTGGGACAACCTTGGAAATTGTGTGAAAGCTGAAAAAGTCTCATCTTTACTATACAAAAAGATGACCCAACAAAATCTCGAGTAATCATCAACTATCACAAAACCATATTAATTACCTGCCGTACCTCAAAAAATACGATCCTTTACGATGGGACGCGAAAAAATTAGTTCGAACAGAGTCTCCACCGAACTTTATTCATTCCTATAAAGGAATAGGAAAATATCGAGAAAACCTTTAAAAATAAGAACATGGTCATCGTGAAAAATTCTAGGTTCGGGAGTCGATTACACAAGGGGAAGGTATTAGCACCCCTCACGTCCTTTGTACTCAATGGGAACCTTTTAGTTCGATTTTTGATTAAGTGTTAGTGTCGTACCTCGAAAAAAGCATGATCATTTGCAAATGGTCGCGGAAAAACAGAGTTGCCACCAAACTTTATTTATTCCAAGAAGGAATAGGGAAATATCGAGAAAAACTTTAGGGAAAGAACATGGTCATCGCAACCAAGTTCTAGGTTCGGGAGTCAGTTACATGAGGGGAAGGTATTAACACCTCTTACGTCTGTTGTACTCAACGGAAACCTCTTGATTCAATTCATGAGAAATGTTAGGTCAGATTGTTTGTTTTCTTCTAAGGAAATAAAGCGTAAAGATAAGGTAAAAGGGTTTAGATTTCTAAAGGGGAAATGGGTGATTTTTAGAATAGGGTGCTCGCCAAGGATTAAGGCCTTTGTGCCTACGTACCTTCACTTGAAAGAAGTGAAGAATCCGAGCGTCCGTAGTTCGTGGAACTACGGTAAAAAATAGAGGAGGTTGCTCCCTACATAATCTGTCCCAATCTGCTGGCTCAACCTAAGAGACTCTTATGACATCTTCTTTGAGTCTACGCTGCTTTATTCGGAAGCCCTTGAATGGCATAGGGAGGTTCTTAGCCTTTGAATTTCTGCTCCCATTTCCTCTCTAATTGTCTTGTTCTTCTTGGTAGCCAAAATCCAACAATTTTCATTCTCAACGCATTTCCTTCGGGATTTATCCAACTCTTCTTTAAGTCTGCTCACCTTACTGTCGGATTGATTAAGACACACTTTAACCTTCTTTCTTTGGTGTTCTTCTTCACAGACCGTCTTTTCCACTGCCTCCTAGCTGGATATTCTTACGCTGAAGTTCCCATTTCATGTCATTCTTCTCCTTAGTGACACTTTGAAGCTTCAGTTCAAGTTGCTCATTTTTCCTTCACCAATCTTGCTATGGTGGCTTTAGGATCCTCGGCTTCCTTAATTGGGATGTGAGTAGGCTTTGGTTCAGGTAGGGGTTCAGAAAACTTGACTTCAAAAAGCATTTTAATCTCCTTTTCTCTCTCCTTGACCCACACAAAGTAGGGTTCCTTGGTAATATTATTCCTTCGTCCCAAGTCCCTATTCCCTTTCTTCCTAATACTTCTCCAAGCTCTTGCATTCTTCTTGAACAATTCAGGATTCTCAGTTCCCAAATCATGTATCATGAAGGCTTCCAAATTCTTTTCTTCGAAAGGAGCCACCATCGGGTACCCGAGTTGCCTTACTGATAGCATATGATTGGAATTAATACAGCCCCAAGTTCCAATAAGTGGGATATTGGGGAACTAAACACAGTTGGAAGTAACTTCATCATAGTCCTGCGAGTACCAGGAAAGGTCAGCAAATCGGAGGGACACCATCCTTTGAGCCCAACTATCACTAGCTTGATTAACAAATGGTCCCTTTGACGGTAGATGCATATTTATCCACTGATATAAAAGGGGTGCACAACAAACAATCGATCCTCCTTTCTTTTTAATCCTCCAACTCAAATAATAAAAGACTTTCTCCAGAATAGTTGGTACAAGATTCTTAGTCAAGAAGATATGAATGGCAGTCACATCCATAAAACCATCTATGTTAGGGAATAAGACAATCCCATAGATATCCACAACCACAACGGCGTAACATGTGTCCCAACTCTGAGCCTCTATAAGAGTGTCAGCTCTCTCTATAAGAAACTTACGAGGAAGTCCCTTAACACCCCCTTTAGTATTCCAATTATTAGTGATGTTTTTCTTAGACATATGGAGAGAATCAGCTATAACATTATCATCCACAGATAGATCTACACCCACAAATGGTAACTTGCTCTTCATAGGGATACCCACCAGTTTCTCGTACTCCTCAAGTGTTGGTGCTAATTGGAAGTCTTGAAATGTGAAACATCTCAAAGAAGAGTCATAAAACTGGGCCAAAGTAATGAGCGCTCGTTAATCCACCTCTTGGGTCAATATATGAATCAGCTTGCCAAAATCTTTTCCAAAATTAATTCTGAAAACAGCGGGGATACGCGAAACCAAACCATGCAAGTCTTCCAACTTAGGCTTCCTGAAACTGTATGGATAGGTGCTTCTGGTATTTGTTCCCATGATTTCTGAATATCTGCAACATAATTCTTAGATTCCTTGTAATCCAAAGAAATGTGAATGTTATGATATAAACATGAGATGCAGATGTAAGGTTAAGGACAACCAACACAATTCTGAAGCAAAAAAGATATATCTGATTATAAGAACCCCATGGGTAGGCTTTTAACGGGTAGGTGCCTAGAGTCGTGGATTTCTTTCAAATACATTATAACCATGGAAAAGGGATACCACAACAATAATATATTTGAAACGATCTCCTCTAGGTGAGGTTTTCGCGTCGTCCCATGAGAAAGGCTCCTCGTGAGTCTCTACTACACAACCATCGAGTCCAGGGTTTCTAAAAGGTATTTCAGATTCATAGGTCAAGGTTGAAAATATCATTGTCAGAATAATGATACGTTCAAGGGATCTCATCTGATTAGGGATTTTGTGTCAACCCTCACGAGTTAACACTACCAACCACCATAGAAGAATGGTTAAAAGGTCCTTAGAGTTATCAATTCATGCTTGAAAACATTATTGTCATGGCAAATGCTGACCACGACAACAGCATTTCCAAGGGAATCAACTCTAAGCGGGGTTTTCGTATCCTCCCAATGAGAAAGGCTCCTAGAGGGATTTCACTATACAACCACCATTCTAATCCTAGGTTTTTCTCAGACTTGGGTATAGAGCCATCTCACAAAGTGCCCATAATCAAAGAAACCCAATAATATCATAAGAGATAATGATAGGATATATGATAAAAGATAAAAAAGCAAATAAATAATTGATTAAACAAGCAAGCAATTAATAAAATAACACATGAGAAGAAAACAAACAAGTGAACCTAACACTCACGAATCGAGTAAAGTTAGACTTGACACTCTCTTGCATAGGGAAATGCAAATCCTCAGCAGAGTTGCCAGTTGTCGTACCTCGAAAAAAGCATGATCCTTTGCGAATGGTCGTGGAAAAACAGAGTCGCCGCCAAACTTTATTTATTCCAAGATGGAATAAGGAAATATCGAGAAAACCTTTAGGGAAAAAACATAATTATTGCAACTAAGTTCTAGGTTCGGGAATCGGTTACATGAGGGGAAGGTATTAGCACCCCTCACGTCCGTTGTACTCAACGGAAACCTCTTGATTCGATTCGTGAGAAATGTTAGGTCAGATTGTTTGTTTTCTTCTAAGAATATAAAGCATAAATATAAGGTAAAAAGGGTTTAGATTTATAAAGGGGAAATGGGTGATTTTTAGAATAGGATGCTCGCCAAAGATTAAGGCCCTTGTGCCTACGTGCCTTCACTCAAAAGAAGTGAAGAATCTGAGCGTTCGTAGTTCGTGGAACTACGGTAGAAAATAGAGGAGGTTGCTCGCTAGGATCTCGCAATCTTATGCCTACGTATTCTCATTGACAAATGAAAAATTAAAGCGTCTGTAGTTTGGCCTACGGATATTGGTTTGATTTTATCAAACAAATGTTTAGAGGGGATTAAATATTGTTCTTTTATAAAAGAGTTTTAATTGCACGGCGGCGAGAAGTTACATTAATGTGTTGGTATTTTGGTTAGATGGAAATTACTCGAAGCTTAAGAAAGGATCCTTGGGCCCAAGTAATCGGGAAAGTGAATCGAATATCTGACTCTCTCTCTTTTTCACCCTTAATTATGAAAGAGTTTTGATATAGCTAGAGTATTTTAAACGGATGACGATTACTTGAAGCTTAAGAAAGGCTCATCGGAGCCAAGTAATCGAGAAAGTGAATCGAAGATCCGACTCTCTCTCTTTTTTTCACCCTTAATTATGAAAGAGTTTTGATATAGCTAGAGTATTTTAAACGGATGACGATTACTTGAATCTTAAGAAAGACTCCTCGGGCCCAAGTAATCGAGAAAGTAAATCGAAGATTCGACTCTCTCTCTTTTTCATCTTAGTATTGAGAAAATAAGTTTGATTTTGATTTATGAATATTTTAAAGAAGACAATTGTTCGAACTTAAGAAAGACTCCCCGACCCAAACAATTGAGAAGAGAAATTGAAGATTCTATTCCAACTCCCTTTTCATCTTTATTGAAATATAGTTTAAGTATAATTAAGTTAATTGATTTGACTCTGATAAAATGCTCGATGTTGATCGAGGTTTAAATTTGTGTTTGAAGCGGTTAAAGATTAAGCTAAATGGTGAGGAGGTCCTAATGGTATAAGGCAAGGTCGATGGTGATGCACGAGGCAGTCGACTTACAAGTTGAGTGCAAACTGGAGTGTAATGGATAAGGGTTGATGGTGATGAAAATCTTATTGAGTTGATTTATTATGAAAATGCTCGACGTTGGATCAAGCTTATTTGTGAATTTTTTGAAAAGGCGTGGTTGATTTTAATCTTGATTAGAAACTACCTAAGCGTAACGAAAAGAGCAAAACGGTAAAATATATTACAACTCATGGGGAAGAGATACATTATGATGAATGGGGATAATAAAAGTAAAGCAAGCACCCACAATATCAAGCATGCACACAATGAACACATAATCCAAACATAAACAGAGAGAGAGAGAGAGAGAGAGAGAGAGAGAGAGAGAGAGAGAGAGAGAGAGAATATCACATAGAAGCAAAGGAAGAAAATCATTAACCAAATTAAATATAAATATTTACTAATGTTAATTAAGAATTTGATTAACCAGTATTAAATAAAAATGTTTAAAGTGATTAACGTATATTTTGGATTTTTAGAATTTATGAAAAAAACTAATTAATTAACATAAATTAAATGATTAATTAAATTAAACTTAAATATTTAATAAAATTAATCATAAAAATAAATTAATTAATATTAAATAAAAAGGTTTAATAGAATTAATTAAACATATTTTTTTAAATTTTTCATATATTAAAAAAAAGAAATAACAAATAATTTAAATTAATCAAATTAAATAAAATATTTAATATAATTAATTAATTAATTAGTTAATATTAAATGAAATTATTTAAATTAATTAAGTAGTATTTTTTATTTTAACATATTATAAATAATAAATGAAAATTAAAAAATAAATAAATAAATAAATAAGCTAAATGGGCCAAGATAAGGTCAGTGGATAGGGGGTGCTGATAGGAAACAAAACCAAGCCTACTCAAAGGAAACCCACGCTGGAGGGGGAGGATCCATCATGGACCCTCAGTCAGCCTGGTTTCCCATCAGGGGAAATCCTGCGTGTGAGATCAATCGTGAGTTCCAGATCTTGTTCGTTCTGAGGCTATGATGTGATGTACACGGGTAACTCATAGGAAGCACACACACTAGATTAAGATACTATGCAAATTCATCTAACCTGATGGTGACACGTGTCACCATCATAACTTCCATTTAACACAAAAAGACATGCATGCATGAAACATGGTAGCATCGAAACTTACATTCAGTAAAATAAAAGACATTTCTTAAAAAAAAATATGAAGTTGCCTCTCTCGCACTCCTCTCTCGTTCTAACATTATCTATGCAAAAAGAAACCAATAGAGCACCGCATCTCGTCGGAGAAAATGACGACGTGCGGTGGCTGTCGTACTTCTCCGGCCAACCAGCCCCAAAAACAACCTAACCCCACTAAACAAAACCTAAAGATCATGAATCTGAGGTCCATTTTCACAAAAAACTACTCTAAACCCATCAATCACAACAAATCCCTAAACAAAACCCTAATTTCAAACAACCTAAACAACGCCTAAAAGAACAAACAAGGTACTCAACAAGTATCAACAAGTAAATCTTTCAACAAAAGAGTTCAGAGAAACAAAGCTCAGAGATAGATTACCTCTTGAAGATCTTTTCAAGATGTATCCAGGTAACCTTCTTTAACCCTTCTAACTCCTTAGATTTTTCTCGTCTCTTTCCCTTCTGAACTCTTCCTTGGTTAGTTCTTCTCGTTGCATTGTTGTTAGAGGATTAGGAATATCTCTCAACACTTAGAACTTCAGTTAGAAATTCTAAGTTTTGTTCAAACAACGCTCAGAGCTTTAGGTTATTAGGTTTTTTCTGGGTAGATTTTGATGCGTAGAAGATAAGTTTTTAGGTTTTTTCTCCCTCTCCCCCTCTTATGAATAGTGGTGGTTTAAATAGGGATTGAGATTAAGGTTAATTGAAAACTTGGGGAGGAAGTACAGGGTACAAAAGCACAGCTTCCACTCCGGATTTGGAGGTGGAATGCGTACGTACGATTCTCAGGAATTGTCCCCTGGCAATTTTTTCCGTTAGTGAAATACAATAGGTTCCCACCTGATTATGATCTAATGCCTTCCCAAAGAAAAAATGACACGACATCTAAAAATGACCTTTTGAGTGTGCTTGGGACTTACTTGGATCTTCTTGTTTTGAATGAACATGAAGCTCAAATTGAAAGATGAATTATGTATGCTGCTGGAAATTTGTTGAAACTGAACCAAGTTAAATTGAAGAGTGTGATTTAAATTTGAATGATGTTGTTGTTATATGAGTTACTGTGAATTTGTAACACAATGGAGATGCTGGAATTTGCTTGCAATATGATGTGTGTGTATTGTCGCACCCTAATTTTTGACCTTAAGATTTCACCTCCTTATGCTTGCTTTGCTTTGTTTTATTCTTGTGTACATGTTTATTATGGCTAACCAGTTTATGCAGGTGAGACATTTTCAAATGCATATTCTCACGGTCAAGCATTTCAGGGCCTGACCAGCCAATCCTGATTCAAAGTGCTCCTAAGGTTCTATTCAATCTGGGTCCCACTGTTAGATTTGTTTCTCGTTCTTAGATCAGTACTGGGAAGACATTTTAGGATAAATTCTTGGTTGTGTCTCTTTAAAATCAAGATCAGGCTTCAGGGGTTTATGGTTCAAGATTTTTGTCGTAAGTTATTCTCGAGGACGCGAGAGGTTTGATGCACCACCTTCATGAGTACTTTCCCTACCAAGTTTGGTCAAGATGTATTGACATCTCTTCCTGGATACCATTAAGATTGAGACGCCATAATGCAAGTTTGGATTCGAGACTAAATATTCATTCAAATGCATTTCGATTTCAGTAGTTTTGCAAAAAAATAACAAAGTGCCAAGACTTGATTTATGGATTCCCTAAGGCATTAAAGTTTGATTCTTAATGTGTTGAGTTCGAATGGTTCGAATCAATTGGAGAATTTGATCTTATGTGGGAAGAGGATTCATTTGGATTCCATCAAAGTGTTAATGCCTAAATTCTAGCACATCATATATTCATACAACAAGTTTGGTTTAAAGTACGAGTATTAAAAATTTGCAAGTCAAGTTTGAGGACAAATACAAGTATCTAATTCTTTTTTTGAGATTGCAACATATTTTGCTATTTATGAAGACAAAATAATTGTCTATTGTATGTTTACAAGGAGCTAAATTAATAGTCAATGAAATCTAAAAGCAACTACAGTAGCATGCTACATATAAAACAACAAAATAAAGCGCGTTTTGTTGAAGAATATCATTGCCATTATAGTAACTACATGTAAACTGGGAAGAGAGACATGCTTTGGGTTTGGTCTTTGGTTGAGCTTGTTTGAAGCCTTGGTGTGAAGTTTCCCGTTAACTTGGGAGAATGACTTGTGAACTTGGTCTCCTTTCATGTGTCGTTAGTGTGGTTGAGTAGACTAAAGTGATTCCATAACAGGTCCAGTTGCAGTAGGCTGTCATTAACAGTGAGGAGATATTCCGCAAGAGTACACTTGATTTCCAAATGGACGATGAATTCCAAAATCTTAGGGCCACTGCCACCTACATTCGCCCCCCAGGTGTACATGAAAAAGAGAGAAGAATGATAAATTTATGACGACTTTGATGTTCAAAATAAAACCAAACATGATGCAGAATTCAAAACCCATGAAAAAAGTAAACTTAGCTCGGGCCACAACTGTTGGACGAACACCTATGGCCAAGAGAAAGTACAGGTGTTGACCAAGACCATGAAGCTACAAAATCATTGCTCTACTGCTGATAAACACAACTTCCATTGCCAGAGCTTGAAGTGGTTGTGACGAGTTTGCAGACAAGCGATCCTAATCCAATACTCGCGCCATGCCTTTGTCGATTCTAAGCTTCCACACCTTCATAATAGAAGAACCAAATTTTAGCTCTTTGAAAATCCAGTATTGGCCAAATTAAAAGGAAGATAGCAGAATCCGAATGTTGACCAATCAATGTGAAGAAGTGGAAGCATATTCAAATCATTATCACGAGTCTAAAAACGGAAGGCAGCAAGTGTAACACCGTTTTCTACCCCACAAATATTATGGCAAAATAATAGAATTTATCAGAGTAAAATTTTAAACACCATAAAAATCACCTCAAAGGGCATACATTTCTCAATAAATTCAAATCAAGGTCAATGCTCCGTAAGCAACGGGTTTTCTCAAAATTACTCAAAAGTGCTCAAATGACAGCGGAACTCAAAAAGGCAAAAATCCAAAGTTTTCCTTTTACCGCAAGGAAATCAACATAACAAAAACTCAATAAAATAGTTTGACTCAAGGACCCCAACCCGATGTTACACTATCAGAGCAAGACCCTCTAAGTCAACCACAATGGCCAACAACCCAAAACTTTAAAAGTCATCGATGGCATCCACGGCTAAACTTGGTCATCTGCATGTTACCCACGTGGAGGCAACATTCAAACATGCAGGGTGAGTAAAATGATTCATAATAATCAATGTAGGAAATCAATATATAAAATGGCGTCATTTTCATATTCAACATCATCATATTCATCAATGGGCATCAAAGGCCACAACATCATAAATTACTCAAGATCATCTCATAAATGCAAATGCAACAAGACTCATGCATGTGGTACCAATCATCACAGCTCGATAGACACTGGGCCATCAACCCTCCATAGATCCCCATTAATAGGATCGATTCTATACAACAACCGGAGCACATCAAAATACCTCACATCCGCACAATGGGACTGAAGCCAAAGAAATCAAGGTCCTGAACCAAAGTCCGGATGCATATGAATGCATGATGCACACATCAATATCATCCTCATAATAAACTCATTAGGTGCATCATCATTCATCAAAGTCATCATAATAATCATGTCATCATATAATCATCAAAAACTCATAGAATCAACATCATAAATCATCACAATTACTCATGGGAATTCATTATATAATCATGTATTAATCACATAAGAATCACAATTACCCTCATGGTAATTCATCAAGAAAATCGCAACATCAAAACATCAAGACATCATTGAACCAGAACATGATTCATTAATAGAACATATACACAATTGACTTCTCAAACATAATTAGATATAGAAATACTGGGAAACCAATTCCCTTATCTATACTATGTTATAGTCCTGTTCATTAGCTTTCCAACACTTTGAACGGGGGCTAAAACGGACTTACGGATCAAAAGTTACGTCCAAAACGATTTCGACCGAAAACATGAACAGTCGTGACGGACATCATGCAATTTTCTGCGTTTTTCACCGTTGGAGGCCTTCCGGACCTCCGATTTCGATTCCGTAAAAATCCAAACTCTCAGAAAATTACAACCTGTTCAACACTATAATTATATCAAGTAAATTTACAATTTTAACACAATTAAACCATCTAATCATTGTTTTAAGATTATGCCTAAAACCTTTAAAATGAAGGGATATAGGTTCAATCCCGTATCATATTTACGCCTCTAATTTCCACAATTTCTTACAATTACCCCACAGTCATTAGAGTTATCACAAATCACTTATCCTACAGGGTTAAACAATCTCAACAATAGATTTTAGCCACGAAGGCCTAATTTCCTTTACTCTCAAATCAGCCTCAAACCCTCAAACCCTTAAATCAACTTTAAATCCCTATACGGTTAAAACCTCAACAATAGATTTTAGCCACGAAGGCCTAATTTTATTTACTCTCAAATCAGCCTCAAACCCTTTAAACCATTAAATCAGCTTTAAACACCTATACGGTTAAAACCTCAACAATAGATTTTGGCCACGAAGGCCTAATTTCCTTTACTTTCAAATCAGCCTCAAACCCTTTAAACCCTTAAATCAGCTTTAAATATATTGAAATTATACATTGAAAACAATGAAGACAATACTCCTCATACCTTAATTGTCGGCTCTAAGCCTTCTCAAATCTCTCAGAAAATCTTTCGAAGTTTTTGCCTCAAACCTCCTCCTCAGAGCTCTGGCCTCAATTCTCTTCGCGGTCTAACAAAATGAATCATAATCTCATCACAATTCCCTTTTTGTTAAACCTAACCTTGGGCCTTAAAATTGGACTTTCCAATATTACCCTCTCTAACTCCTCCTCAATTGTCCAATTTACCCTTAGTTAACTTATATTTATTTAAATTAATAATAATACCAATATATTCATATTATATACTATTATTTAAATAAATAACTTTAAAACCCATAATTCTTAATATTTCACAACAACCACTAAAAATCACCAAAAATACGAATATTTATATTTAAATAAATTAAATAAATATTCCAATAAATTTGGGGTGTTACAACTCTCCCCCACTTAAAAGAATTTTCGCCCTCGAAAATTACCTCAAGGAAACAGAGTCGGATACGACTCCCTCATCTGATCCTCACGCTCCCAAGTCCAACTTTCTCCAGGTGGTTCTCCCAAAACTACCTTTCCCAAGGAAATCTCTTTACCTTGCAGTTGCTTCACTTCTCATCAATCCATACTAGCAATGCCTCAATAGTTAAATTATCTCTCACTTGTACATCATCCATCTGAATCACATGTGACAGATCTGGAATGTACTTCCTCAACTGAGACACGTGGAACACATCATGTAAATTCGCAAGCGATGGCGGTAAAGCAGTCCAACATGCTACTTCTCCCACGCTTCTGCTGCTCCACTCTGATACGGACCAACAACACGTGATGTGAGCTTTATGGACTTCAAAGCTCGGCCAATACCAGTTATCAGCGTAACTCTCAAAAACACGCGATCTCCTTCATGGAACTCAAGTGCTTTCCTCCTCTTATCATGGTAACTCTGTCACACCCTCATTTTCGTCTTTAGCCTTTATACCCTACATTCGCCATACCATACATCATTTTATTGCATATCGAGCATGTGGATACGGATTAGGTCGATTTGTCATTTTTCCATTTCAAATGAGATAATTTGTCTACTTTGGACTACATGGAAGGAAATGTTCATCATTTAAGGTTTGATCTAAATTGGAAAGTCTATTCTTGTAGATTTCTTCAAAGAGAAGTTACTTGACAAAATATTAGGATATTCAAGATATATTCCTAATGACCATGAAATGCAAGGCATAATTCAAGATTGCTCCATCCAATTTTATTTTAAATTCTTGATCAAGTGGAGTTCAAATTTGCAAAGCATGAGTCAAGATTACAAGTCCATAATTCCAGACTTCATCCATTTCAAGCTTAGTGGTTCTAAGGAAATTCATCATGAATTCAAGATTAAAGGCAAGAATATTACAAAGAGAAACTTTATGACATTACAAGAATGTCATTTGTTACAATATATCCAACTCTAAGTAATGATTAGAATTTATTTCTAATCTTCATTCAAGCTTCTAATCAAATTGATGCCACACCAAGTCCACCTTATGCTTACAAACATCCAAGAAATATGTAAGGATTAAATCAACATTGGATTGTTTTAAGACCAAAATTATGCATGTTAATCATAAGCAAAATAGTCCCATGCAAAAGTGACAAATTTCCTCATGTCACAAAATCTACATGTCACAAGACCAAAGGCATAACATGTGACAATGCTTCTACACATCAGAATTTTCAAAATGCTGTCAAGAATTGGTAGCATTGACCAAGAGGAGCTGTCCAAGCACAAGCCAACAAAATGGGTGCAAGGCACAAGGTGCTGTAGAAAAATAGCATAGGAAAGTAGTGCAGAAAATGCAGCATAGCACCTTGCATGGAAATGGAAAGAAAGAGAGTGACATAAGGAAAGGTGGTAAGAAACATTACCCCATGAAAAATCTGAAGTGTGGGAAGGAGTGAAAACCCTAGAGGGAAGAGATAAGAGGGGGGCTGTAAAGAAGAGAAAAAAACATTCATTCAGTACACATTCATCCATTCTACACACTTGCAAAACCAGAAAATAGAGAGAGCAAACAATACCCTAAAAAAACCAGAAAAAATAGGAAGCTTTGCAAACTAAAAGAGAGAGTGTGAGATAGAACCAAGAGAACCACTAAAGAGCAGAACCTTCACAACATAGAGTGGGTAGTAAAGCAAAACCAAGGAGGACTTGCAAGAAGAAGAAACTCTTGGGTATCCATTTCCTCAAACTTTTCTCTTTTTATTTCTTTGCTCTCATACTCATTTTGTTTACTCTTTTATGTGTTGAATTGTACATATCATGTAAAGGTTCCAAAGGGACCAAGCAACCGTTCTTAAGAAACCACAAAAACGAAAGAAAAACATAGAAAAGTTAGGTTTTTTTACTCTGGTAGCACGACACGGGCCGTGTCACACAACACGGCCACCCGTGTCATGCAACACGGGCCGTGTCACACAACACGGCCACCCGTGTTGCACTTCTGTTTGACATTTCAACATCCAAAAAAACCCCAGACATCACAACACGGGTCGTGTCACACAACACGGCCACCCGTGTTGCATCCCTGTTTGCCCTAAAACTCATTTTTTTCAGACATCACAACACGGGCCGTGTCACACAACACGGCCACCCGTGTTACACCCCTGTTTGCCCTAAAACTCATCTTTTTCAGACATCACAACACGGGTCGTGTCACACAACACGGCCACCCGTGTTACACCACTGTTTTGCTACTTTTTCCGATATTTTACCTCCAAAAAAAAATTTCTCAAGGAGTTCGCCGTTTTTATTGCATGTCTCGATTTTTTTTTATGCGAATAATCCGATATGTTTGTATATTTTAGTATGAATGTTGCTATTGTCCTTGGTGACTTTTGATTCAAAAACCATTTTCAAAAACAAACTCTCGATTTTATCGAGCCATTTTCAACCCTTGTAAGTCGGCCGCCTTGTGCGTCCGCCATCGGCCTTGTTCATATCACCTCAAATACTTTTACAAACAATAAACCTTGATCCAACATCAAGTGGTTCTCTTTTCTCATAAAAAATCCAAAACACAATAACATAAACAATTAGAATTATGCACCACGAACTTTAAAGTGGTAGAAAAGGAATGAGAATGGAGTCCTCCTACACTCGTTCCGAATGTTTTTGATACAAGGCGCTCGACTTGGTTATTCGAAACATTCATTTCTATCCAAAGTCTTTTGTGTACAATCCTAATCAAGAGCAATTTCTCTTAAGAAACTTAAAAATAACATCAACTCATCAAACCTATTTTCGCCTTAGGGCATTAATTCTAAAACCCTTTTTCAAGGTATAAAATCAACCAACAAACAACAATTTCACAAGCTTCCGAACTACGGAGCTCTGATTCTTCACTTCTTTTAAGTGAGGATACGTAGGCACAAGGGCCACAATCCTTGGCGAGCATTAAAATAACTAAACCAACCCCTCTTTTCCGTAAGCAAGTAAACTTTGAGAATAAAACACCCATTCACGTTAAATAACCTAGGAGGTTCCCATCGAGTACGATGGATGCGAGGGGGTGCTAACACCTTCCCCTTGCATAACCGACTCCCGAACCCTAAGACTTGGTTGCGATGACCACACTCTTTTCCCAAAGGTTTTATCGCTATTTCCCTTTCCCTCCGTGGGATAAATAAAATCTGGTGGCGACTCTGTGTCATTTTTCGCGTAGCGACAAACTCTTCTGACGACTCTGCGACGCTTTCATCTTTTCTTGGAACACCTTGATCTTTTCAGTCGTCTCTTGCACAATCTCAAGTAAGATTACAACACTCTTGCCTGATTCATACCAACATAAAGGAGTCTTATACTTCCTTCCATACAAAGCCTCATACGGTGTCATTCCAATACTAGAATGATAATTGTTGTTGTAGGTAAACTCAATCAATGACAAATGACTATCCCACGATCCACCTTGATCCAACAAACAAGCTCTCAATAAATCCTCTAAAGACTGGATAGTTCTCTTTGTCTGTCTATCTGTCTGCGGATGATAGGCAGAACTTAACCTCAGCTTAGTACCCAAAATTGTCTGCAAACTCTCCCAGAACCTCGATGTGAATCTCAGATCTCTATCAGACACAATACTTGAATGAATACCATGCATTTTCACAATCTCATCAATATACAATTCGGCCAGCTTCTGCAGCGAATAATTGATCCTTATTGGTATGAAATGAGCTGATTTGGTCAATCTATCCACAATCACCCAAATTGAATCATGTCCCTTCAACGTCTTCGGTAGACCTGCCACAAAATCCATAGAAATGGTATTGCATTTCCACTCTGGAATATTCAACGGTTGCATCAGACTCAACGGTCTTTGATGTTAATTTTTGACTTCTGACAAGTCAAACAAGCATAGTCAAACTCTGCAACTTCTTTCTTCATTCTTGCTCGCCAAAACAATTTCCTCAAATCCTGGTGCCTCTTCGTAGCACCGGTATGGATACTCAATCTACTTTGATGTCCTTCCTCAAGAATAATCTCTTTCAACTCAACAATATCTGGAACACAAACTCTATCACGACATCTCATGATACCATTTTCATTAATCCGAAAATCAGCTCTTCGACTCTGATTCATCAAATTCAGCCGATCTACCAATTCAAATCAGATTTCTGACCTTCTCGAATCTCATCAAGAATACCACTAGTAAGCTTCAACATACCAAGCTTAACTTCATAAGAAGTCTCTTCACAAACCAAACTCATATCACAAAATTGCTCAATCAGTTCTAACTCTTTTACCATCATCATTGATATATGTGAAGATTTCCTACTCAATGCATCAGCTACCACGTATGCTTTACCCAAATGGTAATTCAAACCAAAACCATAATCCTTCAGAAGTCCCAATCATCTCTTCTGCCTCGCATTCAATTCTTTATGATTAAAGAAATACTTCAAACTCTTATGATCACTAAACACCTCAAATCTCGAACCAAACAAATAATGCCTCTAAAGCTTCGACACAAACATAACAATAACCAACTCTAAATCATGCGTCAGATAATTTCTCTTATACACTTTAAGTTGTCTGGAAGCATAAGATAAAACTTGTTGATGTTGCATTAACACACCTCTTAATCCCTTCAACGAAGCATCCCAATATACAACAATTGTTCTGCCGGATTCGGCAAAATCAAAACATGAGCTGCTGTCATCCTCCTCAAAAGCTCTTGAAACTTTCTTCACACTTTGCATCCAAAATAAAAGCTTGAACCTTCCTAGTCCACCGCGTCAATGGCAAAGTTAACTTGGAAAAATCCTTCAATGAATTTTCGATAACAATCTGCCAGCCCAAGAATACTTCTAATCTCAAAAACAGGTTTTGGAGCTTCCCATTGCGATACAACTTCAACCTTCGACATATCAACCATAATAACTCTACTCGAGATCACATGACCAAGGAAACTCACTTCCTTCAACCAAAATTCACACTTTGACAATTTTGCATACAACTGCTTCTCTTTTAACGTTGATAACACAATTTTTCAGATGCTCAGCATGATCCTCGTTACTCTTCGAGTATTTCAAAATATCATCAATGAACACAACCACACACTTGTCCAAATAAGGATGGAAAATCTTGTTCATATACTCCATAAATACACAAAGTGCATTAGTCACACCAAATGGCATCACGAAATACTCATAATGTCCATACTTTGTTTTAAAAGTTGTCTTTGGAATATCATCACGCTTCACACGAATCTGATGATACCCAGATCTCAAATCTATCTTACTAAACACACTTACAACAACCAACTGATCCATCAAATCATCAATCCTTGGAAGTGGACACTTATTCTTGATAGTTGTAACGCCCCGATTCTGATTTCCCATTTTTGTTGAGTCTTTTATTTTATTTGGATGATTATTATTTTATTTGTGGAATTGGTGTGTTAATATGTTATGTTTGCATATTATGTTATTTTATCGTTTTGAGAGTTTTTGGGGAAATTAGGTTGGAGGGTATTTTAGATATTTCTTAATTAATGTTAAGTTAGAAATTTTGTGAAAAAATGAATTATTAGATATTTTGAGAGAAAAAGTAATAGAAGAGAATTGGAAATAGAAAGATATAAGAGGGAAAGAGGAGAGAAAAGAGAAAGAAAGGAGAAAAAGGGAGAGAAAGAAAGAGGAAGAAGAGAAAAGAGAAGAAAAAGAGGAAAAGCTTGGAAATCTTCAAAACAACTTCTAGGAATCGATTTAATCGGGTAAGGGTGTGAAATCTTATTATCTTATCAAATCATTATGTATGTGTTTGGTTGGATTGTTTGGTTGTTTTTCCACATTTTCCATTTTAGGTCGAAATTGGTAAAATCGATAGAAATCGATGTTTTTACGGTTAGAATTCGAAATAAATTGCATAGTTTAGTCGAGGAATATTAGGCCGAGACTATTGGAACTTGTTTGATTGAAATCAGGTGATTTTGTGGCTTTTTGACATTTTTCGATTATGGAGGGTTTGTGTAGCGAAGTATTCGCTAGGCGAATCACTAGCGAGTGAGGTAGCGAAGGGTTCGCTAAGCGAGCATCCAACGAGCTACCAGCGAACACTCCCAGACTTGGATAGAACCAAAAAGACCCAAACTCGCTGGAGCGAGTGGAGCAGCGAAGGACTTGTCATTCTGCTCGCCTAGCGAGCATGACAGTACAACATTTTATTTTTCCTTTATCCAACGTCGATTCTTCGACTCGGATGTGATTAACCTTATCCCGAATTTGTAGCTTGTGCGTTGTTATATGATATGTTGTGGATAGTCGTATGGTGTGAATCCTAGATTGTGGAATTTATTGTGAATTGTGGCCTTTTGGCAAATGAATTCATTTCTTAAATTAAATGTGAATGCATGGTAATTGTGATAGAGTTCATTACCGTTTGGCGTAATTGAATGTGAATGTATATTGATTGTATGTGATAGAATGAGATGAAAGCATGAATATATATTATGAATATGTATGCATTTCAAGAGTGTCTTGAGTCATTTTGCATGTGAAGCATAATGATGTGCATTCTTGTGTTGTGGGATTCTAATGAGAATCCGTTGAACATCGTGTGCCTATGTGAGGTGTGAGCGATGATTACAAATGATTGTGTGCCTATGTGAGGTGTGAGCAATCAGATTGTGTGCCTATGTGAGGTGTGAGCAATCCATAAACATTGTGTGCCTATGTGAGGTGTGAGCAATAGGTGAACATCGTGTGCCTGTGTGAGGTGTGAGCGATGGTTCCAATAAGTTCCTGAGTGAACTTGTGATGATTGAGTTGGTACCGCATTGCATTTGCATAGATTCGTGAGTCGGTCTCTATGATTTGCATTTATCATCTTTATAATTGTGTATTGGTGAATGAACATAAATGTGTATGTTTATGTGGAATGATGAGAATTGTGAAAGTATGCATGATGAATATGCTTGGGTATATATATATACATTGTGATGTATATGAGTGAGTTGTGATGAATTGTGGTGAGAATGCAGAATATGTGTATTTATATGCTAAGATATATAATTATATGCATTGTTATTATGATAATATTTCTCACCCTTCTGCTGTTTTATGATGCTCTATGAGGCATTGCAGAGTAGGTTTGCTGGAGTTCTTTTTATGAAGCGTGTCTTCATTCTTTTGGTCGGTCGGCTCTGATATGTAGCACCGGGTAGCTAGGATATTTATGATTCCTTTTTGATACATTTGTATATGTATCTTATTGTTGGATGTTTATTAAACATGACTTTGTTGTTGAATCTTATTGGATGACACACACACACACACACACACACACACACACACACACACACACACACATATATATATATATATATATATATATATATATATATATATATATATATATATATATATATATATATATATATATATATATATATATATATGTTTGATGTTATCAATGTTTAGATTTTCTGCTTTTATTCTAAATATTGAGATGTGGGTGTAAGGACTATGTTCCTCTGTTGCATAGTTACCCCACTGTTGCATATCTTCTGTTGAGCAAGTGAGGTATCTTTTAATTTCAAGCATAATGTGACGCGCCTCTTTTATACTGTGTTTTTAATTATACTCTGATGAAATTTTTAATATGTGGCTAATTGATTATGTGATTATTTGGGGGTATAGAAAGAGGGTGTTACATTAAGTGGTATCAGAGTCAGTGTTGAGTCAGTTGTGTCTGTCTTGTTGTTGTGTTGGTTGAACGGTTGTTTAACCTTGTTGTTATTTTTAGGAACGGTCAGAATATGGCTGGTCATAACGACAATGCGATGGCTGCTGCTTTGGAAGCAATGGCCAGGGCAGTGCAAGGTGCACCGAACGTGAATGCTAACGACGAGTTTAGGAAGAATCAACCACCGGTCTTCAAAGGAATATTTGATCCTGATGGTGCTCAAATTTGGTTGAAAGAGATTGAAAGGATCTTCATAGTTATGGACTGTGTGGAGGGGAATAAGGTGAGACTTGGGTCTCACATGCTGAAGGAAGAAGCCGACGATTGGTGGGTCGGTATGCGTCAAGTTCTTGAGGTGGATGATGAAGAGATAACTTGGGAATTATTTTGTACTGAGTTCTTGAGGAAGTATTACCCTGAAAGTGTGAAAGGGAAGAAGGAGATGGAGTTCCTTGAACTGAAGCAAGGTGGTATGTCCGTGGTGGACTATACTGCTAAGTTTGTGGAGTTGGTTCAATTCCATCCATACTATGCTGCAATTACTGCTGAGTTCTCAAAGTGTATTAAATATGAGAATGGTTTGCGTCCCGAGATTAAGCAAGTTGTGGGATATCAAAGGATAAGAAGGTTTATGGATTTGACGGAATGTTGTAGAATCTTCGAGGAAGATAGCAAGGCTCGTTCTACACATTACAAAAGTTTGAATGAGAGGAAGGGAAAGCCACAAGCTAGAAGTGGACCTTATGTGACACCTGTTGATAAGGGCAAGCATAGAGAAAACTTTGATAAGAGATCTGGAGGAGGAGGTTCCGGTTCTGTTAAGTGTTACAAGTTTGGTGAAATGGGTCATAAATCATTTGAGTGTGGAAAGACTGTGGTGAAATGTTCTAACTATGGAGGCCTTGGGCATGCTACTACAGATTGTAGGAGGAATGTAGTGAAGTTCTATAATTATGGAGAAGTGGGTCACATTAGCACGAAGTGTACTAAGCCGAAACAAGCTCAAGTGGGAGGAAAGGTGTTTGCATTAGCTAGGTCAGACACTACTAGTGCAGATCGTTTGATTAAAGGTATATGCTTTATTAATAGTACGCCTTTAGTTGCTATTATTGATACTGGAGCGACTCATTCGTTTATTTCTCATTAGTGCACTAAGCGTTTGAATTTGTTTGTGACTTCTTGGGTGGTGAGATGGTAATTGAGACTCCTGCTTCGGGGTCGGTAACTACATCTTTGGTGTGTGTAAGTTGTCCTTTGACCATGTATGGTAAAGACTTCATCATGGATTTAGTGTGTTTGCCGTTGGAGGGTTTGGACGTAATCTTAGGTATGAACTTGTTGCAATTCAATAGAGTTCATATAGATTTCTATCACAAGTTAGTGAGGTTTCCTTCTTTGGAAGATGATGAAGATGAGAGTTTCCTATCCACTAAAGAGTTGAAGAAACTTTTAGCGGATGAAGCTCAATTGTTCGGTTTATTTGCATCATTGTCGGTGGAGAGTAAAGTTAAGCTCGATGTGTTACCAGTGGTGTGTGATTTTCCAGAAGTGTTTCCAGAGGATATTAAGGACATACCGCCGGAAAGAGAAGTTAAGTTTTCTATTGATCCAGTTCCGGGTACTAGACCATTTCCGGTGGCACCATATCGTATGTCGGCATCGGAGTTGGTAGAATTGAAGAAGCAATTGAATGACTTGTTGGGCAAGAGATTTGTAAGGCCAAGTATTTCTCCTTGGGTTGCTCCAGTATTGTAGGTAAAGAAGAAGGATGGAAGTATGCGGTTATGCGTTGATTATCGACAATTGAACAAGGTGACAATTAAGAACAAGTATCCGCTTTCAAGGATCGATGATTTGATGGACCAATTGGCTGGTGCACGTGTTTTTAGCAAGATCGATTTGAGATCGGGATATCATCAAATTCGTGTGAAAGAAGAGGATATTCAAAAGACAGCCTTTAGGACACGGTATGGCCATTACGAATATTTCGTGATGCCATTCAGGGTTTCTAATGCGCCAAGTGTGTTTATGGAATACATGAATCGTATTTTTCATGAACAGATAGATCATTTTGTGGTTGTGTTCATCGACGATATTTTGATTTACTCTAAGTCTCAAGAGGAGCATGAAGAGCATTTGAGGATTAGTTACAAATTTTGAAAGAGAAACAATTATATGCTAAGTTGTCAAAATGTGAATTTTGGTTGTCGGAAGTAAGTTTTCTTGGGCATGTTATTTCCAGTAGTGGTATTAGTGTTGATCCATCCAAGATTGGTGTGGTGATGCAATGGGAGGCTCCTAGATCGGTTACGGAGATTCGAAGCTTTTTAGGCTTGGCGGGTTATTATCAGAGGTTTATTGAGGGATTTTCAAAGTTTGCACTTCCATTAACGCAATTGACTTGTAAAGGAAAGGATTTTATTTGGGATATTAATTGTGAAAAGAGTTTCATTGAGCTAAAAAGAAGGTTGACGACGGCGCCAATCTTGATTTTTCCGAATCCGACAGAACCATTTGTGGTTTATTGTAATGCTTCTTTGACGGGTTTAAGTGGGGTTTTTATGCAAGATGGAAAAGTTGTGGCTTATGCTTCAAGACAATTGAGAGTGCATGAAAAGAATTACCCTACACATGACTTGGAGTTAGCGACTGTGGTGTTTGTTTTGAAAATTTGGAGGCACTATCTTTATGGTGCAAGATTCGAAGTTTTTAGTGATCACAAGAGTTTAAAATATTTATTTGATCAAAAAGAATTGAACATGAGACAAAGAAGGTGGTTAGAGCTTTTGAAGGATTATGATTTTGGTTTGAATTACCATCCGGGTAAGGCAAACATGGTTGCCGATGCTTTGAGTCGAAAGTTGTTACATATGTTCGCATTGTTGATGACAGAATGGGAACTTTTGTATAATTTTAGATACTTGAGTTTAGTTTGTGAAATGACGCCGAGAAGTGTGAGACTTGGTATGCTACATGTTACGAATGGTTTTCTTGCCACCGTATGTGAAAAGCAAAAGTTGGATTTGAAGTTCGTTGATTTAATGATGAATGAGAATGAGGATTTCAAGGTTGATAATTTCGGAGTTTTGAGATTCAGTGGTCGTATGTGTATTCCCGATGATGCGGAGTTGAAAAAGATGATATTGGAAGAAGGACATCGAAGTAACTTAAGTATTCATCCGGGAGCGAATAAAATGTATCAAGATTTGAAGAAAATCTTTTGGTGGTCCGGATTAAAGAGGGATGTAGCTCAATTTGTGTATTCATGCTTAACTTGTCAGAAGTCTAATGTGGAACACCAAAAGCCTAGTGGATTGATGCAACCGTTGGACATTCTGAAGTGGATATGGGATAGTATATCAATGGATTTTGTTACGGGATTGCCGAATACGCAAAGAGGTCGTAATTCTATTTGGGTAATCGTGGATAGACTTACTAAATCTGCTCACTTCATTCTAATTGATATTGGTTATCCTTTGGAGAGGTTAGCCGAGATTTATGTTCTTGTGGTTGTGAAGTTACATGGAGTTCCTAAGAGTATTATATCGGATAGAGATCCTAGATTTACATCGAGGTTTTGGGATAGTTTGCAAAAGGCTTTGGGTTCTAAGCTAAGATTGAGTTCAGCTTATCATCCGCAAATGGATGGTCAAACCGAGAGGACAATTTAATTGTTGGAGGATTTATTGCGTGTTTGTGTACTCGAGCAAGGTGGTGCTTGGGATAGTTATTTGATGTTGATTGAGTTCACCTACAATAACAGTTTTCATTCAAGTATAGGTATGGCACCATTTGAGGCTTTGTATGGTCGGAGATGTCGAACACCTTTGTGTTGGCATGAAACCAGTGAGAGGTCGATAGTTGGACCGGAGATGGTACAACAAACGATAGAGAAAGTGAATTTATTCGGGAAAAGATGAAAGCTTCTCAAAGTAGACAAAAGAGCTATCATGACAAGAGAAGGAAAGATTTTGAGTTTCAAGAAGGCGACCATGTGTTTTTGAGAGTTACACCGGTTACGGGTGTGGGTCGTGCTTTAAAGTCGATGAAGTTGACTTCTCGTTTTATTGGTCCATATCAGATTACTGCACGAGTTGGTGTTGTGGCTTATCGTGTGGCGTTGCCTCCGAATCTTTCGACTTTGTATGATGTATTCCATATTTCGCAACTTCGGAAGTATGTTTCGGATCCATCACATGTTATTCTTATGGACGAAGTTGAAGTGAGAGATAGCCTTACGGTTGAAGCTTTACCGATTAGGATTTTGGACTGTGAAGTTAATAAGCTAAGAAGCAAGGATATTGTGCTTATGAAAGTAGTGTGGGGAGGCGCTTCTGAAGGCAATGTAACTTGGGAATTAGAGAATGGGATGCGAGATTCGTATCCGGAGTTGTTTGAATCAGGTAATATTTTCGAGGACGAAAATTTCTAAAGTGGGGGAGAGTTGTAACGCCCCGATTCTGATTTCCCATTTTTGTTGAGTCTTTTATTTTATTTGGATGATTATTATTTTATTTGTGGAATTGGTGTGTTAATATGTTATGTTTGCATATTGTGTTATTTTATCGTTTTGAGAGTTTTCGTGGAAATTAGGTTGGAGGGTATTTTAGATATTTCTTAATTAATGTTAAGTTAGAAATTTTGTGAGAAAATGAATTAATAGATATTTTGAGATTAAAAGTAATATAAGAGAATTGGAAATAGAAAGATATAAGAGGGAAAGAGGAGAGAAAAGAGAAAGAAAGGAGAAAAAGGGAGAGAAAGAATGAGGAAGAAGAGAAAAGAGAAGAAAAAGAGGAAAAGCTTGAAAATCTTCAAAACAACTTTTAGGAATCGATTTAATCGGGTAAGGGTGTGAAATCTTATTATCTTATCAATGTATATCATTATTTATGTGTTTGGTTGGATTGTTTGGTTGTTTTTCCATATTTTCCATTTTAGGTCGAAATTGGTAAAATCGATAGAAACCGATGTTTTTACTGTTAGAATTCGAAATAAATTGCGTAGTTTAGTCGAGGAATGTTAGGCCGAGACTATTGAAACTTGTTTGATTGAAATCGGGTGATTTTGTGGCTTTTTGACATTTTTGGATTATGGAGGGTTTGTGTAGCTAAGTATTCGCTAGGCGAATCTCTGGCGAGTGAGGTAGCGAAGGGTTCGCTAAGCGAGCTACCAGTGAACACTCCCAGACTTGGACAAAACCAAAAAGACCCAAACTCGCTGGAGCGAGTGGACCAGCGAAGGACTCGTCATTCTTCTCGCCTAGCGAGCATGACAGTACAACATTTTATTTTTCCTTTATCCAACGTCGATTCTTCGACTCAGATGTGATTAACCTTATTCCGAATGTTTAGCCTTGTGCGTTGTTGTATGATATGATGTGGGTAGTCGTATGACATGAATCCTAGATTGTGGAATTTATTGTGAATTGTGGCCTTTTGGCAAATGAATGCATTTCTTAAATTAAATGTGAATGCATGATAATTGTGATAGAGTTCATTACCGTTTGGCGTAATTGAATGTGAATGTATATGGATTGTATGTGATAGAATGAGATGAATGCATGAATATATATTGTGAATATGTATGCATTTCAAGAGTGTCTTGAGTCATTTTGCATGTGAAGCATAATGATGTGCATTCTTGTGTTGTGGGATTCTAATGAGAATCCGTTGTAACATCGTGTGCCTATGTGAGGTGTAAGCGATGATTACAAATGATTGTGTGCCTATGTGAGGTGTGAGCAATCGGATTGTGTGCCTATGTGAGGTGTCAGCAATCCATAAACATTGTGTGCCTATGTGAGGTGTGAGCAATGGGTGAACATCGTGTGCCTGTGTGAGGTGTGAGCGATGGTTCAAATAAGTTCCTGAGTGAACTTGTGATGATTGAGTCGGTACCGCATTGCATTTGCATAGATTCGTGAGTTAGTCTCTATGATTTGCATTTATCATCTTTATAATTGTGTATTGGTGAATGAACATAAATGCGTATGTTTATGATGAATGATGAGAATTGTGAAAGTATGCATGATGAATATGCTTGGTTATATATATATATATATATATATACATATATATATATATATATATATATATATATATATATATATATATATATATATATATATATATATATATATATATATATATATATATTGTGATGTATATGAGTGAGTTGTGATGAATTGTGGTGAGAATGTAGAATATGTGTATTTATATGCATTATTATTATGATAATATTTCTCACCCTTCTGCTGTTTTATGATGCTCTATGAGGCATTGCAGAGTAGGTTTGCTCGAGTTCTTTTTGTGAAGTGTGTCTTCATTCTTTTGGCCGATCAGCTATGATATGTAGCACCGGGTAGCTAGGATGTTTATGATTCCTTTGTGATACATTTATATATGTATCTTGTTATTGGATGTTTATGTAAACATGACTTTGTATTTCAATCTTATTGGATGACATATATATATATATATATATATATATATATATATATATATATATATATATATATATATATATATATATATATATATATATATATATATATATATATATAGATATATATATATATATATATATATATATATATATATAAATATATATATATATATATATATACATATATACATATATATATATATATATATATATATATATATATATATATATATATATATATATATATATATATATATATATATATATATATATATATATATATATATATATATATATATATATATATATATATATATATATATATATATATATATATATATATATATATATATATATATATATATATATATATATATATGTTTGATGTTATCAATGTTTAGATTTTCCGTTTTTATTCTAAATATTGAGATGTGGGTGTAAGGACTAAGTTCCTATGTTGCATAGTTACCCCGCTGTTGCATATCTTCTGTTGAGCAGGTGAGGTATGTTTTAACTTCAAGTGTAATGTGACGTGCCTCTTTTATACTGTGTTTTTAATTATACTCTGATGAAAATTTTAATATGTGGCTAATTGATTATGTGATTATTTGGGGGTATAGAAAGGGAGTGTTACAATAGTCACCTTGTTCAATTGTCTATAATACACACAAAGCCTCACAGAACCTTCTTTCTTCTTAATCAACAAAACAGGTGCACCCCACGGTGACACACTCGAATGAATGAATCTCTTCTCAAGAAAATCTTCAAGTTGACTCTTCAACTCTTTCAACCCCAATGCAGACATACGATATGGAGCCATCGATATCTGACTAGTTCCTGGAACTAAGTCGATTGCAAGCTCCACTTCACATTCCGGCGGTAAATCACTTATATCATTAGGAAAACTTCCGGAAAATCACAAATAATTGGCACACCACCAACTTCCCCACTTTATTAATACTCAAAGTTTCCATCAAAATAAACGTCTCAGCACCATCATGCACCGACTCACCAAAACAATCTGTAAGCACTTAGCTTAACTCAAAACAATTCACTGCACACGCCATCTAAGCTTCCAAGACACGTCTATCCCATCCAACATGACCTCGTCTACTATCAACAAGAGATAAAGGGTGATCAGTTCCTCAGTTTGTCAATAGATAGCCGAAAATCATGATGGGGCATGAACTATCTTTACCAAACTATAAGAGCGTTCATTGACACACTGAGCCACCACTCCACACTTGAAGCATCCCGGAGAAGCATAAGCTTATCCCCTACTTAATTCATTCCCACTTCTGCACACAAAGGTTAGAAAACAAATGTGTACTGACAGTGTTTTCACACATGTGTCGCATACTAGGGAACAAATAACATTAGACAACTTGGCTGGACTGACCAACCTGCTCTGATACCACTAATGTAACACCCTTTTCTACCCCACAAATATTATGGCAAAATATTAGAATTTATCAGAGTAAAATTTTAAACACCATAAAAATCACCTCAAAGGGCGTACATTTCTCAATAAATTCAAATCAAGGTCAATGCTCCGTAAGCAACGGGTTTTCTCAAAATTACTCAAAAGTGCTCAAATGGCAGCGGAACTCAAAAAGGCAAAAATCCAAAGTTTTCCTTTTACCACAAGGAAACCAACATAACAAAAACTCAATAAAATATTTGACTCAACGACCCCAACCCGATGTTACACTATCATAGCAAGACCCTCTAAGTCAACCACAATGGCCAACGACCCAAAACTTCAAAAGTCCTCGACGGCATCCACGGCTAAACCTGGTCATCTGCACGTTACCCACGTGGAGGCAACATTCAAACAGGCAGGGTGAGTAAAACGATTCATAATAATCAATGTAGGAAATCAATATATAAAATGGCGTCATTTTCATATTCAACATCATCATATTCATCAATGGGCATCAAAGGCCACAACATCATAAATTACTCAAGATCATCTCATAAATGCAAATGCAACAAGACTCATGCATGTGGTACCAATCATCACAGCTCGATAGGCACTGGGCCATCAACCCTCCATAGATCCCCATCAATATAATCGATTCTATACAAGAACCGGAGCACATCAAAATACCTCACATCCGCACAATGGGACTGAAGCCAAAGAAATCAAGGTCCATAACCAAATTTCAGATGCATATGAATGCATGATGCACACATCAATATCATCCTCATAATAAACTCATTAGGTGCATCATCATTCATCAAAGTCATCATAATAATCATGTCATCATATAATCATCAAAAACTCATGGAATCAACATCATAAATCATCACAATTACTCATGGGAATTCATTATACAATCATGTATTAATCATATAAGAATCATAATTACCCTCATAGTAATTCATCAAGAAAATCGCAACATCAAAACATCAAGACATCACTGAACCAGAACATGATTCATTAATAGAACATATACACAATTGACTTCTCAAACATAATTAGATATAGAAATACTGGGAAACCAATTCTCTTATCTATACTATGTTATATCCCTGTTCATTAGCTTTCCAACACTTCTAGCGGGAGCTAAAACGGACTTACGAATCAAAAGTTACGTCCAAAACGATTTCGACCGAAAACATGAACAGTCGTGACGGACATCATGCAATTTTATGCATTTTTCACCGTTGGAGGCCTTCCGAACCTCCGATTTCGATTCCGTAAAAACCCAAACTCTCAAAAAATTACAACCCATTCAACACTGTAATTATCTCAAGTAAATTTACAATTTTAACACAATTAAACCATCTAATCATTGTTTTAAGATTATGCCTAAAACCTTTAAAATGAAGGGATATAAGTTCAATCCCGTATCATATTTACGCCTCTAATTCCCATAATTTCTTACAAATACCCCACAGTCATTAAAGTTATCACAAATCACTTATTCTACGGGGTTAAACAATCTCAACAACAAATTTTGACCATGAAGGCCTAATTTCCTTTACTCTCAAATCAGCCTCAAACCCTTAAACCCTTAAATCAACTTTAAATCCCTATACGGTTAAAACCTAACAATAGATTTTAGCCACGAAGGTCTAATTTTCTTTACTCTCAAATCAGCCTCAAACTCTTTAAACCATTAAATCAGCTTTATATACTTATACGGTTAAAACCTCAACAATAGATTTTGGCTACGAAGGCCTAATTTCTTTTACTCTCAAATCAGCCTCAAACCCTTTAAACCCTTAAATCAGCTTTAAATACATTGAAATTATACATTGAAAACAATGAAGGCAATACTCCCCTTACCTTAATTGTCAACTCTAAGCCTTCTCAAATCTTTCAGAAAACCTTTCGAAACTTTTGCCTCAAACCTCCTCCTCAGAGTTCTGGCTTCAATTCTTTTCACGGTCTAACAAAATGAATCCTAATCCCATCATAATTTCCTTTTTGTTAAACCTAGCCTTGGGCCTTAAAATTGGGCTTTCCAATATTACCCTCACTAACTCCTCCTCAGTTGTCCAATTTGCCCTTAGTTAACTTATATTTATTTAAATTAATAATAATATCAATATATTCATATTATATACTATTATTTAAATAAATAACTTAAAAAACCATAATTCTCAATATTTCACAACAAACACTGAAAATCACAAAAAATATGAATATTTATATTTAAATAAATTAAATAAATATTTCAATAAATTTGGGGTGTTACAGCAGGTTACGTTTTCACAGCAATTACATAGTCAAGGCAAATAGTCATGGCCATCACTTTCTTTCCAAAACCGGGCGAACATATTTCAGACAGGTTCAAACCAAAAAGGAAAGATTTTTATCATATTTTCGTTCTTGACAACTATAAGAAGGAAAAGAATTGAGATGAAAAGGGGGCCGAAAAATTCAAAACCCACGAGTTCGAGTACACAGAACATCCTACAACCAGCCATCAGAGTCGAACCCAAAAATTCACAAAACCGAAAAATTGTAAAAGAGGGAGAGAATCTTATTGTTTCTCTAAGCTACGCGGAGATCATCATTTCCGACCTCAACCATCCACCGTCGGAATATCCATCACTTTCACACCACCCTATCACAACCTCGGCGACTTCCACCGTAAATCTACCGGAAACGTCGTCGTCGCCCTCAAAAACCTGAAAAAAGACATGTAAACCGTGAGTTTCTATTTAACACTTTAACATTGTTTTATTATGTTTGTGTAGGAGATCGGAAAGAGATAATCGCGAGAAATTAACGAAGAACGATCAGGAAGACAACAAAAATGAAAGGTGGATCAAAGAAAGATGACAGCGAAGAAGAATTGACGGAGATATGAAGTGAAGAAGAGATTTGAGAGTGGAGTGAGAGAGGAAAGAGGCGATGGAAAATCGGCGGACAAAGGGGGGAGATTTGGGTTCTCAGCATTTTTGTTTTATATGCTATGTAATCACATGCACACACCACACCATAAGCTAACGTGCACCTCACACATCAGCACCACACACCCCACTTACCACATGATCCAACGATCCATACTGCTGCCATCGTGCACCTCTTATCACACGCCTACACCCAATTGTACGCCCCCCCCCCCTAACCCTCCATTAACTCCACTAATCGGCATTTTAATTAACCATTAATCTTAATCAAACCTTTAATTAACCACCATCTTAAGCCTTTAATCTGTTTTATTAATCAACTCAATACTAACTTAATTAATCTAACTATAACCTTAATCAACCTTTTTTTTTTAAATTTAAATTAATGACCTTTTTAAATTAACCTTTTAATTAGTCTATTTAATTAATCTTTTTCTTTATTTAATTTAATTAACTTTTTATCTTAACAACCCAATTTATGTATTCACCTTTAATAATTTAATCCATCAAGTTAATATTCCTTTTAAAAATAATTTGTTCTCTTTTTTAAATAATAAAGACCTATTTCTTCATAACTTAAAATAATTTATATTATTTGTTAAATTAAAAACTATTTTGTTTAATAAGAAAACAATTTCATAATTTAAAAAATTTATATTCATTTGTTAAACTAAAATTGTGATAGTATAAAAACCTTTTTAAATCACTTGCTTATTTTATGTCTAACTAGCAATTTAATTAATTCATAACCTAAAATTTTTATTAAAATAAATAAAACTAATTTATCCAACTTTTTCTAAAATCAATCTCACTAAAAATAATCAAGTAACTTTTTTTATAATTTAATTTATCACCTAACTTTTTTTCCTGAACTAAAATCTAGTTCACCCTTTAAAATAATTCGTCTTAAAATCAACTCGCCTAAAATTAATCAACGCAACGCTCCCTTTATTCGAATATTCGCAACCCCACTCCATCCGCTTGTCTGTCTTTAGCGCTTTTATCTGTTTGTATGGGTTATTTATCTGTTGCTTTTAATTATCGTCATTTACTTTATCGCATCGCATAATGTCCAAAGGAAGAATCTGCGCATGACTTAATACTTGTGCGTATGCATCTCATCTTGCACCATTTTTTCCCCACTCGATCCTTGATCCTTTTCAATTTGACCGCTTAATTTTAGATCCTACCTCATAAGGAGGACCTTTTTTCTTTTACAACATAGATAAACTATTCAACTTAATCAACTATTCTCCCTATTAGAGAATAAGATGTTAGTCATCTTGACAGTCGAGAAATAAATCTCCTGCCCCATAACGCAATCGAGTGATGTAGATCTTTTCCGCTTGAGAGAGATAGTGGCATACTCGTCGACAATTCCGAGTGTTTGAGCCCTTCTCTCAAGACGATGCAAAGACCATCTCCTACAAAGTTGTGGTGGTTAAGTCGAGTGTTCTCCCTCGACATGACGACTCGTCTTTTCTCCTAGAATCAATCAATCAACAAACCTTATCCCTTAGGAACTTTGACCAACAGTCAATAATTCCTCAAACCCTTTAGGGGAACTACAAATACTCTTATTCCATTCCCGTTAGGATTTGTAGGCACAAGATGTGACGTCTTGGCGAGTATACTTAGGATTAAACCATTAGGTCTTCTGTCCTTAAGCAGATAACTCTTAGCAATAAACACATTAAAATAAGAGATTCCTGTAGAGTACTATAGAAACTTAGGATGCTAGCACCTTCCCTAAGTTTAACCAACCCCCGAACCTAAACTCTCTAGCTTTTGCATTTGCATTGCATTGTGGGTAACTCGATCTTTTTCCCTTCCTTTGGACAAATAAAAGACCGGTGGTAAATAATGAATTAAGATTCAAGTTAATTAATAATTTGACATCCAATTCTCACCGCGACAGAAATAGCAACTTCACTGAGGTATTCTCTTGTGGGTTTCCCTAACTTGTTTATTTTGCTTGCTTATTGTTTTTTATATATCTGCTTATTTGTATAATCGCTCTTATTTATGCTCTTCGGTTGGTATCCTTGTGTGGTGAGATAAGTCCTACAACAAACTTGAGTGAACTTATTATAGGAAGGTGATATATTCGACGAGGCTTATAGGGAGTGAGTCCCGACCAAGCTGACTTGAGAATCACCGCTCAGTTGAGGCCCTCTTAAAAACGATACTGTTGAATGAGTATTCGTGAAAACATTCACTATTTTCGATTGGAGCCTGTGATACTGAGGAACGTAGTTACCTTTAACCCCACTTTGGCTTTTATTAGGACATATTACGAGGACTATGAAGGAGTATTCCCAAAATAGTTGTTACGCGATGCTACACTCAAAAGAGGTTCTCTTGAGAATATTATTAACCACCGAGTAGTCGGGAAATTGATAATATCCAAAAGATAGACTAATGATTTTGGGCACCTTTTTAGAACCTTGTTTTACAGGTACAATCAACCTTTAGTCCACACCCTTTGGGAATGGGTATACCCTTTGCTCCATGCTCGTTACAAACCTATGGTTCCTGTTTGTTTATCTTTGTCTTTATGTGCTTACCTATGTTTGTGCATCCATAAAGCATCATTTTACCTTGGGGTTGCATTGAATTCAACTCTATTTATAAACATTACAGAGACCAATATGGATTACAAAAGAAAACATTTTGATATATTCTTTTAAGAGTCCTAACCTGGATAACCTAAGGAAGTTAGGAGCTCTCATTGAAGATCAACAGAAGTTCAAAAGACATGAGACTATTATCAAAGATCTAGAAGGAAAATGGATTTCTTTCTCACTCTCCGACAAGAAAAGACGAGAGATGGAGGATTTACTTTCCTCTATGAGACTACTCTTTAAGAATTAATCATCCACAAGCTTATATTCAAGAAGGTTCAGCTAGAAGAGCAGATCAAGAAGCATGATACAAGACTTCCTTAGGACTTCATTGGCTTTTATTTAGCTATTATGTCAGGACTCTTTCAAGAATATTTACTTGTAATCCGTTATCAAAAAATAATAAATAAGTTTTCTTTGGTATTCTGTGATATTTATAAATACTTGAGTTCCATGAAACCTTTCATTTCTGCATTCTGCATTTTTGCACTTGCATCCTTCATTTAGCATTTGCATTTGCATGTGTCTCTCCTTCGTTGTAGCTCATCCGACCTTCTATCTTTGTCTGTCAGCTGACATCACAACCGTCTGGCCAAGCTCGAAGTATTCACTAAAGGATAGTAAAGAGAACGGAGGATATGGATCCCATGACTGGCTTCAGAGTAAGGACTAATTCGTTATTTGATCTTCCCTCTGATGATAATATTCAACAAGTGGATGTTCCTACGCAACCTCAGCCTCTGCAAGATAACTTGTTTGTTCAAATTGATGCAAGAGATTCCCAGTTTCCACAGTGTTCATCAGATTTTTAGAACATTCGTACTGAGATGAAGATGGACGATCCTAGATTTATAGCAATTGAGAAAGGATTTCGTGATCTTGAAGAACAATTGAGGGTGATGAAAGAAGCTAATGCATTTGGTCTTAATGCTCATGACATATGTTTAGTTCCATGCGTGGTTATTCCTCCAAAGTTCAAGATGCCTGTCTTTGAAGTATACAAGGGTGTTAGTTGTCCAAGAAACCATTTGACGATGTTTTATCGAAAGATGACTACTTATATTGACAATGACAAACTGATGATTCACTGCTTTCAAGAAAGTTTATATGGGGAATCCTTGATATGGTATATGAAGCTACAAAGGAACTGTGTTCAGTCTTGGAGAAACTTAGTTGATGCTTTTGTGAAGCAATACAATTACAATTTAGATATGGCTCTAGACAACGATCAGCTGGTGAGAATGAGTAAGAAGGACAATGAATCTTTTAGGGAATATGCGCAACGATGGAAAGAGTTGGCAGCCCAAGTTCATCCACCACTTCAAGAGAAAGAATTAAGCAAGACGTTTCTAAGAACGCTGCCAGGCTCTTATTATGATAGGATGGTAGGCGTTGTACCATTAGATTTCTCCAAAATTGTGGAAGTTGGAGTAAACATTGAGGATGCGCTCAACAGTGGAAGAGTCTGAGGTGACTCGAATAACCAAGCTAATAAAGAAGATTCAGTTAGTGATTCCCTAGAGGAAGGAAGTGTTGATGTTAATGAAATTTGGGATTCCTGTCAAATTCAGCTCCAATATCTCAACATCGGTATGCAGCGCCTGAATCAGAATCGATGAGTCCAAAGACAGTTTCAGAATCAGAAGATACCTCTGAGTATTCCGGAAGAAGAAATTCTCCAGTTTGATCCAATCTCGTTGACTTACCGTCAGCTACGGTCTTATTTTGCTAGAAATTTAGTAATGACTCCCAGAAGGACTAGAATCATGAAGTCTCGCCCACCTTGGTTCAACTCGAACACCAGCTGTGAATTTCATGATGGAGTGATGGGGCATTCGCTTGAAGAATGTAAAGTTTTCCAAGAGAAAGTTCAAGAAATGATCAATGATGAAACACTAACCTTCGAAGGAGAAAGCCCGTATCTGAATAGAACGCCATTATGCTAATGGAAACTCCAAGAGATCCTTTTTCAGGAAACCAATATGAGGGCTCCTCAGAATGTTTACTTTGTTTGCTTATATGTATTTTATTTCTTGGATTAAAAGCATATTTGGCGTGTAAGAACTTGTTATTTTGAATAAGTAATGCAATAAAGTGTTTGTCTTGAAGAAATCCATTTGTATTCACTCGTAAAATATTTTTCATAATTTATAATGCCGACTTTATCCATTTTTTGGAGGATGACGAAGTAAAACGCATGATCTCTCGTTGTATGCTTTTGAATAAAAACCCTACTGATGATGTAAGGCATTGTTTCAAACCTTCTAAACACCAGAAATATAAGGAAGTTAATCCCTTTTTAACTCCTTTGAGCCTTGATGAAGAACTTGTTTTTCCCAAATCAAAACCTCATTTTAAAACCTGGGGCAGGGGCAATCTTTCAAAAAGAGAATGGACATCTTTCAAAAATGGGTGGGTACAAATATACTTTGACCCTTATTTCCTTTGTTTTACAAATCATAAACTAAGCCCATGATACGACCTTCAAAAGTCCTAATTGAAGTAAGGTTTAATTCGAAAGCATACTTAATGAGATAATGTTTCCCGACTCTTGTGAGCTATGCTCCATTTTCATATTGGCTTTATAAAATAAATCTATATTCTAACTAGTGATTTGGTCATAAGTTATTGTGATATCTCTTTTCAAAACTTCAAGACAAACATGCAGGTTGCATTAACAGTTTCAGAAATAACATTTTCGATTTGCTAACCTTTCTTGATATCTTAGAAAGATTACATATGAACATCGATGCTAAGTTTGTTCTATTGGAATTTGAAGACTCTGCTTACCTGGGGCTAGTTATTTCCAAGCGGTCTGTTCTTTACAAGTTCGACCAAACCTAAAGCACAAGTTTGAAGATTCATCTATACATGGTACCTTCAATCTGGGCCAATTACGTCGAGATTCGATGAATCTCTCTAAGAGTTTGGAAACATTAGAACATTTTGGACACTGTATTTTCTGTAAAATCCTCTTGAGAACGACTTATCCTCATAACCATATGACTTGGGGCATTTGAGAAACAAAGATTATCCTATCCACTCACAACAATTATTGTTCAAATGGCGACTACCACACAGTTCATCAAGATTAAAACTGTTTTATTTTCATTCATGTCCCCGGTAAATTTTTCTTCAGGTGGTCATGATAATTCTCCGATAAAGCTTTTCGATACAAGAATTCTCCAGCCTTTCGATGCTAGAATTCCCAGTTATTTGTTTAAACTTCACTTCCCCAATGAAGTAGATATTATTTTTAATCCTCAGTGAATCCTCTCAAACTTCACCTTCCCAATAAAGTGGATGTTATTTTACTCCTCAGTGGATCTTTTACAATGCCGATCTCCCCCAGTGAAGCGGATGTTTATTTCATCCCCTTGAAGTTTCGACTACAACATATTCAACTATGATGACCAGAGTTTCCCCATTGAAGTGGATACTTATTTGATCCCCCGTAAGACTTCAACTCGGGTATCTCTATCTACAACTCCAGTATGAACCTCTCCAGGGAAGTGTGTAATACCCTAATTTTTACCCCTAAGATCCCATATGTCATTTGCATCTCATCCCACAAACAAGATTACAAGCATTGGTTCTCTTGCCTTTCTTTTCAGGTTTGTTCTTGAGAGATCATCGGGCACCTTTGTTTTCTTGCTTGTTTAGTATTTTGTTTTTGTTTATGTTTACAAACCATTAATCAAAATCCAAAAATATATGTTTGTTTTCTCTTTAATAACTTTTTCAGGAAGATTTGGATCAAAGGTATCAAATACTAGTCCCTCAGCTCGAATGAAATTCATCTGAAAAAAGTCAAAGTTGATCTACAAACAATTCAAAATCATCTGATCAAGAGTTTCTTAAGATTTGATTGACTTTTATTCAAGAGACTCCAAAGTTCATGTGTTTATTTCCATGCCATATTTCACAACAAAAAGAATCGAAGCAGAGCCAGCACAATCCAGCCAACAGGGCATTCTTGAAGTTTTTCAACTGTGCAATCGATTGCACTATTGACCCAATCGATTGCACCCTGCATATTTTGCCTATATTTTGAAATCGATTGCACAAGGACAAAATTAGCCAAAATGAAAATTTTTCAAATTTTTAAGCATTTGGCACCAATTTCATAATTTGAGAATATTTTGGATCACCCAAAAATAATTCCACTACCTCATCCCAATTAATTCCCACCATACACCTTCACTAATCACCACTTGATCTTTAATTTCCCTCCAAATTCAAATTCCAAGCCTAATTTTGTTTCCAAACCAAATTCCAATCCACCAAATTTTCCAAGCCTAAATCCTATAAATATAGACCTCATTTCACAAGCTTTTGATAGCCAAAATTACCTTGTCAAACTCTTTCTTGACTTTCAATTTTTCTCCAATTACCCAAATTCACCAAAGCTCTTTCTCCTTTTGAAAGATTAGTAAGTTCATCACTAAAATTTACTAATCTTTGAGCTAAACCTTCATCCATTCACTTTTTCATCCTCAATTCTTGTAGATCAAAGCTTTGAAGTGGTGTTTGTGGAGTTTGATTTGAAGAAAATTTTCAGATTTGAAGTGGTAAACCCTTATTCCACCATTGTTGTGCTTGATCCATCTTCCACAATGTGACCCATTATTGATTCTTGTTGCTTGATCTTTGGATCTTGAAAATTGTATTCCATTGGCGCTATTTATTGTTATTTCATTTGAATTTTCATGCTCAATTGCATCCTTGATCATGAGAAGTTTGAAGAAATGTTTGAGCATGGTTTTGTCTTACAAATGTTGTTTTTGTTGTTGTCTATCAGTGTGAAATCGATTGTTGTATCAGTGAAATCGATTGCACAATGCTACTTTTACCCAGAATGCTGATTTTATGTTGTGCAATCGATTGTTGTATCAGTGCAATCGATTGCACCAGTACAGAATGCATTTTTTGGATCTGTTTTGGGACTGTAATGGTTCTCACTTCTTCTCCTTTCATTTCCTTTTGGTTTTGGCCATGAAATACATTTTAAAGGTCATATTCCTCTTTAAATTCATTAGACTTAGGGTGTAGATGAAGTTGGATAAACATTCATCAATTCAAATTTATCTTTAAAGTGAATTGTTCAATTTATTTTAGGTGCTTTGAGTTAATGATATGTTTAGTGCTTTAATCCACCAAGATGAGTGGATGAACTTAAATATGGAATAATATTGAACTTGTAATTCATTTTGGCACTCCCTCTCCCCTTCTCTTTTTATTTTGATCGATGAAAACCTTCGATATCGTTTGAACTTATTTCAATTTCTTGATGAAGATGAGATCGTTACCTCTTTTCTTTTTGTGTGGTATTGCTTTCGGAGAATGATCTACATATCACTTCTCTAGCATGCATTAGCAATAACATTGTATTGACCGGCCTCAGATAGTCGTGGTTTTTACATAAACCCGATTACGATTGCTTAACATAGCGCTACATTGTCCCTTAATCGGAAAAGTGATAATTCGTGGCTCAAACCTATGTTTGAAAGTCCACGTATGGTTGATTATTTGTCTTAAGTCCATCATCTATGAAGCTTGTTGTTAGGAGGCTTAGGTCTTATCAATCCTCTAATGAATTTTCATTAACCTTGGTCTAAGTGCAAGAATTAATCACCGTTGATCATTTGCACTAACTGCTAACTCACTAACATTTTCATTATACTAATTTTGTTTATGTTTCGTTCTTGCTCCCTATCTCTCTTTTATCTTTATGCTCCATTATTATCATTTCATATCATACTTTTGTTTATGCTTCTGTTATTTTTTTTCCTTTGTCCGTTGGACACATGTTTATGTTTCCGCCATTTTTTTCTTTTGCCCACTTGGACCATATTTTGTTCAAAACACTAATAAATGATTAAACCTCTAAAAGACTTGGTGCTCTTAACCTTTTGGCTATGCTCTTGGACTATTCTTAGACCTTAGACTTCTTGGACTATTCTTAGACTTTTGGACTTAGAATTAGGTCTTTTTACCTATGCTTTGAGTATCTTTGCCTTTATTTGGCTTGCTTATTGGCTTATGCTTCAAGATGGATGGAATTCTTATTTGGCTTACTTTGGAGTGTGATACAAGTTGGTTAGATCCTTCTTATCTCTAGCTTTTATTTTGCTTTCTAGGGTAGTCACTTCATCTCCTCCTCTTCTTAAATTTTCAAAACCTTTTCCCTTTTTCAAAAACTTTCTTGTTTTCAAACTTCAAAACTGCTTTCGCAATAAAACCTTGACTTTCGTCAAGTGATTTTCAAACTCTTTTTTTCTTAATAAAAGTCAATCAATGCTAACCATACTTTGACCAATTTCAAAAGACATAAAAATACAAAAAAAAACTCATCACTCTTTTGTGCCTTTTGTGCACTTTTCATTTTAAACTTTTTCATAAAGTTTAGACATGAGTCATTTCCATAGTTGAGATATAATTCTCCTATTCCCCATAGTATTAAGATTTTTATATTTTCCACTTAGATGTTGAGTGATAGACTTGTTGATAATCCAAGCAAAATCCTCCATCTTTAGGTGATGCAAATGTTGTCTTATACTTGTGGGTGACTAGTCGTAGTTTTTTCCTTAAAATGACGACTTGTCTTTACATCTAAAATCAATCAAAACCAACAAATTTTTGGTATTTGTACCACAAACTACGGGGTTTTGATCCTATATTGCACTTTGTGGGTACGTAGGCATGAGGCGATAAGTCTCTCCAAACACAAAAATCTAAAAAAATAATTATCTTCTCATCTCCCCAATCTCTTTCAAATAAACCATTTTCAAGCCAAAAAGCGTAAATATTTCAAAGGGCTCCTATAGAGTACTATAGAAGTTTTGGGTGCTAACACCTTCCCATTGCGTAACCAACCCCCTTACCCCGATCTCTGTTTATTTGTTCTTATTTTAGAACTCTTTGGTTTTGTTCGCTCTTTTTCCTTTCCTTTTTTGGATAAAATAAAAGTGCGGTGGCGACTCTTATTTTTTTGAGTTAAGTTAATCAATAGCTTAAACTCACAAATTTCCCCGCTACAAAAAAATGGTGACTTTGCTGGGGAGTAGTCCCTAGTGGGTTTAGCCTACTTTGATGTATTTATCGCTTTTTGTTTGATTTGTTTGTTATTGTTTGTTCTGTTTGGGTGCCTGGTGATCTGTGTGGTGAGATAAGTCATATACCCGGACTTGAGTGCACTTATGATAGGAGGGTGATATAGTCTTGTTGGCTTAAGCAGAGTAGTCCTTACTAAGATGACTTGAGATCTCCCGCTCAGTGGAGGCCCCTTTGGAATTACTGATGTCTTACGAGTAGTCGTATTTGGCATTACTTTTTCCGACCTAGGAGCCTGAGAAGCTGAGGACCTTAGAACCCTTTAACCCATCTTGGCCTTATTAGGACGTGGTGTGGTGGCTATTCAGGTGTAGACTTGAATCAGTTGTTACACGATACCACACTCAGAAGAGTTTCTCTTGAGAATATTGTTGATCGACGAGTAGTCGTTTAAGCCGATAATATCCAAAAGATGGAATTACGACTCTGGGAACTTTTTCAGAACCTTGTTCTACAGGTGATGATATAACCTTAGTACATACCATTATGGGTTGGTTGATTCTTACCTTTGGCTCCATGCTCGTGCCAAACCTTTGAACCTATGTGCTTTGTGTGTCTTATTTGTGGGTGTTGCATCTTGCACTCATGCATTCATGGGCATTTTGTTTCAGTTGGTTTTTAAGGATCTCAGAGATTTTCCTTTGCAAACATCACATATATTGTGATTATGGATATTGGAAGGAGAAACACTCAGAAGTACGATTTTCGAACTCCTGATCTTACAGATTGGAGAAAGCTAGTGTCCTCCGTAGTTGATCATTCAGGCTTAAGATCTCGTAATGGGAGGCTTCTATTCGTTCTTTCTACCAACATTGAAGATGGAATTCTGAACACTCTTGTGCAATTCTATGATCCTGTCTACCGATGCTTTACTTTTCCAGATTATCAGCAATTGCCAACCTTGGAAGAATATGCTTATTTGTTAGGTGTACCAGTTTCTGATAAGGTTCCCTATACTGGTTTGGAGGAAGCTCTTAAGCCTTAAGATATTGATGCTGCTACCCATTTGACGAAATCTTATATTGAGGCTAATCTAAGGATTAAGGGAGGTCTCAAGGGTCTGACTTCTAAGTTCCTGATTGAGAAAGCCACTTTATTTGCTGACGTTGGTCGCACATTGGAATTTGAGGCTATATTTGCTTTACTTATCTATGGACTAGTCTTGTTTCCTAACGTTGACAACTTTGTAGACGTTAATGCTATTAGGATTTTCTTGATCGGGAACCCTGTTCCAACTTTGCTTAGTGACACATATTTCTCCATCCATAGCAGGACTTCTAAAGGAAATGGTACCATCGTTTGTTGTACACCTCTATTGTACAATTGGTTCATTTCTCACTTGCCACAGTCATCTGTTTTTAGAGAGAACAAGGGTTGTTTAAGATGGTCTCAAAGGGTTATGTCTCTTACTCACGCTGACATTACTTGGTCTTCTTTGGTTTATGATAATGTCCAGGTTATCAATAGTTGTGGGGAGTTCTCCAATGTTCCTCTTCTTGGAATACAAGGTGGAATTAAGTACAAATCGAGTTTAGCTCGCCGTCAACTTGGTTATATGTTGAAGGATAGGTCCAAAAATATTTTATTAGAGGGTTTATTCTTTCAAAGAGGGAATGATTCTCTTGGTTTGAGAAGAAGAATGGCTTATGCTTGAACTAAGATTCATAGGTTGGATATAGGGGAAATTAGAAGACAAGTTTGCATTGCCTTGGAACCTTACACGCTCTAGGTGAAGAAGAGGGCTATGGAGCTTAAAATGCCTTATCCTATTGAGAAACCCATGACTACAGTGATCTCTACGCCACTCCCTGTTTCTTCTGATGATGTGAAAACTCTTCAAGATGCTTTGGCCAAGATGAAGGAAGAGAAAGAGATGTAGGAAAGTAAGTTTCAAGCTTCTGCAAAGGAGAATATGGAATTGCAAAAGCAGATGAAGGAGAAAGATGACTTGATCGAGTTGCTTGAGCAACGCGCTGTGAAAAGGCATGCCGAGGATTTATTTTCCTCTACTACTCTATCATCACATCCTCTTACTTCTGGTGCTTGGAAGGGTATCATGGGTCAGCTTGTGCTAGAGAAGATCACCATGAAGCACAACTATGAGAGAGAGATATAGAGACTCCGAAGGAAGTATCAGTTTGGATCGTCATCAGATGTTCCTTAGGACCTAGCTTTTTCTTATTTTGATATTATTGTATCTTGTACTTCCAAGTGAACTCTTTCCAATATTCAATGAAATGAGATGTTTATCAGTATTTCAAAAAGTGTTGTTTCTTTATGATGTTTGTAATTGCTTTATATCTTAAAGATCCTTGAAAACTGGTTGAAACATTTGCGTTTTGCATTTGCATTTGCATCATTGTGCATTCTGTTTTGTCTTTCCCAAGTGTCTTATCTGTTTCTTTTGGTCTTCGTTCAGCCAAGTTGTGGCATCACTACAATACTCGAGCTAATTCCAAGAAAAAGATGGATCAGTTGCAACAAGAGAATCGCGAGCTCCATGAAGAGGTATCAACTCTGAAGGATGGTTTGGAGAGACTCACTACTGCGATGGAAGCTCTAGTGGCTGCTCAGAATCAGCCACCACCACCTCTTCCTTATCCTATGCCGAGAACTGTGATTTCTGAGATCGAATCAACGCCCATTTCTGTGGCCCTGGTTAATGCTTCTGAATATCAGATGCCTACTGGTTTCCCTTAAGGCATGCCTTTCAATTATGTGCCAGAGGGATATCAACCTCCTGCTTCTGAAGGTCCGAGAATTCCTGCTGTTATGACTGTACCACCTCCTGCGGTTAATATTGTTCCTAATGCTGAGATTCCAATTGTTCCTACTGATGTACCTGTGCCACCGCCTGTGGTTCACACTTCGCCTTATGCTGAAGAGCAAATTTTCCACACTGCTCTGAGCGAGAGTTTGGATGTTATTAATCGTATGGATGATTTTCAAGATCAGTTTGCGGAAATGCAGAGAGAAATCAGGGATTTAAGGGGAAAAGATTTATTTAGGAAGAATGCTCATTAACTTTGTCTTGTTCCAAATGTGAAGATTCCTGCCAAGTTTAAAGTTTCAGATTTTGAGAAATACAAAGGCAACACATGTCCACAAAGTCATTTGGTGATGTATGCAAGAAAGATGTCTACCTATACTAACAATTATCAGTTGTTGATTCACTATTTTCAAGATAGTCTTATCGGTGCCGCCCTGAAATGGTATACGGGACTTGATAGTTCCCAAATCAAGACGTTCAATAATCTCTGTGAAGCTTTTGTCCGTCAGTATAAGTATAATTTGGATATGGCACCGGACCGTGATCAACTCCGTGAAATATCTCAAAAAGAGAAAGAAACTTTTAAAGAGTGCATGCATAGATGGCGTGAAATTGCAGCTTAGATAAGCCCTCCACTTGAAGAGAAATAAATGACCAAGATTTTTCTGAAGACTTTGGGTCCGTTTTACTACGAAAGGATGGTTGCGAGTGCTCCTAGTGATTTCACGGAAATGGTTAATATGGGGATGAGATTAGAGGAAGATGTTTGTGAGGGGCGTCTGATAAAAGAAGGAAATTCTGGAAATACGAAGAAGTTTGGTTCTGGTTTTTCTAAGAAAAAGGATGGAGAAACTAATGCCATCTCTCAAGAGAGGTCTAGAAGACGCAGGGTTATGAACAGAAATGGTAGTCGTCGTCAGCAACAAGTAGCATCTGTTACACCAGTCATCAATGTCACTCCTGTCGCTCAAGCTACTTCAAGTTATCAACCATGTTTCCAACATAAGACAACTCAACAAGGTCGTGCGCATAAGAAATCACAATTTGATCCCATTCCAATGACGTATACCGAATTATTTTTGGCTTTGATAAAGAAAATTTTGGTTTAGCCTCGTGACCCGCCGGATGTTCCTACTGAAATTCCATGGTGGTATAAGCCAGATGCTCATTGCGCATTTCATCAAGGTGCCCCTGGACATGATATTGAAAATTGCTATCCTCTGAAATATGAAGTTGCAAAGCTCGTAAAAAGTGGTATTCTGTCTTTTGAGGATACCAACCCTAATGTACAATGAAATCTGTTGTCTAATCATGGTAACGCAGCTGTCAATATGGTATATGGTTGTCCTGGTACATATCGTATTTTTGATATTCGCTGGATTCAGAAATCGCTTGTTGAAATGCATGCTACTTTGAGTGAGTTCCATGACATTGAGCATGATTATGCCGCCTGTTGTATTTGTTCTGTGAATCCTCGTGGGTGTGTGATTGTAAAAAGGGACCTGCAAAAGATGATTGACCAGAATTTGATTCAAGTTACTGCAAACAGAAATGAAGTTGAGAATGAGGTGAATGTCATAGTCCTACGTTTCAATATTCCTGAGTGAGTTGTAATTTCTTACAATAGTCAGAAATCTGTTGTGACACCTTTGGTTATCCGTTTGCCTGGCCCGAAACCGTATGAATCAGATAAAGTCGTTCCCTAAAAATACAATGCTACTATGTTGGAGGATGGAAAGGAGTTTCCCAATCCTTCTCTTCCCTCAGTTGTGACTATTGCTGATGTAGGACGCGTGATCAGAAGTGGTCGAGTTTTTGCTAATGTACCCTTGAAGACGAGTGAAGATGTTGTGGATAAGTAAGCTCAATTGAAGACTTCTGTTGAATTTGGTCAATCAAGCGACGCGAACCAGAAATCAGATAATGATGAGGTTTTGAAATTGATCAAAAAGAGTGAATATAATATGCTAGATCAATTGTTGCATACACCATCAAAAATATTTGTTGTATCTTTGTTAATGAGCTCTGAGGCTCATCGTGAATCGTTGTAGAAAATATTGGAACAAGCTTATGTAGATCATGATGTGACTGTTAATCAGTTTGATAGCATTGTTGCCAATATCACTACGTGTAATAATCTGAGATTTTGTAATGAAGAGTTGACCGAGCATGGAAGAAATCATAATTTGGATCTCCATATTTCCATGAATTGCCAAGAGGACGCTCTATCCGATGTGCTGGTTGATACCGGGTCATCGTTGAATGTGATGCCAAAATCTACTTTATCCAGATTGTCTTATCAAGGTACTCCTATGAGGTTCAGTGGGGTCATTGTGAAAGCCTTTGATGGATCAAGGAAAATCGTGATTGGAAAGGTTGATCTCCCTATCAAGATAGGTCCGTGTTTTTTCCAGCTTACTTTTCAAGTCATGTATATTTATCCTACTTATATTTGTCTTCTAGGGTGCCCATGGATCCATGAAGCTGGAGCTGTCACTTCGGCACTCCATCAAAAGTTGAAATTTGTCCAGAATGGGAAACTTGTTGTTGTTGGTGGAGAACATGTTATGTTGGTAAGCAGTTTGTCATCATTTTCTTATATCGATGCGGAAGAGGATATTAGAACTCCGTTAGGCTCTTTCTATGGTTGATAAAGCTGTTAAGGGATGGGGTGTCCATGTCTTCTCTAAAAGATGCACAACATGTGTTGGAGAATGGCCAAGTTGGTGGATGGGGCCGAATTATTGAAGTTGCTGAGAAAAGAGATAGAGTTGGTTTGGGTTTTACATCTGGTTCAACCCGCAAAAAGTTGAAGAATATTCATGATGTTTTTCGAAGTGTTGGGTTCATCCATACTAAAGATCATTCTACAACTGCAATTGTTGAAGATGACTCTGAAGGTTACATCCCTTATGGTTCTGAAAATGATTCCATTCCTGCTGAAGACTGGAAGCCTTATTTGGAAGATCTAGGATATGATTCTGAGACAGAAGATGCATATGTACCCTTCTAGTCTCCTCGACCGAGACTTATGAGACCTGAGTATGAAGTCAGTGCTATCATTGAAGATGATCAAGAGGAATAAACACCCAACTTTGTGATGCATGGGTTGATATGCCAGAATTGGATCGCTGTTGACATTCCTACTGTTGTTCATGTTTCAAAGTAATTTGTTTTTCTTTCTTTCAAAAAATCCTTTCACTCTGCCCAAGGTGAAAGTGAATTTGTGAGGGCTTTGTTTCATTTTTTTTATCATCATCAATAAAATGTTATTCTGTTTATCCATATGTTGTTTTCCCTTTTTGCTTTATTTCCGAAAAATGGTAATATAAAAAACCAAAAAATAATAAGGTTATGATCACTTTTATCTGCATGATACTTGCACTTCGTGTTCATATTATAAAATCAAACATAAATCATTGTGCAGATTGATTGTTAAACCCATTGAAAATAATGACCCTATGCCCCCTCCCAACTTTGAATTCCCTGTGTTTGAAGCGGAAGAGAAGGATATTGAAGAAATTCCTGATGAAATTTCCCGATTGCTTGAGCACGAGGAAAAGGCCATTCAGCCTCATGAGGAGTCGGTGGAATTGGTTAATCTGGGTTCCGATGATGATAAGAAAGAAGTCAAGATTGGGGCACTGCTTCAGTCAGATGTTAAGAAGAGGATGGTAGAGCTTCTTAGAGAATATGTTGACGTGTTTGCTTGGTCCTATCAAGAAATGCCTGGTCTTGATACTGATATTGTGAAGCACCATTTTCCATTAAAGCCTGAATGTTCACCTGTGAAGCAGAAATTAAAAAGAACTCATCCCGACAAGGATGTGAAGATTAAAGAAGAGGTTCAGAAGCAGATTGATACTAGTTTTCTCGTGACTGCTGAGTATCCTCAATGGGTGGCCAATATTGTTCCTGTTCCAAAGAAAGACGGAAAAGTCCGAATGTGCATTGACTATAGAGATTTGAATAAAGCAAGTCCAAAAGATGATTTTACACTACCACACATTGATTTGCTGGTAGATAATACTGCTAAGTTCAATATATTTTCATTTATGGATGGATTTTCCGGTTATAATCAAATAAAGATGGCACCTGAGGATATGGAGAAAAGAAAATTCATTACACCCTGGGGAACATTTTGTTACAGAGTGATGCCCTTCGGTTTGAAAAATGTTGGTGCAACGTACCAGAGAGCTATGACCACTCAGTTCCATGATATGATGCATAAAGAAATTGAGGTCTATGTGGCTGATATGATTTGTAAGTTGAAGACTGAAGAAGATCATATTGAATATTTATTGAAGTTGTTTCAACGTTTAAGAAAGTTTAAGCTCCGTCTGAATCCTAATAAATACACTTTTGGTGTCCATTCTGGAAAGTTGTTGGGCTTTATTGTTAGTCAGAAAGGCATTGAAGTTGATCCTGGTAAAGTTAAAGCTATTTAGGAGATGTCTGCACCCAAAACAGAAAAACAAATGAGAGGATTCTTGGGACGTTTGAACTACATCTCCCGATTTATATCCAATATGACTACCACGTGTGCACCGATCTTCAAGCTTCCCTGCAAAGATCAGGGTTGTTTTTGGACAGAAGACTGTCAGAAGGCTTTCGAAAAAATTAAAGAGTATCTGCTTGAACCTCCTATTTTTTCTCCTCCCATAGAAGGAAGACCTTTGATCATGTATCTGACCGTGCTAGAAGAGTCTATGGGTTGTGTTTTGGGTCAACAAGATGAATCTGGAAGGAAAGAATTTGTCATTTATTATTTGATCAAGAAATTCAATGATTGTGAGTCTCGGTACACAATGCTTGAAAAGACATGTTGTGCTTTAGCTTGGGCTGCCAAACGCCTCCGCCAGTATATGTTAAATTGTACAACTTGGTTGATATATAAAATGGATCCAATCAAGTATATCTTTGAAAAGCCTGCTTTAACTGGGAGGATTGCTCATTGGTAAATGTTGTTGTTAGAATATGATATCGAGTACCGAACTCAAAAGGCGATAAAAGGAAGTGTTTTAGCTGATCATTTGGCACACCATCCAATTGATGATTATCAAACTATTTGGTTTGACTTTCCTGATGAAGATGTGATGCATCTAAAGGTTAAAGATTATGAGGAACCATTACCTGAAGAAGGACCTGAGCCTGGATCCCGTTGAGGTTTTATTTTTGATGGAGTGGTTAATGAATATGGCAAAGGTATTGGAGCCATTATTGTTACTCCTCATGGTTCTCATATTCCTTTCACTACAAGGTTGGTTTTCACTTACACGAATAACACAGCTGAGTATGAAGCGTGTATTATGGGCTTGGAAGAAGCTATTGATTTAAGAATCAAGATCCTTGATGTGTATGGAGATTCAGCTTTAGTGATTAATCAGATTAAAGGGGAGTGGAAGACACGTCAGCCTGATTTGATTCCTTATCGTGATTATGCAAGAAGGTTGTCAACTTTCTTCAATAAGGTTGAGTTTCACCATATACCAAGAGCAGAGAATTGAATGGCATATGCTTTAGCGACTTTATCCTCCATGATTATGGTAAATCATTGGAATGATGTGCCAAAGATTGATGTGATACATCTTGATAGACCAACTCATGTATTCGCAGTTGAAGAGGTTGTTGATGATAAACCTTAATATTATGATATTAAATGCTTTCTTCAGAATCAAGAGTACCCGTTTGGGGCATCCAAGAAGGATAAGAAAACTTTGAGAAGATTGGCTGGTAGTTTCTTCTTGAATGATGATGTGATGTATAAGAGAAATTATGACATGATCTTGCTCAGATGCATGGATAAACACGAAGCAGAAATGTTAATGAAAGAAATTCATGAAGGATCCTTTGGCACCCATACCAATGGACATGTGATGGCTAAGAAGATGTTAAGGGCATGTTACTATTGGCGGACAATGGAATCTGACTGTTGTAAATATATGAAAAGTTCCATAAGTGCCAGATTTACACTGACAAAATTAATGTGCCTCCAACTCCTTTCAATGTTATCTCTTCTTCGTGGCCTTTTTCAATGTGGGGCATTGATATGATTGGAATGATTGAGCCTAAAGCATCAAACGAACACCATTTCATATTGGTGGCTATTGACTATTTTACCAAATGGGTCGAAGCGGCATCCTATACCAATGTGACTAAGCAAGTAGTGGTTTGGTTTATCAAGAATCAAATCATTTGTCGGTATGGTGTTCCGAGCAAGATCATCACTGATAATGGGTCAAATATAAATAACAAGATAATGAAGGAAATGTGCGATGAGTTTAAGATTGAGAATCATAATTCTTCTCCTTATAGACCCAAGATGAATGGGGATGTTGAATCTGCTAATAAGAATATTAAGAAGATTATTCAAAAGATGGTTGTTACATACAAGGATTGGCATTATATGCTTCCTTTCGCTCTACATGGGTATCGTACATCCGTTCGAACTTCAATAGGGGCAACCCCTTTCTCTCTTGTTTATGGCATGGAAGCAGTGCTCCCGATAGAGGTTGAAATCCCTTCTATGAGAGTTTTGATGGAAACTGAATTATCTGAGGCTGAATGGTGTCAGAGTAGATACGACCAGTTGAATTTGATCGAAGAGAAAAGAATGACAGCTTTGCATCATGGCCAATTGTATCAGCAAAGAATGAAGAAAGCATTTGATAAGAAGGTTCGACCTCGTGCGTTCAAAGAAGGCGACCTCGTGCTCAAAAAGATCTCAACTTTTACTACTGATTCTAAGGGCAAGTGGACTCCTAATTATGAAGGCTCATATGTTGTTAAGAGAGCCTTCTCTAGTGGTGCATTAATTCTTACAACTATGGATGGTGAAGAGTTCACTCGCCATGTGAATACCGATGCAGTCAAGAAATACTTCACCTAAAGATAAAAGAACAACTAGCTAAGTTAAAAACCCGAGAGGGCGGCTTAGGAAAAAATGAGCGTCTCGGTGGATTGAAAACCCGAAAGGGCGGTCCAGGCAAAAATCAAAGACAAAAATAGAAATAATCATCCCGGTATATTGAAAACCCGAAAGGGAAATCTAGGCAAAAGTTAGGGATTATGGCAAGTAATTGCATCTAGCCAGTCTTGATCGCTTGAAGCAGCATTTCCCATCAAGGATTTTACTTCAATTATCCTCAGCTGAAGTCTCAAGCACAGTTGGAATTCAAATTTGTTAGGGAGAATAGTGGTCATTGTATTTAAATGTAGACCTTTCCATTGTACTTACCATTTTTCAAACTTTGTAATGATCCATGGAGTTACGCCTTTTTGTGGACTACCATTCTATCAATAAAATTTGGGCCTTTGTCCCTTTGTTTGCAATTCTCATTTTGTTTCTGTTTATAGAATTTCATTTTATTCTTGATGATGATTTTTGTAACAAATGTGAATAATTGATTTAAAATTTTGAAAATTATAAAAACATTTTTCTTTGATTTATGAATATAAAGAGGAATGTCGACAGTAATCCCAAGAATGGTAAAACCGCGAAGCGCAAAGCTTACTGTTTTCCTCAGTAGAGTTCGTTGATGTTTCCCTCAGCAGGGTTCTTTCTTACTCCTCTGGTAAAATTTATTGGCAGTTCCCTAGTAGAGTTGTGTTGAGGTTTCTCTAGTAGAGTTTGTTGATATTCCCTTAGCAGAGCTTTGTTCCTATGGATAACCGGATGAGTGTTGTTCAGTTTTCCCAGCTAAGTCTTGATTCAAATTTTCTTCAGCTGAGTATGCCTCCTTCATCCAGCCAGGTTATGATCAGACAGTTGAGCAGTTTTGAGCGTCACCTCTCCTTGATGTTAATCCCCATGCAGAGATTTGTCTTTTGTTGATTCTTAGTAGAGGTTATGCATATTATTTTTGGATATTCCCCAAGAAGAGAACAATGTTACTTTCTTTTAAGAAGTATTGACACAGCAGTCACCTGTCGGGTTTTCTCTCACTTTGTGTTGAATATTAGTTTAAAATCCCCCACAGCTTGACTTTTTGCTATAATGTTAACTTCTTATTCCCCGGCAAGTTCAGGATATTTCCCTCAGAATTTGATGTTTCTTAGAGTTCTTTTTTGTATCCCCATAAGAGCTTTTTTATTCGCAAATGGAGTTTGTGTGGATGTTTATATGATTATAATTCTCTAGTGGATTCATTATTTTCCTTAGCAGATCTCTTCATCCCTTTGAAGCAGATTTCATGTGGATTTTTCTTATCCTCAAGCAGAGTTGGTGTTGTTATTCCCTTGTGGAGTTGTGTAGCTGTTTACATGATTCCAATCCTCACCGTATCTCTTCATCCCTTTGAAGCAGATTTTATATGGATTTTTCTTATTCCACAGGTAGAGTTAGAAGATTTATGTTGCTATGTTTCCCTCGAAGCGGAGTTCATATGGTTATCCCTCTTGTTAGACTAACAATGTTTGAAGATTGATCTTTGGGTTTTCACCCCAAGCAGTATCTCCATCTCCTCGGCGAGATTTGAGCCTTGTAGTAGGATTTATTTTCCTTTGATGGCTTTTGCTTATTTCTTGCAGGGTTTCTGTTGCTAATCCCTAACATGATCTCCAGTGGTGTCTCCAGCTTGTTGAGATTCCCGAGTATTTCAGTGGTGTTGTGATGTTTTGTTCATCCTATGTTTATCCTTTTTATTTGTTTTGCCAGCATATTCATATGCATTGCATGCACGATTCATTTTTGTTGAGCATAGCATGTTTTTGTTGCATTGTGCACCCTGCATTTTTGTTGGTGTTTCTTTGCTCCTTGGTGTTGTTATCCCTGCGGAGTGCGTGTGTCCTCTCTCCATTAGAGTGTCGACCCCTAAGCATAAAAATCCTATCCTTTCTAATTCCCCACTGAGTTTATGTCTCGTGGAAGATGTTTGTTTTATCTTTCCTCCCCAGCTTTTATCTGGATGGAATTATTCCCCGGTTGAGTTATTTCTTCATTGGATCGAGTCTTATTTGACTGTTTCTCTCCAGTTTGTTCCTGGATTGAACTTTGGTCTCTTGCAACAGTTATTTTGGATTTCCTTGGGCTGTCAAACCTGGATGATAAAAAGGTATTTATTTCTCCCTTTTGAGGATTTATTTTCCTCGGCAGAAATCTGTTTATTGATCCCATTAGAAGATGAAGATTTGAATTTCCCCAGCGGTGTTTTGATAACACTTTCTTGGTAGTTGCTTATACGACTTCATGTGACAGTCTCTTTATTTGAGCAACTTGTGTGTCCCTAGCAAGATAAACCTCACCTGGTAACAAGTGGAAGCCTCTTTATTTGAGCAACTTGTGTAATCTCCAGAAATTTATTGTACCTTCGCAAAAAAATGATATTTCTCTAGTTCATTCTCAGTAGAGAATTTTATTATGAAATGATGGATCATTACCGATCAGCTTTTCCATCAAATGGCATCTCTGTGGAAGAAGTCCTGGTGGAAAGTTTGTTGTGAAATCCCCAACAGATGGTTGTCTCTTTATTTGAGAAGTCTATTATTTGATTTAACTTGCCCGTATCTCTTTTGAAGATCTCCGACAGAGTTATTGATATTTCATCCCCAACAAATGGTTGTCTCTTTATTTGAGAAGTTTGTTGTGTGATTTGAGCTGCCCATTGACTGGTAGCAGGTATTCCTTGTGAGTTCATTACCCATATTTTTCTACCTAGTGATGGGTATCCGGTAAGGTTTCTTCACCTTTTGAGTATATTGCCTTTATTTTGCTACCCATTGACAGGTAGCAGGTGATATTTCTCACCCCTTTTGGTTGGTTATCCTTTGTTTTTACCCATTTGACCAGTAAAAGATAATCCTTCCTCCTGAGCTTGTTGCCTTTATTTTCTACCTAGTGATAGGGGGTAGGTAACATTTATCTCCCTTTTGGTCAGTTACCGTCATATTTTTCTATCCAGTAACTGGTAGTCGGTAATCTTTCCTTGTAATGATATTCCTTTTCCTACCCAGTGACAGGTAGTTGATATTTTATCTACCCTATCCAATAATCGATAATTGGTATCCTTTTGCTTCATGTTTATTACCCTCGCTAAACTACTCAGTAACTAGTAGTTGGCATTGTTTTTTTCCTACCCAGTAACAGGTAGTTGATTATCTCTCAACAAGTGGATTACTTTTTACCCAGTAACTGGTAATAAGTAATACATCTCTTTGTTTCTACCCAGTAACTGGTAGATAACAATTCTCCTGCGTTTATTGCACTTATTTTCTACTCAGTAACTAGTTGAAGTATTTTACTTGTTCTTTTTGGTTCGAGTATCTTCGCCAAGTAACTGGAAGTTGGTATCTCTGCTCTCGCTGAGTCGTTTCCTTTCCTTTATCGGAATAGGATTTTGCTCTTTTGTTTTCCCCTGTGGAGTCTCTTTTTTTCTTTTGCTCCCCAGTGTTTGTTTGTCTCCTGTGGCATTTTCTCCCCACAGTGGTCTTGTGTTTGCATACCACATCATTAGCATAATCATATCATTTTGTGGCCTCTTAGGGTCAAAAATTGAGTTTATTTGTTGTATTTAAGTCTCTTCTATCTAGTCGAGACAAAGATGTCAATTCTTCATATCTCCGGATAGAAGAAACTTAAATAGGGGAAGCTGTAATGCCCTAATTTTTACCCCTAAGATCCCACATGTCATTTGCATCTCATCCCACAAACAAGATTGCAAGCTTTGGTTCTCTTGCCTTTCTTTGCAGGTTTGTTCTTGAGAGATCACCGGGCACCTTTGTTTTCTTGCTTGTTTGGTATTTTGTTTTTGCTTATGTTTACTAACCATTAATCAAAATCCAAAAATATATGTTTGTTTTCTCTTTACTAACTTTTTTAGGAAGACTTGGATCAAAGGTATCAAATACTAGTCCCTCAGCTCGAACGAAATTCATCTGAAAAAAGTCAAAGTTGATCTACAAATAATTCAAAATCATCTGATCAAGAGTTTCTCAATATTTGATTGACTTTTATTCAAGAGACTCCAAAGTTCATGTGTTTATTTCCATGCCTTCTTTGACAACAACAAGAATCGAGCCAGAGCCAACACAATCCAGCCAACAGGGCATTCTTGAAGTTTTTCAACTGTGCAATCGATTACACAATTGGTCCAATCGATTGCGCTATTGGTCCAATCGATTGCACCCTGCATATTTTGCCTAGATTTTGAAATCGATTGCACAAGGATAAAATGAGCCAAAATCAACATTTTCAAAATTTTAAGCATTTGGCACCAATTTCATCATTTGAGAATATTCTAGATCACCCAAAAATAATTCCACTACCTCGTCCCAATTAATTCTCGCCATACACCTTCACTAATCACCACTTGATCTTTAATTTTCCTCCAAATTCAAATTCCAAGCCTAATTTTGTTTCCAAAACAAATTCTAATCCACCAAATTTTTCAAGCCTAAATCCTATAAATAGAGGCCTTATTTCCCTTATTTCACAAGCTTTTGATATCCGAAATTACCTAATCAAACTCTTTCTTGACTTTCAATTTTTCTCCAATTACCCAAATTCACCAAAGCTCTTTCTCCTTTTGAAAGATTAGTAGGTTCATCACTAGAATTTACTAATCTTTGAGCTAAACCTTCATCCATTCCCTTTTTCATCCTCAATTCTTGTAGATCAAAGCTTTGAAGAGGTGTTTGTGGAGTTTGATTTGAAGAATTTTCAGATTTGAAGTGGTAAACCCTTATCCCACCATTGTTGTGCTTGATCCATCTTCCACAATGTGATCAATTATTGATTCTTGTTGCTTGATCATTGGATTTTGCAAATTGTATTCCATTGGTGCTATTTACTATTATTTCACTTGAATTTTCGTGCTCAATTGCATCCTTGATCATGAGATATTTGAAGAAATGTTTGAGCATGGTTTTGCCTTGCAAATTCTATTTTTGTTGCTGTCTGTCAGTGTGCAATCGATTGTTGTATCAGTGTAATCGATTGCACAGTGTTGTTTTTTCCTAGAATGCTGGTTTTTTGTTGTGCAATCGATTGTTGTATCAGTGCAATCGATCGCACCAGTACATAATGCATTTTTTGGCTCTGTTTCGGGACTGTTTTGGTTCTCACTTCTTCTCCTTTCATTTCCTTTTGGTTTTAGCCATGAAATACACTTTTAAAGGTCATATTCCTCTTTAAATTCATTGGACTTAGGGCGTAGATGAAGTTGGATAAACATTCATCAATTCAAATCTATCTTTAAAGTGAATTGTTCAATTTATTTTAGGTGTTTTGAGTTAATGATATGTTTAGTACTTTAATCCACCAAGATGAGTGGATGAACTTAAAGATGGAATAATCTTGAACTTGTAATTCATTTTTTCATTCCCTCTCCTCTTCTCTTTTTATTTTGATCGATGAAAATCTTCGATATCGTTATAACTTACTTTAAGTTCTTGATGAATATGAGATCGTTACCTCTTTTCTTTTTGTGCAGTATTGCTTTCGGAGAGTGATCTACATATCACTTCTCTAGCATGAATTAGCACTAACATTGTATCGTCTGGCCTCAGATAGTCGTGGTTTCTACATAAACCTGATTACGATTGCTTAACATAGCGCTCCATTGTCCCGTAATCAGAAAAGTGATCATTTGTGGCTCAAACCTATGTTTGAAAGTCCAAGTATGGTTGATTATTTGTCTTAAGTCCATCATATATGAAGCTTGTTGTTAGGAGGCTTTGGTTTTATCAATCCTCTAATGAGTTTTTATTAACCTTGGTCTAAGTGCAAGAATTAATCGTCATTGATCATTTGCACTAACTACTAACTCACTAACATTTTCATTATACTAATTTTGTTTATGTTTCCTTCTTGCTCCCTATCTCTCTTTTATCTTTATGCTCCATTATTATCATTTTATATCATACTTTTGTTTATGCTTCCGTTATTTTTTTCCTTTGTCCGTTGGACACATGTTTATATTTCCGCCATTTTTTTTCTTTTGCCCACTTGTACCACATTTTGTTCAAAACACTAATAAAGGATTAAACCTCTAAAAGACTTGGTGCTCTTGGACTATTCTTAGACCTTAGACTTCTTGGACTATTCTTGGACTTTTGGACTTAGAATTAGGTCTCTTTACCTATGCTTGGAGTATTATGGATATTTGCCTTTATTTAGCTTGCTTATTGGCTTATGCTTCAAGATGGATGGAATTCTTATTTGGCTTGTTATGGAGTGTGCTACAAGTTGGTTAGATCCTTCTTGTCTCTAACTTTTATTTTGCTTTCTAGGGTAGTCACTTCATCTCCTCCCCCTTCTTAAATTTTCAAAACCTTCTCCCTTTTCCAAAAACTTTCTTGTTTTCAAACTTCAAAACCGCTTTCGCAATAAAACCTTGACTTTCATCAAGTGATTTTCAAACTTTGTTTTTCTTAATAAAAGTCAATCAAGGCTAACCATACTTTGACCAATTTCAAAAGACATAAAAATACAAAAAAAACTCATCACTCTTTTGTGCCTTTTGTGCACTTTTCATTTTAAAATTTTTCATAAAGTTTAGACACGAGTCATTTCCATAGTTGAGATATAATTCTCCTATTCCCCATAGTATTAAGACTTTGACATTTTCCACTTAGATGTTGAGTGATAGACTTGTTGATAATTCAAGCAAAATACTCCATCTTTAGGTGATGCAAATGTTGTCTTATACTTGTGGGTGACTAGTCGTAGTTTTCTCCTTAAAACGATGACTTGTCTTTACATCTAAAATCAATCAAAACCAACAAATTTTTGTTATTTGTACCTAGAACTACGGGGTTTTGATCCTATATTTTACTTTGTGGGTACGCAGGCATGAGGCGATAAGTCTCTCCAAACACAAAAATCTAAAATAATAATTCTCTTCTCATCTCCCCAATCTCTTTTCAAATAAACCATTTTCAAGCCAAAAAGCATAAATATTTCAAAGGGCTCATATAGAGTACTATAAACGTTTTGGGTGCTAACACCTTCCCATTGCATAACCAACCCCCTTACCCCGATCTCTGTTTATTTGTTCTTGTTTTAGAACTTTCTGGTTTTGTTCGCTCTTTTTCCTTTCCTTTTTTGGATAAAATAACACTGCGGTGGCGACTCTTGTTTTTTTGAGTTAAGTTAATCAATAGCTTACACTCACAAATGTCTCTGCTACAAAATGGATATTTATTTTATTCATGGATTTCTTCAAATTATGAGTTTTATCCACTCCCAGTAGATCTTTGTTCTCATCTTCAGGCAAGATCAAGATATTACATCCCCAAGCGGAATGTTTTCTATTCCCTAGAGCTTCGAAGCCCTGAAACACGATTGTGGTCCCATATTTGGTTCTCCACTTATCCTCAGTGATGCTTCCATCTTTGAAGATTGGCCGGATGTTTGTTTCGAGATGTTTATTTCATCTCCGGTTGCTTCCTTTCGTTTGTTTTGTCAGCATAAGCATACACATAGCATATAGATAGATAACATGGCATGTGAGTTTTTGCATCATTGTGTTTGTTTGTTATGTCGCTTTGGATGTTTTTATCCCCAAGTGACTGGGTGTGTCTTCTCCTTCTAAGTAGAGTCGTCAGCTCTAGGCAGAAAGAGCAGAATATTTCTATTTTTCCCACGAAGTTCGATCCTCGTGGAAGACGGTTGTTTTAGTTGAATCCCATTTAAGTTCATACCTTGATGGTCGAGTCTTGCTTGACAGTTTCTCTTCAGTTTATTTCCTGAATTGAATTTCGGTCCTTGACAATCACTTTTGGATATCTCCAACTTTTGAATCTGGATAGAGCGTGCATTTATTTTGCACTTTGACTCCCCAGGAAGAATCTTTATGAGGATCATCATTGAAGATAGATATTTCTCCAGCGGTATTATAACATCTTCTCAGCAATTTATATCTGGACTACGAGCGACCTCTTTATTTGAGCAACTCATTTTGATCAAGATTCCTTTCAAAATGACAAATGGCAGTCTCCTCAAGACAGTTTGTCCATCCCCAGTGGGTTTATCAAGATTATCAACTCGTCAAATGGCATCTTTTCGGGAATCCGTCAAAGAAGTATTTCTCTTTATTTGAGAATTTTCACTGCAAAGGTTTCACACATTTTTACACCTACAACAAGGATACTCCTCAGGAGTGTATTCCCCAGCGAGTTCACTACACAAGACTAATTCCATCAAATGACATCTCTCCCGAGAAGTTTGGTGAAGTTTATTACATCAATTTCTCTTTATTTTGAGAAGACATATTTTGCTAATCAACCGGCCTACATCTCTTTTGAAAATCCCCGACGAAGTTTTACAATCTCCAGTACATTATGGATTACCACTGAAGTCGTTTATCTCCAGCAAAATTCCAATTCCCCTATGAAGATGCTCTCACAAGTATTCGTCATTCCAGGAATAAATTGAGACGCGTTCATAGTAGACAACCTTGAGGTGTGGGGAGGTTTATTTTAAGAAACTGAGACCCATTCATGGTAGACAACCTTGAGGCATGGGGAGGTTTATTTTAAGAAACCGAGACATGTTCATGGTAGACAACCTTGAGGCGTGGGGAGGTTTATTTTAAGAAATTGAGACCCGTTCATGGTAGACAACCTTGAGGCATGGGGAGTTTTATTTTAAGTAACTAAACCCGTTCATGGTAGACAACCTTGAGGCGTGGGGAGGTTTATTTCAAGAAACTAAGACCCGTTCATGGCACACAAACCTTGAAGCATGGGGAGGTTCATTTTTACTCTTTTCAAGTTCGAAGAAGAAACTGAGACCCGTTCATGGCACACAAACCTTGAAGCGTGGGGAGGTTCATTTTTACTCTTTTCAAGTTTGAAGAAGAAACTGAGACCCGTTCATCGCACACAAACCTTGAAGCGTGAGGAGGTTTATTTTTTACTCAATTTCCAAGTGGATTACTCAATTGAAGAAAACACTGAATTATGTTTCGATCAAGAAAGTTCATTTTTTGATTATTACTGTTACCTGGATTACCATATCTCGGTAGTAATTTTTCCCTCGATGACAAGTTTCTCATTTGTTATCTAAGTCACCAAATTTCTTGGTGGTATGCGTTATTTTGTTGTAGATTCACTGACAGTAACTTGTTCGTCTCATCCCTGATGGAGCCGGATCTGTCCCCGTGGAGTCCCATTTTGTTGGGTCTGGTTTCTTTTGTTGTTCTCGTGTTTCTCGTGGACTGTGTCTCGTTTTTCCCCCAGTGGCATCTTGTCCTCACAGGACCGTCTGTCTTGAATTTTCATATCATTGCATATCATATGCATTCGGTGGTATCTTAGGGCAAAAAATGTGTGAAATGTTTGTATTTAAGTCCCTCCTATCACGTCGAGACGAAGATTTCGATCTCCATATCTCCGGATAGAAGAAACTTAAATAAGGGCATCTGTCGCAACCTAATTTTTTACCTTAAGATTCCACCTCCTTATGCTTGCTTTGCTTTGTTTTATTCTTGTGTACATGTTTATTATGGCTAACCAGTTTGTGCAGGTGCGACATTTTCAAATGCAGATTCTCACGGTCAAGCATTTCAGTGCCTGACCAGCCAATCCTGATTCAAAGTGCTCCTAAGGTTCTATTCAATCTGGGTCCCACTGTTAGATTTGTTTCTCGTTTAGATCAGTACTGGGAAGACATTTTGGGATAAATTCTTGGATGTGTCTCTTTAAAATCAAGATCATGCTTCAGGGGTTTATGGTTCAAGATTTTTGTCGTAAGTTATTCTCGAGGACGCGAGAGGTTTGATGCGCCACCTTCATGAGTACTTTCCCTACCAAGTTTCGTCAAGATGTATTGACATCTCTTCCTGGATACCATTAAGATTGAGACGCTATAACGCAAGTTTGGATTCGAGACTAAATATTCATTCAAATGTATTTCGATTTCAGTAGTTTTGCAAAAAATAACAAAGTGCCAAGACTTGATTTATGGATTCCCTAATGCATTAAAGTTCGATTCTTAATGTGTTGAGTTTGAATGGTTCAAAACAATTGGAGAATTTGAGCTTATGTGGGAAGAGGATTCATTTGGATTCCATCAAAGTGTTAATGCCTAAATTCTACCACATCATATATTCATACGGCAAGTTTGGTTTAAAGTACGAGTATTAAAAATTTGCAAGTCAAGTTTGAAGACAAATACAAGTATCTAATTATTTTTTTGAGATTGCAACATATTTTGCTATTTATGAAGACAAAATAATTGTCTATTGTATGTTTACAAGGAGCTGAATTAATAGTCAATGAAATCTAAAAGCAACTACAGTAGCATGCTACATATAAACCAACAAAATAAAGCGTGTTTTGTTGAAGAACATCATTGCCATTATAGTAACTACATGTAAACCGGGAAGAGAGACATGCTTTGGGTTTGGTCTTCGGTTGAGCTTGTTTGAAGCCTTGGTGTGAAGTTTCCCGTTAACCTGGGAGAATGACTTGTGAACTTGGTCTCCTTTCATGTGTCGTTAGTGTGGTTGAGTAGATTGAAGTGATGCCATAACAGGTCCAGTTGCAGTAGGCTGTCATTAACAGTGAGGAAATATTCCGCAAGAGTACACTTGATTTCCAAATGGACGACGAATTCCAAAATGTTAGGGCCACTTCCACCTATATTCTCCCCCCATGTGTACATGAAAAAGAGAGACGAATGATAAATTTATGACGACTTTGATGTTCAAATTAAAACCAAACATGATGTGGAATTCAAAACCCATGAAAAAAATAAACTTAGCTCGGGCTGCAACTGTTGGACGAACACCTATGGCCAAGAGGAAGTACAGGTGTTGACCAAGACCATGAAGCTACAAAACCATTGCTCTACTGCTGATAAACACAACTTCCATTGCCAGAGCTTGAAGTGGTTGTGACGAGTTTGCAGACAAGCGGTCCTAATGCAATACTCGCACCATGCCTTTGCCGATTCTAAGCTTCCAAACTTGCATAATAGAAGAACCAAATTTTAGTTCTTTGAAAATCCAGTATTGGCCAAATTAAAAGGAAGATAGCAGAATCCGAATGTTGACCAATCAATGTGAAGAAGTGGAAGCATATTCAAATCATTATCATGAGTCTAAAAACGGAAGGCAGCAGATCATGTTTTCACAGCAATTACACAATCAAGGCAAATAGTCATGGCCATCACTTTCTTTCCAAAACCAGGTGAACATGTTTCATACAGGTTCAAACCAAAAAGGAAAGATTTTTATCATATTTTCGTTGTTGACAACTATAAGAAGGAAAAGAATTGAGATGAAAAGAGGGCCGAAAAATTCAAAACCCACGAGTTCGAGTACACAGAACATCCAACAACCAGCCATCATAATCGAACCCAAAAATTTACAAAACTGAAAAATTGTAAAAGAGGGATAGAAGCTTATCATTTCTTTAAGCTATGCCAAAGATCATCATTTTCGACCCTAACCATCCACCGTCGGAATCTCCATCACTTTCACACCACCCTGTCACAACCTCTACGACTTCCACCGCAAATCCACCGGAAACACCGTCGTCGCCCTCAAAAACCTGGAAAAAAGACATGCAAACTGTGAGTTTCTGTTTAACACTTTAACGCTGTTTTATTTTGTTTGTGTAGGAGATCGGAAAGAGATAATCACGAGAAATTGACGAAGAATGATCAGGAAGACAACGAAAACGGAAGGTGGATCGAAGAAAGATGATAGCGAAGAAGAATTGACGGAGATATGAAATGAAAAAGAGATTTGAGAGTGGAGTGAGAGAGGAAATAGGCGATGGAAAATTGGCGGACAAAGGGGGGAGATTTGGGGCTTTAGGGATTTGGGTTCTCAGCATTTTTGTTTTGTATGTTATATAATCACATGCACACGCCACACCATAAGCTAACGTGCACCTCACGCATCAGCACCACACACCCCACTTACCACACGATCCAACGATCCATACTGCTGTCCACCGTGCACCTCTTATCACACGCCTACACCCAATCGTACGCCCCCTAACCCTCCATTAACTCCACTAATCGGCATTTTAATTAACCATTAATCTTAATCAAACCTTTAATTAACCACCATCTTAAGCCTTTAATTTGTTTTATTAATCAACTCAATACTAACTTAATTAATCTAACTATAAACTTAATCAACATTTTTTGTTTAAATTTAAACTAATGACTTTTTTAAATTAACCTTTTAATTAGTCTATTTAATTAATCTTTTTCTTAATTTAATTTAATTAACTTTTTTTAATTAACTTTTTATTTTAACAACCCAATTTATGTATTCACCTTTAATAATTTATTCCATCAAGTTAATATTCCTTTTAATAATAATTTGTTCTCTTTTTTTAAATAATAAAGACCTATTTCTTCGTAACTTAAAATAATTTATATTATTTGTTAAATTAAAAACTATTTTGTTTAATAAGAAAACAATTTCATAATTTAAATAATTTATATTCATTTGTTAAACTAAAATTATGATAATATAAAAACCTTTTTAAATCACTTGCTTATTTTATGTCTAACTAGCAATTTAATTAATTCATATCCTAAAACTTTTATTAAAATAAATAAAACTAATTTATCCAACTTTTCCTAAAATCAATCTCACTAAAAATAATCAAGTAACTTTTTTTAAAACTTAATTTATCACCTAACTTTTTTTCCTGAACTAAAATCCAGTTCAGCCTTTAAGATAATTCCTCTTAAAATCAACTCGCCTAAAATTAATCAACGCGACGCTCCCTTTATTCGAATATTCGCAACCCCGCTCCATCCGCTTGTCTGTCTTTAGCGCTTTTATCTGTTTGTATGGGTTATTTATCTGTTGCTTTTAATTATCGTCATTTACTTTATCGCATCGCATAATATCCAAAGGAAGAATTTGTGCATGATTTAATACTTGTGCGTATGCATCTCATCTTGCACCATTTTTCCCACTCGATCCTTGATCCTTTTCAAGTTGATCGCTTAAGTTTAGATACTACCCCATAAGGAGGACATTTTTTCTTTTACAACATAGATAAACTATTCAACTCAATCAACTATTCTCCCTATTAGAGAATAAGATGTTAGTCATCTTGACAGTCAAGAAATAAATCTCCTGCCTCATAACACAGTTGAGTGATGTAGATATTTTTCGCTTGAGAGAGATAGTGGCATACTCGTCGACAATTCCGAGTGTTTGAGCCCTTCTCTCAAGACGATGCAAAGACCATCTCCTACAAAGTTGTGGTGGTTAAGTCGAGTGTTCTCCCTCAAGATAACGACTCGTCTTTTATCCTAGAATCAATCAATCAACAAACCTTATCCCTTAGGAACTTTGACCAATAGTCAATGATGCCTAAACCCTTTAGGAGAACTACAAATACTCTGATTCCATTTCCGTCAGGATATGTAGGCACAAGATGCGACGTCTTGGCAAGTATACTTAGAATTAAACCATTAGGTCTTCCGTCCTTAAGCAGATAACCCTTAGCAATAAACACATTAAAACAAGAGGTTCCTGTAGAGTACTACATACACTTAGAATGCTAGCACCTTTCCTAAGTTTAACCAACCCCCGAACCTAAACTCTCTAGCTTTTGCATTTGCATTGCATTATGGGTAATTCGATCTTTTCCCTTCCTTTGGATAAATAAAAGACCGGTGGTGAACTAATGAATTAAGATTCAAGTTAATTAATAATTTGACATCCAATTCTCACCGCGACATGTATGAACTATAATTTGAAAATATGATTGAATGAATATGATTGAGTGATGATGACATACTTGTATGTGACATGAATTGATATGTTGAATATGCTTGTATATGTATGAGAAAAAGTAATTATGAATTCTGATTTGGATGATGAACATGAACTTGTTAGATCTTGCTCTTATATGATGTTGATGTTGAATTGTAAATGTGAATGAGTTATGATGCTTAGAATTGAAATGTTATGATTTCATGAACTTGATTGAAAAATAATATGCTAAACTTGAATTGAAATCATGTGAAGATGCTTGCTTGATATGTTTGAACATGTTGCAATTGAATTGGAAATTTTATGAATTTGTAACTACATGAAGCTTGTGAATTTATGAGAATGATTGAATTGAGTATGGAAACTTGGTTATTTGGATCTTGGCATTTGAATTAAGCATGATGTAGACACTTGAATTGGTTGGAATTTACCTTGTCATCATGAATTTGGGGTGAAACATGGTGACTTGAATTTGCAATATGGTGTAGAATTTAAACATTGTGTGTTTTATAACATTCTACAGGGTTTGGTGACTTTATGGAGATTATGGCAGTGGCAACTTGGATGTTTTGAATGGAGCTTGGCCTGGAGACACTTTGGTATAGGGCGGCGCTAGGAAAAGAGTTTTCTTTTAGACTTAGGATTTGTGTAAATTTCCTCACTTTTGAACTTGTAATGAAGTTGGAATTGAAACATGAATTGTAGTTTGAACTTGAGATTTTAATCATGAATTGATAGTTGAAAAAAATGATGTTGGACTTGATTAGAATTGATTATGAAATGTATATGTCTATGTTATTGATTTCTAACTCAATGGCCTTTTCATCATTGCCCCCCTTGAGGAACTTTGGTGTGACCATTTGGTATTTGAATTAAAATTTCAACATGGCATTGAAACTTGAAGTGTAGTTTTGTAGTAAAATTTGAAATGAAAATTGAAATTTGGAATGAATTGGGATTTGAATTTTATCATATAGAATGAAATCGGCTTGAAACTTGATAGCTCTTAAGAAAGCTTGGAGATTTTGAATCATATCTTGAACCCCTAAAAAATGAGTGTGAATTGAATGACTTTAAATGATATTTGAATTGGTGGTCATAAATTGGGAAGAGTCTTATGAAGTTAAAACTGAGAAATTGACAATGGATTTGAGTTGTTGTGACTTAGACATAAAATTTGAAATATAGTTTGAATCTTAAATTTGAACTTGGAATACTTGGATTAAACATGAAATGGATATGAAATCGAAACTTGGAATGAATTTTTGAATGGAACTTAAACTTGAATGATTTGAAATGTGACTTGAGTTTTGATTGTAATTGAAGCTTGAATAAATGAAACTTTATGGAATTTTTGGAATGAATTTGGCTTGACATGAAAAGAATCTATTTGTAACATTGAATTGGCTTATTGAAAAAAAAGCTTGCAATTTGAATCTTAGAGTTCTAAAATCTTGGAAAAAATTTTCCACCTAAAAAGAGCTCACATTCTTAGAATTTCCTTGAAATTGGCCATTTGAAATAATATTTTAAAAATTACCAATCACAAGAATTATTCTTAAATGGATCCTTAATAATGTATCTTGGACTTTTCTAGAACACACAAGACTTGCCCATGGATTCAAACTTGAATTTCCATAAGTTTGCAAATAGGAGTTCATCCTTTGAACTTAAAAACCAATGGCCTCGCTACTTTTGAACCTCTAGCAAACAAAGTAGCCCAATTACTCAATGACTTTATCTTGATCAACTGAGGTTTTGATCTTGGCACCAGTGCAAACTCCTTGAAACTTGTATCCCTTCCCATGATTAGAAGTAAGCCGAAAATGCTTGGGGTTTCCAGATTCCTAAGTCTTGCAACATCTCAAAACCTAAGCTCCTTAAGACTATCTATTGCTTTAAAGAGACACACAACATATCCTTGTCAAACCTTTTTGCTTCAAATATCCAAGGATGATGTTGCTGGATGAATTCATGATATGAAAAGCTGGGTGGGAAAAAATGAAGGTGCGATAGTTGCCTCTATTTAAATGGCTTCGTCAGATGACATGAGGGATGGAAATCCTCATGTAATTATGATGGAAGTTATTTAAATACATGAATACCCGAAATTTTCTCCTAGATGATATGCAATGATGCATTATTCTATGTTATGATGCAATATGCTAATGATATGTTATGCTAGAGACAAAAGAAAACTATGTAATGCCAACATGCAATGAACTCTATGATGATAATGATGGGATGATACATGCAAGATGCAGACAAAGAAAGAAAACACACGAGGATAAAGTCAAGATTGTGAGTAGCAAAATCAATGGGGATGACCAAACACCGGGAAAATAAATAACTGAGGAAATTAAAGAGATGGGTCAACAGGTTCAGGCATGACCAAATGACACTTTAGAAAGAAAAGATCCTCACTAGAGGTAGAACCGGAAAGACGGTCTCCACTGGGTAAATAAAATAAAATAAACATCAAAGCAAAAGGATCATGCAAACAAAGTGATGGAGTTTTCAAACACGAAAAAACATCCAAGCTTCTGGAAATTCCTTGAAACGAAGAGATCAAGCGGGATCTTCAGGAAACATCAAGAAAGATACAGGGTATTTAAACTCTTCTATATGCCAAAATAATTGGACTTCACAGGGAAACGCCCTTTGGATAAGCTTCTCAAAAGAGACTGCAACTTATCGTTGGAAAATGATAAGCTTCTCAAAGGAGACTGGCACTTATCATAATAGAAAAAACAAGCTTCTCAAAGAGACTGCCACTTTGAGTTTCCTCACAGAGTTCAACCCTCGTGGATGATGGTTATTTCAGTTATCTTTTCCACGTTTGGATAAGATAAATCCCCATTTGAGTTCAATCCTCAATGGTTGGGGTCTTGTTTGACAGTTTCTTTCTAGCTCGATTTTAGATTGAACTTTGATCCCCATGGATCGCTGAACCTAGCTGGACCGTGCATTTTTTTTTGCACTATATATCAAGAAGAGCCTTTTACAACTTCTCATTACTAATAAGTGGCAGTCTCACCTGAGAAGCTTATCATTTTCACCGTTGCTGATAAGTGGCAGTCTCACCTGAGAAGCTTATCATTGTATCATTTCACTTACCAGATAAGTGGCAGTCTCACCTGAGAAGCTTATCATTGCCTACCCTTCTTACCAGATAAGTGGCAGTCTCACCTGAGAAGCTTATCCATGTTACCTTTGTCAGATAAGTGGCAGTCTCACCCGAGAAGCTTATCATTATCATTTTACCGCACCGATAAGTGGTAGTCTCGCCTAAGAAGTTTATCCTATTTCATTATGTCCAGTAACAAGTGGTAATCTCCCTCGAGAAGCTTGTTTCCATTACTTTTTCCAGATAATTGGCAGTCTCTTGCATGAGAAGCTTATCATTTTTATTCGTATCCCCGGATAAGTGGCAGTCTTGCTCGAGAAGCTTATTATTGTTATCTTTTCCAAATAAGTGGCAGTCTCTTCCTTTTATAAGCTTATCCATTTTTGGTGGTGTAAGTCCCTTGCAACGATAAGTGGCAGTCTCTCTCGAGAAGCTTATCAGGACATTTCCCCATAAATTCCAATTATGTTGGCATACAGAAGAGTTAATTACCTTGTACTTTTCCTGATGTTACTTGAAGATCACGTTTGATCTCTTTGTTTAAGGAATTTCCTGTAGCTTGGATGTTCGTTCTTGTTTGAAAACTCCAGCATTTGTTTGCATGATCCTACTGCCATGTGGATCTCGCCTTACCTTTTATCCTAGAGTGTCAACTGGTCATGCCTGAACTTGTTGAGCAAATACTCTGGATATTCCCCAGTGGAGGCCATCTTCCAGGTTCTATCTCCATTGAGGATCTCTTCTTGTCTTTCTTTCTAAAGTGTCAACTGGTCATGCCTGAACCTGTTGGTCCATCACTTTAGGTTTCCCCAGTTTTGTTTTCGTTTCCCCAATGCATAGTCATCCCCGGTGAGTGGTTACTCATCATGGTGTCTTTTGTCTCTGTTTGCTCTCTGTTTCGTTTGCATTCCGCATTTATCATTCCATCATTTTCATCATATTAAAGTTCATAGCATGTCAGCATGTGTAGATTAGTCTTGTTGTCCATATCATTGCATGTCATTGCATTTAAGGGAAACTTTTCAATTATATGTATTTAAATACCTTTCACCATGATTTCGTGAAGTTCTCCATCACTCACATCATCCGGTGAAGATATTTAAATAGGGGAAACTGTTGTACCCCAAATTTTACCTTTAGATTCTCTGATCTGTTGCATATCATTTTTAGGCCAATCATCCATACATAACTAACCAATTTGTCTGTTTTATCGGTTTTGTTTGTTTGTTTGTTTGTGAAGTTAGGTTGTTGTAGAAGTCATGAAGGCTCTGTAACCAATTTGTCTTCAAGAGGTATCAGAAGTTTTCCGACCCAATGATCTGAAGCATTATTATTTAAGAACGTGATAAATGTATCTTCGTGGCATGATTTAAGACTTCATCAATTTTGATGGTTGTGGTTTTTGGATTTGCGTTTGATTCGAATTTAACATTGTTTATGTCCAGTAAGTTAAATTATTTTGGCCTTTTGATCCTAAGGAAAAAGAATTGGAAATTTTCTTGGTGATTAGTTTGAAGTTAAGTTGAGGATCGGATTTTGGTAAATTCTCAAAATGGAATCCAAGAATTATGTGGATTCATTATTCAAGATATGGTGCCGTCAAGCTACAATATTGTTTGTTCTTCAAGCTCTTAAGTCTTGATTCATTGTTTCTTCATAAAATTGCAAAGCTCGGGTCCAAGAATCAAAGCCTAAATCAAAATGTAGTAGTTAAAGGTTCAATTTGTTTTCATTCATTACAAGATTGAGCATAAAATTCAGATTCAAGATTAATGCCAAATTCAATGTAGATCCATCATTATTCAAAAGGCATTCTAATTCAAGGATGATTCCTATACAAGGTCAAAAAAGGAAAGAAATTCAAAAGTTGGTTTCTATTGTTTCCTTCAGATTGGAACATTCAGAAGTACACAATTCACCGTTTGAGATCGAATTTTAAAAACACACAGTTGTGACTACAGATCTCGCTATAAAAGAGAAAAAGAGAAAAGTAGGTTGTGATTTATATAAATACAGCACACCAAAGCTACTTGTATCATACATTGGAAATTTTTGTATATTGGATGGATTCAAGCCACACATTGAAGCGTTAGCCACCCTCCATACATATTTATTCAGTATAACAAATTGAAATAAATGGCTAGTACAGCCTTTGCTATCTACTTTTGTAGCTATGCTATATTATAATTATTATCATCCATCAGACTTTGTTGGAAAGTACAGTATTGGTAGTTTGGACCATGTGCAACAAATAACAAATTTGATCTCCAATTACATAAACAAGGATATGTCATCTCTATTGGAGAAAGTCATCAAGAAGAAGTATCTTCAATTGGAACAGCCATTACTCGTTCACTTATCCAAAATATAGAGAAAGCAATAACAACAACTGTTACAGAGTTATTTCAAAAGGGGGTGAGGGACAAAGCATTGAATCAACTAGAAAAGTCGGTTAGTTCAAAACTTGAAGCTACGACAGCTAGGCAGATATAACTACAATTTAAACTACTGGCAAGCAGGCTCTTAAGGAAGCACTTAAGACTAGTGTGGAAGCTACATTAGTTCCTGCTTTTGAGAAGTCTTGCAAAGCAATATTTGAACAAATTGATGCCACATTTTAGAATGGACTTTTGAACCACACAATTGCTATTCAACAGCAGTATGATTCTACTCACTCTCTGCTAGCCATCACTTTGAGGGAAACAATTAATTCTGCATCATTGATCACTCAAACTTTGAGCGGGCAATTGGCTGACGACCAACATAAACTGTTGGAAATGGCGGCAGCTAACTCCAAAGTGGATGTTGATCCATTTGTAACACAAATCAACAGCGACTTGCATGAGATGACTGATGATTCAACCAAAGAACTATCAAGATTAATAAATGAGCGAAAATTCGAGGAAGCATTTACTGGAGCCTTTCATAGAAGTGACGTTTCAATAGTTTTTTGGTTATGTTCTCAGGCTGGTTTAACCGGTATATTGATGATGACACTGATGTGTTGCACCCTGAAATTTGCTCAACCTATGTCACTTGGTTTATGTTTCAATTGCATTGTCATTTGCATAATAAGTCATGTACATAGTCTAATCATTTGCATAGCATAGCATGGCAAGTCATCTAACAAGGGATCAAGTGTTATTCTTATCAGAAAGAGGCACATCAAGGGTTTTTTTATTCAAGCTCAAGACCATCCAAGTAATCAAGAAATGAGTTGAAGCTCTGAAAAGTTTGAGGGTCAACCAGTGGGTTTCTCTCCTAATCTTGGGGTGTTGAAGATCATCAGTGAGTGTGTGAGCCATGACTGAGGGTATAGAATATGCACAAAGATCATGGAAGACCTAGAGGGTCATTTTGAAGATGAGACAAGTCATTGATACAAGTACAAGAGCCAGAGTTGAAGTACAGTCAACTAGGGTTTCATCTGGGTCAACCCTAGGTCAACTGAGTGATTGAAGAGCATCAAGGCTTAGTTGAAGGATGTGGGATTCATGAATTGATGTGTTGATACAAGTGTGGTGTTGTGCCAAGGATAAATCAAAAGGAATCAAGAAGAAGAGGAGTCACTAAATTAGGGTTTCAGTGTAAAAAAACCCTAATTTAGGCCTAACTTCCAAGCCAGATAAGTCAAAATACAAGTTTCAAATGAAGTCTTGGTCAACATGAAACTTGTAGAGCTTCTCAATATATTTAATTTGAGTACTAGAAGTCTTCAAGGAGATTTGTATAACTCAAGTTATGGTTCTTGCAAGTTATGGGTCATTAGAGGACACTGAAATTTATCTGTGAAAGTCACTTGACTTCCAAGCAACTTTTTCCCATCTAGGAGTTTTCAAATGGATTCTTGGCCAACATAAGAGTTGTATATATTGATCTTAGCTTTAATTTTAGTACTAGAAGTCCTCAAGAGGATTTGTAGAACTCAAGTTATGGTCTTGGCAACCCAGGGGTATTTTGGGAAAGTTGAATTACAGGTCATTTTTCAATATAGGTCCAAATCTCCATCTTCCACTCCTCAAATGAAAAAATGTTCAACATGAGATGTGTTCAAAATGATCTTTTTAGGCTAGATAAGAGGTCATGAGAGTTTGTAATGGCTTGCTTCACAAAGTCACCAAAATGGCCTAAAATAAGAGTATATTTTAAATGAACCAAAGTTGAAAATTGGGGTTTTTGGTCTACACATCCAAACCAAGCCATATGACATACCAATTTGATTGTAAAATGCATTTTGAGAACATTGACATTGCCACAATTTTGAATTGAGGTTTTTTTTTATGACTTGCTTTGTAAATGGGCTACTTGCATCATAAGGCACATATGCAAAATCACTTGTCAAGGCAAATGCAAGGCTTCCTTCCATCTTAACACATCCAATATCTCATTAGAAGACAATTGGGATCAGAATTGAGTAAAATTGCAAGCTGCTATCATAAGTTGGTATGAATATAGCATGACATGAGATTTCATGACATGAGATGGTGAATTTCTCATAGGATCAATCAAGAACTTTCTAGGGTCTTCAAACACATTCTATATATACATATGAAGAGGTTCAGAGCAAGAGTTGGATAGAATTGAGAGAGATTTGTGAGATTTCATTTTCAACTTTTCCATTGCAAACCAAAATCGGTTACAGCATTTCAACTACTTTCAATCCAAATTCTTGATTGCATTAGCTTGCTCTAGCATTGGTGAATGATTCCAGATGGATAATTGAGCAAGATTGGTGAAGGATTGTGTGTTTGCACTTGGAATTCTCAGCCTGCAACTCAAGATCGAATTCAAGAATCCAAGCCATTTCAATTCATCTCTTTGCATACAGAAGCTTGATTATGTGTTGGTGAAGGTGTCTGGAACTTATTGAAGCTTATCTTGAAGCTTTGATCCCTCTGTGCATCTCAAATTTGCAGGTATGAAAACTTCATTCCATGGCTTGATTTAGGCGGTTTCAATAGGCTTTGGATGGTTAAATCCAATGTAGATGATCATAGGGAGCTTTCTGGTAGCATTAGGGTTGATTTAGAGACAATTAGTGGAGTGATGCAATTTCTGTTCATGCTCATATCTTGTTGTTCTTGATGATATAATCATAATTTGATGGCTAGAAATATTCAGTGAAGCGTGGTGAAGAGTTTAGGCCACTCAATTCTAGGTTTGGTGAGATTTGTTGATTGACCAATTTCTGAGATTCCAGTCGTGTTTTGAGAAAGAAGGTGATTCAATGTGTTTAGATGCCATGGTTGAGTTACTGGTGAGATTTGGAGTGAGTTAGGGTTTTCATTTGTGATTTTTGATGAAGATTTGATGGAACGCGAATTGAGGAAGATGAGGTTCATAGCTCTGAACTTCCATGGCTTTTCCCTCCAAGATTGTTTAAAGGTTGAAGACAACTTTCTCACCCTTAGATCTTAGGAAGACTTTGACTGAAAACAACATCTGATGGCCACGATTTGCTCTCAGCTTGTGAAGAGTTTCTGAATGCATCCAAATGCACCGTTTCATTAAAGTGCCAGCTTTGGGCTTAAGTGATGAATTGATAATCCCACCCCACTTTAGAGGCCCACTAGGAAATGCACTGAATTGGCTTGCTATTCACACCAAGATTTTATTATTTTTCTTTATATTTCCATTTCATTTTCTGATGGATAATTAGGCCTAATGCGCGCTGCTACCCCCACCCCCTTTTGGGCCCAGATGATTGTTTACACTGCTTTGGATTGCTATTGGACACGCTCATTTTCCTTTTTTCCATATTTTCTTATATTTTCACATTTATTTTTAGGTTCTTTAAAAAATCATAACTAATTGGAAAATTAATATTTTTCAGATGGGAGTTTTTTCCCCATTTTCATCAAGACATCAAGAAAATTATAAAAGAATAAAATTGGCATTTCATTCATTTTTTATTTTCTGGTGCATTTTTACATTTTGTGGCATTTATTTCATTTTCATTTGGTGTATGTTACTTGCTGAATTTAATATGGTCATTTTATTTCACATTTTGATGTAATTCTTTTTGCTATGGTTAGATTAGAGTATTAGGTTCCCCCTGGATTTTTGTCACATTTTTGTGACTTAAATTTAATTGTTTTTGAGAGGTGTGAAGCAAGTGTGCTAGAATTAGGGTTTCAACTTGACATAGGTGCATTCAACACATAGTTTTTGGGTTTTTTAGTTTGATTTAGGCCTTGGGGCTTATGTGGGGTATAGGGTACATAGTTAGGGTCCCTTAGAAATTAATCTAGGATTTTATGATGAATATATCCATTTTATTTGATTTTTGCAAGTTGATTGATATTGGTGTGTTTCCCTCTTGGGATATTGTTTGGTTTGAGGGGTTTTGGGCCTTTTCTTTGGGTGTTGGGGTTTGTGTTTGGCTTGTTGGAGCTCATGAAGACTTTGAGGATGATTGAATACAAATAATGATGCTTGGAGCTTGAAGTTGCTTGTGATTGAAGATTGCTTTTGAAGACTTAGGAGATAGGAGATATAGGAAGAGCTCTAGAGTAGACTGATTTCTTCTGTCAAACATAGAGAGTTTCTTGTGCCTCTATTCCATCCTATGACACAAGGTCCCCCAAAGAAGTTCCATCTCTCCTTAGGAGGGATGTAGAGCATGCTTTGATTGGGTAGAATCTTGAGGACACCTCTCACCTGCTATGATAAGGTCTTAGTGATTTCCCTGGGTTATCATTAAGCCTCTTAGCATTCCAATTTCATCTTTTGGTTGATTCTCTCCTGTGAGTGTTTGCATTGAAGGTGAAGACCTATTGAAGATAAGAAATGCATTGAGGAGTGTTGAAGATGAAGCTGGTACCTGTCAAAGCTGGTTAACTGTGAAATTAGGGTTTTGCTGCCAACTGAAGCTGTCTACTGGTTAGGGTTCATGGCTTGCCAAAGTTTGGAGATTATTGGTGATAAGAGCTTATCTGAAGTTTGAATATCATTGAAGGGTGAAGATGGGAGCTTGATTTAAGTTGTTATTGTCAACCTTTTGCTGTTAATCAACTGTAGCTGCCAGAGCTGGTGCTGTTTGAATTGTTGCTGTCTAAGCTGGTGTTGGGTGTGGTTTCCTTTTCCTGTATTGATTGTTGGCTTGTTCAAGTTGCCCCTTAGGTTTGAAGTGAAGCTGTTTCACTTTGCCTATTGTTTTCCCAGGTTCGAGGTTGAGTGGGACTCCCTTGCCTCGCTTGTTTTGCTGCATTCATGCATATTTACTGTTTACTGTATATCTGCTGTTTCTTTTGCCGTTTATCCCCTAGGATCTCTGATTTCCTCTGTGCAGGAGGGAATTATGACAGACATTAGGTTGTAATCCGTGCATGACAACACTAGGTTAGTTTTGATTCCCCTTTCAAACCCTAGGTTTTTAGACTTCTCTCTCTTCTATCTCAAAATAATTCAAAACACATTAATAAGGGTAATCGATGTCGTACGCTACGAGCCTTAAGCTATTTGAGAAAGGTTGCTGGGTGCTAATACCTTCCCCTTGCGTAACCGACTCCCGAATCCAGGATTTGGTTGCGATGACCATTCCTTTCCCATCTTTGCGTTAGGTTTACTTCGAGCGTTTCCTTTCCCTCCGTTGGGATAAATAACGCACGGTGGCGACTCTTCTGTTTAGCCGGCGTCGATTTTTGCAGTAGCGACAGCTGGCGACTCTGCTGGGGACAGGAATATCCCCTATGCGAGTCAATCCTAACGCTTGTTTTCCCGTCGTGGGTGTTGTATAGATTTACTTTTTTGTCTTTACTTTCCGCATTTTATTATCAGCCTTATATTGTTATTGCTGCTGTGGGAAGGGGGTAATCTGTTGAGAGATAAGCTGGACCTGGGCTTGAGGTTACACATAGACTTAGAAGTAGAGAGTAGTGGTTAGCCTGCTTGCTTAGCTCGCACCAGCTAGCCGCGAAATTTACGCTCGGACGAGATTCTCTTTGATGCTTTTTGCCTGGCTCTTAGGGCTCGACAAGTTGTCTGACCCGAGGATTGTCGACTATGGGGACCTATCAATTGGGATTCAACTAAGTGAGGCCGCTTCAAGGGATGATGATGCCACACCTTCTGGGTATCGTATCATCGCTCTCGAAAGTCTGTGACGTTGAACCCGCATAGGATGTCGTACCTCGTCTGCGAGTTAAGTACATACCTGTGAGGGGTAGGTGGGTCTATTTGCAGGAAACCTTTGACCTCAGAACACCCGGTTTATCTCTGTCAGTGAGATGTGGTTACAAGGTTCATTTGAGTGGTTGATTTGGTTTGAGATCAAGATTGGATGATTCTCAAGCTTCAGTACAGAGCAGCCCAGTCTATCAGCATTGCACTTGGTCCCCTGTTTGCATATGCATGTGCATTTTCATGATTGCATTTCATTAACATGTATTTATGTTGCAGGTGATCATTCCCCTTTGATTATAGTATATCTTCTAGCCAGACATGGAGTCCCTGAAGAAGACAGTTGCTTACCGGTTGCATTCGCCAGAGGTCAGTTCCTTGCTGGGTTTAGTTGCTCTAGTAGATGAGAAAGTGAGGGCTGAGTTCAGGATATCTTATGGGAGATTTCTTAGCTTGCTGTACAGACCTTCAGCATTTGAGACGACTGGGGTGTATACCTTGATGCAGTTTTATGAGCCGCAGCTGAGATGTTTCTTATTTCCTGACTATATTCTAGCACCCACTTTGGAGGAGTATTCTGCGATGTTGGGAGTTCCTGTGTTAGACCAGATGCCCTTTGTACATGTTGATGCTGAGCCCGAGTTAGCTACACTCGCTGAGATTGTCTGCTTAGACGCTTCTGAGTTTCTGGGAGGCTTGGTCAAGCTAAATGGAGCCTATGGTTTTCACCTGTCTGTCCTGGTTGAGAAGGCTACACAGTGCACGAAGAGTGGATGTTGGGTTGCCTTCAGTGCCATTCTAGCCGTCTGCATCTATGGGATTGTCTTGTTTCCTAACGTGCCAGATTTTGTCGACTCAGTTGCCTTCTTGATTCTTGCCTCGAAGAATCCAGTTCCTACTCTCTTGGGCGATGTTTATCATTCCATTCACTACAAGAATGAGAAACGTCGTGGCAAGAATGTCTCCTGCTGTCTTCCTCTTTTGTACAGGTGGTTCCAGGGGCACCTTCCGAAGACAGGACCTTTTGTAGATGCTGTTGATACTTTGGATTGGTCTTCCCGGTTGATGGGGCTGTCTGCTGAGAACGTCATTTGGTTTTATCGGAGTATGCTGGGCACTGATATTATATATAGTTGCAGTGGCTTTCCGAATGTCCCCTTGATTGGACGGAAAGGCTGTATTAACTATAATCCTTCATTGCTAGTAAGACAGTTCGGTTATGCTTTGAGGGACGCTCCTATTGAGAAGGAGATACAGGAATTTCTGTATCTCACGGGCTTATTGGACACGTTGTTTTGATCAGATTAAGACATGCATGGGCTAACATCCATAGGAGGGGAAAAGCTTTGCTCGGTAAGAGCAATAGCAGAGCTTATGATCCTTATTTGGCTTGGATTCGCGAGAGAGCTAGTACTTCCTTGATGCCTTATCCTGCTGTGGAACCTTTGTATCTTCCATTGATTAAGGTACCTCCTTCGGAAGAGAGTGAGAAGTATAACAAATTGTTGGCTGAAAACGAGGAACTGAAGAGAGCCAATGAGGAGTTAGAGAAGGAGATCTTCCAGTTACGTCATGAGAAGAATGAAGCCACCTTCACTGTGAAGGAACAAACTGAATTGATTAACAGGTTGGGATCAGAGCTGACAGAAGCAACCAACAAGAAAGAAAAAGTGAGAATAGCCTTAAACGGTGTTAGCAAGGTGCTTACTTCCAAGAAGGAACTTCTAAGCAAAGCTTATGCCCGTATCAGCAAGTGGGAAGCTTTGTGGAATGCTAAGCTTACCAAGCGGAAGGAGCGCGAAGACGAATTGAAGCTGCAGATTGCCACACTAGAGGCACAGATTAGAGCCCAAGACGCAAAGATTGCTGAAAAGACATCACTTAGGAGCGCTGCGGAGCTCAGAGTAAGTGACATTGACGAGAAGCCGAGAGGTTATGAAGAGAAGACCGGTTCTAAGAGGTACAAATTTGACGAGAGTTCTGGCAAAGGAGCCTACCAGGATGATGCCAAAAAGCTGAGATCCACTACCGAGTGGCATGCTTTACTGATTCAGGAGCTGATCTCCCGACTAGGGCACTCGGAGACGATGAGGATATTGGAGGACGTCAAAAAGCGCCACTTGGCCTGACTTAGGCCTTGATTTTGTTATTTGCACTTGTATTTGGACCATCTCCAGGCTTGTTGGCCGAGGTCTCTTCGGTTGTATTCAGTTGTACTCTTGTACTCAGCCTCTTGGCATGTGTTTATATATGAGGGTTTTCTGATTCCTTGCTTGCTGGATAGGGACTCCATTGTCGTGATGGCATTCTCTCCGAAACTAGAATCGGGGGGAATATAACCTGTAGCATATTTACACATTTGCATCCGCATTCATATTACATGACCGGTATCTTCGAATCTGTATCTTATTTCCTGCATCTGCAGGTTTCCAGGATTGACGAACAAAGAGTTCACCGCTACTCAACCCGAAACAACTGCAAGAGAATCATGGATCAAGTCCAAGTAGAGATGCAGGAAATTCGCGAGAAGCTGAACCTGTTCATGCAGGCCATGGAGAGCATTGCTAAAGGCCAGGAGAATCTCCAAACTTTGGTGCAGCCGCTGCTGACGCGGGCTAACGGGAATGGCAACAATGACCACAACTCTGTGCATGTCGAAACTCTTCATGAGGATGGCCCCCCTACACCTGTGGTGACCCCACCTGTTGTGGTTGTAAACAATGATGCTGGCGCTGGCAATGGTAACACAGGGAATGGAAATGAGACTGTTGTTAACAATGTTGGATTTAGAGACGCCAATCTGGGCGGTGGTAACTACAATGGCGGTAATGGTTTTGGTAACCATGGATTCGGATATAATGACCAGGGGTTTGAGTACGGCAATCAGGGCGGAAAGTTCGGCTTCCACACTCAGGGTTTCGGTTACGACGGTTTTGGTAATGCTAATCAAGGTTATGGTGGAAATGGTGCTGGATTGATTCCTGTCAACACTGGTTTCGGGCCTGTTAGGGTCGATCAAGGTTATGGTAATGGGGGACCAGGTCCCATGACTAATCAGCAAGGGTTTGGTTGCAACCCTGGTTATAACGGGTACGGAAATGAAAATGTGAACTGGGGCGAAGACTGTCAAGAGGACGCCTTCTCTGGAAGAGGCATGGGATTTGAGGGACCCGTTGACAATACTCAGAGGATTAAAATGCTTGAAGAACAGATGAAGGGTATGGCTAATCAGAATTCTACCAGATTAGACATGACTACTATGGGCTTGGTGCCTGGGCTGAAGGTACCGCTGAAATTCAAAGCCCCTACTTTCGACAAATATAAGGGGGACACTTGCCCTAAGGTGCATGTCCGCGCTTATTACAGAAGGATGTCCGCGTATTCGGATGACGAAAGGATGCTTATGCATTTCTTTCAAGACAGCCTGTCAGGACCTTCACTAGAATGGTATATGGGGTTGGAGCCCGCTCAAATCAAAACCCGGAAGCAATTGGCGGATGCTTTCGTCCTGCATTATAAATATAACAGTGATCTGGCACCAAACCGAGTTCAATTGCAAGGTTTGTCGCAGAAGAAAGAAGAAAGCTTTAAAGAGTATGCACAGAAATGGCGCGATATGGCAGCAAGAGTACATCCTCCGTTAGCTGAAAGAGAAATGAATAGCATGTTCATTGGGACATTTACGGGGATATATTACGAAAAATTGTTTAATGTTTCGTTGAGCAGTTTTTCAGATTTGATTCTTATGGGTGAGATGGTCGAAGACGGTATTAAGGTTGGAAGATTCCACGCAGGTGAGTCTACCCCCGCAGGAGGTACGAGGAAAGCATTCGGTGGTAGACGTCAAGGTGATTTTAGTGCCGTGTTCGGAGGCAGTGGTCGGGGCAGAGGAAGAAATCAGTATGTTCAGCCGCAACAGATAGCTAGCGTCATTATCCCGCTTCCTCAACAGAGGCAGCAACCACAACAACAACAGGAGCAACAGCAGCCGCAGCAGCAGCAACAACAAAGGCAACACCCCGCCCAACGCAGAATCCTAGAGGGCAAGCCAAGGCGAGTATTTGAAACGCCTCCTTCAACGTACGCCGAATTGCTTCAGACACTGCTAGGATTAAAGTTGGTCGAGAAAAGGACCATGGCCCCGTTAACGGGCAATCCTCCGTTTGGCTATGATGCTGGTAAACACTGTGAGTTTCACTCCGGGGCGCCTGGACATGATATTGAAGGCTGTCATGCGTTTAAACATAAAGTCCAAGACTTGTTGGACAGCAAAGCTATTAACTTTGGACAGGCGGGTCCAAATATAGTACAGCAGCCTATGCCCAATCACGGGGCAAACACCGTCCTGACAGAGGAGAATGTGAATCTAGTGACGGATATCAATGAGCTGAAGACACCGTTGGGTGAGATCAAAAGCAGGTTGTTAAAGGGGGGTGTATTCCCGGGGTGTGACGAATTTTGCTTGGATTGTTGGATACAGCCAGAGGGTTGTAATGAGTTGAAACAGGGGATTCAGACTTTGATAAATGAAGGAACATTGCAGTTTGATAGAACCGCGGTTGAAGAGCCTGTATAGGCATTGTGTGATGAGCTAAACGATGTTGCCACAGTAACGATTCCAAGGAAAACAATAACGATAACGGCGCCCGCCAGACGGCCGACGATCACTATTACTAAAGCAGGACCGATTCCTTTTGAAAGTACCAAAGCAGTGTCGTGGACTTACGGGTTGGAGGTATATTGCGATGGTGAGAAAATTGAAGTAAATAAACAATCAGCTAGGGTTGTAGATAATGTTGTTGGAACAGGAGGTATGACTAGAAGTGGAAGAATCTTCACATCGCCTGAGGTAGAGGCAGAAAGATTGGCAAAGGGGAAAGCCAAGGTAGATGAGAGTGGCCCCTCGCAGATAAAGGAAAAGTAAACATCGCTTAAGGATGTGGAAGAGTTTATGAGGCTCATCCGTAAAAGTGATTACAAGATTGTGGAGCACCTCCAGCAAACGCCATCAAAGATCTCGATCTTGTCACTGCTATTATGTTCCGAGGCCCATCGGAATGCTTTATTGAAAATTCTGGACACGTCGTTTGTACCCCAAGATGTTTCTGTGAATCAGTTGGAAGGGGTGATGGCGCATGTTAATGCGGGGCACAGTTTGGGCTTTACAGATTTTGATTTGACCCCGAGGGGGAGAGAGCATAATATGGCATTGCACGTCTCCGTTGAATGCAGGGGCACGGTCATGTCCCATGTTTTAGTAGACACTGGGTCTTCCTTGAATGTGCTTCCGAAGAAAGCAATGATGAAGTTAGATGTCAGGGGGATTCTCTGCACGCCCAGTGACTTAGTGGTAAGAGCGTTCGATGGAACGAGGAGGTCAGTTTTCGGATCAATAACATTACCATTACAGGTGGGGCCTGAAGTATTTGAAACTGAATTCTATATAATGGACATCCAGCCAGCGTATAGTTGTCTTCTTGGACGCCCATGGATTCATGCTGCTGGGGCAGTCACATCCACGTTGCACCAAAAGTTGAAATATATGGTGGGGGATAGTGTCGTCACTGTTTGCAGAGAAGAAGATATTCTGGTTAGCCATCTGTCTTCATTCAGATACGTGGAGGTCGATGGCGAGATTCATGAGACACCCTGTCAAGCATTCGAAGGGCTAAAGATTAAAGACAAAGCTCCAGTACCCAAGATATCAGATGTGGCAGTGTCATCGTACAAAGAGGCTCAGGCTCTAGTGTAGGCAGGCGAAACCAAGGGCTGGGGTCAGGTGTTGGAGATTCCCGTGAAGAATGACAGGTTCGGGCTTGGATATCATCCTTCGTCGTCAGCATCCTCTTCAAGAACGCCCAAGATCAAAGGACCAATAACCATCACGCCAAGCGGGGTGAGCTTCGAGACTATCAATGTTGTTTCCGATTCTGAAGAAGGAGATAGCGACTGTGACATGGACGCGTGGATCAAGCCAAGCGTGCCAGGACAAAGTCTCTGCAATTGGTATATCCAAGAAACTGTTCCTGTGACAACTAAACAGTAATGATTTGTTTTCTTAATTGTTGAATAATCTTGTGCCCTACTCGGGGCATAGTGATTTTGCTTAGGGCCATTTGGTTATGTACATTACATTGTTTAATCATGAATAAAGGCGTTTTTTCATATACAAATGTTGTGATCCCTGTTTTTCCCGTTTTTTATCTTTTACAATAAAATGGCAACGTGGTTATTTGCTTTTTACGCGTTTTGAAGCATTTAACCATTTCCTTTGCAGGATTACTATTTCAGATGACATCTATGATCCGCCTATGACTCACTTCGACTTTGAGCACCCGGTATTTCAGGCAGAGGAAGAGATTGTCGAAGATGGCGAAGTGGCAAAAGAGCTGACCTGGTTATTGAAACAAGAAGAAAGAATCATTCTGCCTCATGAGGAAGTCATTGAGATTATCAATTTGGGGTCGGAAGGGGTTGAAAGGAACATCCGTATAGGGGCTGCGCTGCAAAGCGACGTCAAGCAAAGGTTGATTGACATGCTCAAGGAGTACAGTGATATATTTGTTTGGTCGTACGAAGAGATGCCTGGGCTGGATACGGATATGGTTGTTCACCGTCTGCCATTAAAAGAAGAATGCCCGCCTGTTAAGCAGAAACTCCGAAGAACTAGACCGGACATGGCTGTGACGATCAAGGAGGAAGTTCAAAAACAGTGGGATGCTGGTTTCCTAGCTGATACGAAATATCCTTCATGGGTCACTAATATTGTGCCAATGCCGAAGAAAGACGGTAAAGTGCGAATGTGCGTAGACTACCGTGACTTGAACAAAGCGATCCCCAAAGATGATTTTCCTCTTCCTCACATCGATGTGCTGGTTGATAACACTGCTCAATTCTCCGTATTCTCCTTCATGGATGGCTTCTCGGGCTATAATCAGATCAAAATGGCTCCAGAAGACATGGAGAAGACGACTTTCATTACTCCTTGGGGAACATTTTGCTACAAAGTGATGCCCTTCGGATTGAAGAATGCTGGGGCAACATATCAACATGCTATGACGACTCTCTTTCATGACATGATGCATAAAGAGATCGAGGTTTATGTTGATGATATGATTGCCAAATCCCAGACGGAGGAGGAGCATTTGGTTAATCTGCTGAAGTTGTTCAAGAGGCTTAGGAAGTTGAGGCTGAGACTGAACCCTAACAAGTGCACCTTCGGGGTGAGATCAGGCAAACTACTGGGGTTTATCGTGAGCGAAAAAGGAATAGAGGTTGATCCTGCGAAAATAAAAGCGATACAAGAAATGCTGACGCCTAAAACAGAAAAAGAAGTGTGTGGATCTTTAGGGAGATTAAACTATATCGCCCGGTTCATATCTCACTTAACTGCGACGTGCCAGTCGTTATTCAAGCTGTTAAAGAAAGACCAGGTTGTGACCTGGAATGAAAATTGTCAAAAGGCGTTCGACAAGATAAAAGAATACTTGCAGGAACCTCCTGTTTTAATACCCCCAGTGGCCGGGAGACCGTTGATTATGTATTTGACGGTTCTGGAGGAAAGTATGGGTTGTGTTCTCGGTCAACACGACGAGACAGGACGTAAAGAGCATGCAATCTACTATTTGAGTAAGAAGTTCACAGACTGTGAGTCCAGATACTCAATGCTCGAGAAAACGTGTTGTGTGCTAGCCTGGGCCGCCAAACGTTTGAGGCAATACATGCTGAATCATACAACCCTGCTAATTTCAAAGATGGATCCAATCAAATACGTGTTTGAGAAGCAAGCACTCTCCGGAAGAATTGCCCGATGGAAGATGGTGTTAACTGAATATGATATTCAGTATGTCTCGCAAAAGGCTATTAAAGGTAGCGTTTTGTCAGAATACCTTGCGGAGCTTCCCGTGGAGGACTACCAATCGATGAGGTTTGATTTTCCTGACGAGGATATCATGTACCTGAAGATGAAAGATTGTGACGAGCCGTTGCCGGACGAAGGACCAGAGTCGGGTTCCAAGTGGCAGTTAATATTTGATGGAGCGGTGAATTCTTATGGTAGCGGAATAGGGGCAATCATTACCACTCCTCATGGGTCGCATATCCCATTTACTGCTCGATTGACCTTTCCGGTTACTAATAATGAAGCTGAATATGAGGCTTGCATCATGGGTCTTGAAGAAGCTATTGATTTGCGAATCAAACATCTGGATGTATACGGAGACTCAGCTCTAGTAGTGAACCAGATAAAAGGAGAATGGGAGACACGTCAGCCCAATTTGATACCATATATGAATTATGCAAGGAGGTTGTTGCCTTTCTTTGACAAGGTAGAATTGCATCATGTGCCGCGAGCAGAAAATCAAATGGCTGACGCCCTGGCGACATTGTCTTCCATGTATAAAGTTAACTTCTGGAACGAGGCTCCCCAGATTGTCATCTCTCGGCTTGACAGACCTGCCTTCATATTTGCTATTGACGAAGCATCTGATGATAAACCCTGGTACTATGACATACAGAATTTCCTGAAGAACAAGGAGTATCCGGCGGGGGCATACAGTCGAGATCAGAAGACTCTCAGGAGATTGGCTGGCAATTTCTATTTGAATCCTGACGGTGTCCTATACAAAAGAAACCACGACTTGGTGTTGCTACGCTGTGTAGACGAGAAAGAGGCGACGTTGCTCATGGAAGAGATACATGAGGGTACATTTGGTACACATGCTGGTGGGCATGCTATGACGAGAAAATTACTGCGGGCAGGTTATTACTGGCTAGCTATGGAAACAGACTGTTTCAAGTTTGCAAAGAGGTGTCATAAATGCCAAATTTATGCGGACAAGGTCCATGTACCCCCAAGTCCTCTGAATGTGATGTCATCACCATGGCCGTTCTCGATGTGGGGAATTGATATGATTGGTAAGATCGAGCCTACGACATCAAATGGACACCGGTTCATTTTGGTGGCAATTGATTACTTCACCAAGTGGGTGGAAGCAACATCATATGCCAATGTCACCAAACAAGTGGTCGCCAGATTTATCAAACGAGATATTATCTGCAGATATGGAATCCATGAGAGGATTATCACAGACAACGGTTCGAATTTGAATAACAAGATGATGAAAGAGCTGTGCCAGAATTTTAAGATTGAACATCACAACTCTTCTCCTTACCGACCCAAGATGAATGGCGCTGTTGAAGCGGCCAATAAGAACATAAAGAAGATTGTTCAGAAGATGTTTGTGACGTATAAGGATTGGCACGAGATGCTACCTTTCGCTTTGCACGGTTATCGTACGACGGTACGCACATCAACCGGGGCAACCCCTTTTTCATTGGTATACGGAATGGAGGCAGTGCTACCGCTGGAGGTTGAGATTCCTTCCCTGAGGGTTTTACGAGATGTCCAACTTGACGAGGCAGAATGGGTTAAAGATAGGTTGAATCAGCTGAGCTTAATGGATGAGAAGAGGCTAGCTTCTCTCGCATACGGTTGGTTGTATCAGAGCCGGATGAAGAAAGCATACGATAAGAAGATATGTCCGCGAAGCTTTCAGACGGGCGACCTTGTGCTGAAAAGGATTCTCCCGCCACAAACAGATCACAAGGGCAAATGGACGCCTAATTACGAAGGGCCCTACGTTGTCAGAAAAGTCTTCTCGGGAGGAGCTTTGCTACTATCTACCATGGATGGTGAAGACTTTTCGTCTCCTGTGAATTCGGACGCAGTTAAAAAATACTTTGCTTGAAAGAGACCCGCTGGATAGTAAAAAGAGAGTTCAGGCAAAAATGGGGCATCCCGGCGAACTAAAAACAGAATAAAAGGTTCGGGCAAAAGTTAGGGATAAAATTGAAAAAATGTACACCCGCGAAGTCGAAAACCTGCATTGGGCGGCTTCGGCAAAAAAGGGTATCCCGGTGAATTAAAAACCCGCAAAGGGTGGTTCACGCAAAAGTTAGGGATTGAAAAAGCAAATGACTGCGGTCCGGATATGGTACAGCATTGCTTAGTGGTTTGGGAGTACCTGAGGGTTCGTTTATCCAACACAATCTCTTCAAAAAAATTGAATACCGGGAAAAGCGCCCAAAGTCAGGCGAGTCATAGGAGGATCAGCTCACGATGTTTGTCTGCACCACGTTGCCGACATGTGTACAAATTCGAGTTGTATTTGTATTTTTATGCCTCTTGTGCATATAGGTATGTGTGTGTGCATAACTTCCTCTTTTCAGGAGTTGCATCTGATGTACAACATTTTTCCTATTCAGAGGCTTGTTATTAATAAAACATGTTATTCAGTATTTGATGTTTGTGCTTTAATGTTTTGTATGTGGAAAACGCCAATGTTCCGATGAACTTGCATGCGCATAACTTTGCTGGCCCTTGCCAATAATTGATAAAACTTCGAATTGACTGAAGTAATGTCACGGACACTAACCTGAATAGATTTGGTTGTATAGATTTGTCTTGTCTCGTTTGTGTTTTGCAGGGTTCTCGCCTTTAAAGCAGACAATCAGAAATTGTGGTCCCAGCCGGAGGTTCGTGGTGAAAGACTTGACTCTGTACGACGCCAATCCCCATGCAGGTCACATATCATCTTCAGAAGTTGAGATGATGTTATCCCTTGCCGAAGGAAGAGATCAATTTCCCCAGCTAGTCGCAGTTTATCCCCAGAGGATGTCCCCAGCCAGCCAAAATCAGTATCCCCTGCAGAGGTTGCACTCCCCAGAGAGTCGAGTATGTGAACGATCAATCCCCAGCCTGGAGGATTCCCGCAGAGTTTAGCTAAGTCATAGTTGGTTCAGAAGGATTATTCCCATAGAAGATGGTTTTCTTCCCGCAGGCCGTCATGCCTTCGTCAGGATGATTATCCCCAGCGGAGTGATAGTTCCGAGTTTGTAAGCTGTGCCCGGGCAGCATCGTTTCCTCCAGAAGGACGTTCCCTAGCTGGGTTGTTTCTTGCTCAGTCAGTGTACTTTCCCCAAGAGAGTCGTTTCTTCCCCAGCTGGGTTACTCTCCCCAGCCGAAGATGTTGTTCGTTCCTCCCAGTGGAAATCGAAGTTTAATCTCTCCCCGATGGAGTTGGTTGTATGTCCGGCATTTATTTTGCCGGAGGACTTTATGATACTCATTCATCCCCAACATGGTGGTATTTGCTCTCAACAGCTGTGTTGAAGCAAGCTTGTCAGAGTTTCCCCAGCAGCTTGAACCTGCATTCGCATTTGCATATAGTGTCACATTTGCATCTACCCAAAAACGCGTAGCATATCCGTGATGTACGGAGCATTACGCCATTCTCAAACATGCGCATTTTGGAACATAAGCCAGGTTGGTTAACCTTTTGTTTTCAAGTGTTGTTACCCTTGCAGGTGGAGAGAGCTCTTGCTCAGATCAATTACCAAATATTAAGAGTCTCAGCATGAGACATGCGATGATAATGTTCGTCTTGTCATTATTCCCCACAGAGTGGCTTGTTTAAGTTTCTCTTACCCCTGCAGCGGAGTATTTCTTCAAGATTGTTGTTATGCCGTTATCAAAGGATTTCGTGAATCAATTTTTGGGAGTTGCCGCCTATGTCGAAGTAGGTGTCTGGCAGTTTGGGTTTCGAAAATCCCCAGTAGAGTCCTTCTCAGATTTGCTGCCATATCCGCACTGAAAAATGGAAGACTAGACTCGTATTGTGTTACCCATGTGATTGATGGAGTTAGCTACTACAAAGATAGGCAGAGAAGCTGTAATCAGAGTATTACCCGTAGTGATGGCGGTGTTATTTCCCGTAGTGGTGGCGGAGTTATTACCCGTAGTGGTGGCGGAGTTATTTCCCGTAGTGATGGCGGTGTTATTTTCCTGTAGTGATGGCGGAGTTATTTCCCGTAGTGGTGGCGGAGTTATTACCTGTAGTGATGGCGGAGTTATTTTCCTGTAGCGATGGCAGAGTTATTTCCCGTAGTGGTGGCGGAGTTATTACCTGTAGTGATGGCGGAGTTATTTTCCCATAGTGATGGTGGAGTTATTTCCTGTAGTGGTGGCGGAGTTATTACCTGTAGTGATGGCAGAGTTATTTCCCGTAGTGATGGCGGAGTTATTTCCCGTAGTGGTGGCAGAGTTATTTCCCGTAGTGATGGCGGAGTTATTTTCCTGTATCGTTGGCAGAGTCACATTTTGTTGACAGAAGTGCTTCCCCAGTGAAGTCGTCCAGATTATTCCTATATTGACAAGTTTGGTGCTGCATGGGCAGTTAGTGTTGAAATCAGATCTGTATCATGTGGTTGATCAGTTGTTACTGTAACAATCAGGTTCAATTGATGGATTTTGTTCCCCAAGCAGTGGTGCAGTTTATTTCTGCGGTTGGCAAATTTTCGGGTTCTTGGTATTCAACCGTCTCGTACCTCGAATGTTTGAAGGTCGTTCGCTCTTCACCCAGTCGGGTCCAAGCCGTTTGAATAGGGGCAGCTGTTGCACCCTGAAATTTGCTCAACCTATGTCACTTGGTTTATGTTTCAATTGCATTGTCATTTGTATAATAAGTCATGTACATAGTCTAATCATTTGCATAGCATAGCATGGCAAGTCATCTAACAAGGGATCAAGTGCCATTCTTATCAGAAAGAGGCACATCAAGGATTTTTTTATTCAAGCTCAAGACCATCCAAGTAATCAAGAAATGAGTTGAAGCTCTGAAAAGTTTGAGGGTCAACCAGTGGGTTTCTCTCCTAATCTTGGGGTGTTGAAGATCATCAGTGAGTGTGTGAGCCATGAATGAGGGTATAGAATATGCACAAAGATCATGGAAGACCTAGAGGGTCATTTTGAAGATGAGACAAGTCATTGATACAAGTACAAGAGCCAGAGTTGAAGTACAGTCAACTAGGGTTTCATCTGGGTCAACCCTAGGTCAACTGAGTGATTGAAGAGCATCAAGGCTTAGTTGAAGGATGTGGGATGCATGAATTGATGTGTTGATACAATTGTGGTGTTGTGCCAAGGATAAATCAAAAGGAATCAAGAAGAAGAGGAGTCACTAAATTAGGGTTTCAGTGTAAAAAAACCCTAATTTAGGCCTAACTTCCAAGCCAGATAAGTCAAAATGCAAGTTTCAAAATGAAGTCTTGGTCAACATGAAACTTGTAGATCTTCTCAATAGCTTTAATTTGAGTACTATAAGTCTTCAAGGAGATTTGTAGAACTCAAGTTATGGTTCTTGCAAGTTATGGGTCATCAGAGGACACTGAAATTTATCTGTGAAAGTCACTTGACTTCCAAGCAACTTTTTCCCATCGAGGAGTTTTCAAATGGATTCTTGGCCAACATAAGAGTTGTAGATCTTGATCTTAGCTTTAATTTTAGTACTAGAAGTCCTCAAGAGGATTTGTAGAACTCAAGTTATGGTCTTGGCAATCCAGGGGTATTTTGGGAAAGTTGAATTACAGGTCATTTTTCAATATAGGTCCAAATCTCCATCTTCCACTCCTCAAATGAAAAAATGTTCAACATGAGATGTGTTCAAAATGATTTTTTTAGGCTAGATAAGAGGTCATGAGAGTTTGTAATGGCTTGCTTCACAAAGTCACCAAAATGGCCTAAAATAAGGGTATATTTTAAATGAACCAAAGTTGAAAATTGGGGTTTTTGGTCTACACATCCAAACCAAGCCATATGACATACCAATTTGATTGTAAAATGCATTTTGAGAACATTGACATTGCCACAATTTTGAATTGAGTGTTATTTTTATGACTTGCTTTGTAAATGGGTTACTTGCATCATAAGGCACATATGCAAAATCACTTGTCAAGGCAAATGCAAGAATTCCTTCCATCTTAACACATCCAATATCTCATTAGAAGACAATTGGGATCAGAATTGAGTAAAATTGCAAGCTGCTATCATGAGTTGGTATGAATATAGCATGACATGAGATTTCATGACATGAGATGGTGAATTTCTCATAGGATCAATCTAGAACTTTCTAGGGTCTTCAAACACATTCTATATATACATATGAAGAGGTTCAGAGCAAGAGTTGGAGAGAATTGAGAGAGATTTGTGAGATTGCATTTTCAACTTTTCCATTGCAAACCAAAATCGGTTACAGCATTTCAACTACTTTCAATCCAAATTCTTGATTGCATTAGCTTGCTCTAGCATTGATGAATGATTCCAGATGGATAATTGAGCAAGATTGGTGAAGGATCGTGTGTTTGCACTTGGAATTCTCAGCCTGCTACTCAAGATCGAATTCAAGAATCCAAGCCATTTCAATTCATCTCTTTGCATACAGAAGCTTGATTATGTGTTGGTGAAGGTGTCTGGAACTTATTGAAGCTTATCTTGAAGCTTTGATCACTCTGTGCATCTCAAATTTGCAGGTATGAAAACTTCATTCCATGGCTTGATTTAGGCGGTTTCAATAGGCTTTGAATGGTTAAATCCAATGTAGATGATCATAGGGAGCTTTCTGGTAGCATTAGGGTTGATTTAGAGACAATTAGTGGAGTGATGCAATTTCTGTTCATGCTCATATCTTGTTGTTCTTGATGATATAATCATAATTTGATGGCTAGAAATATTCAGTGAAGCGTGGTGAAGAGTTTAGGCCACTCAATTCTAGGTTTGGTGAGATTTGTTGATTGACCAATTTCTGAGATTCCAGTCGTGTTTTGAGAAAGAAGGTGATTCAATGTGTTTAGATGTCATGGTTGAGTTGCTGGTGAGATTTGGAGTGAGTTAGGGTTTTCATTTGTGATTTTTGATGAAGATTTGATGGAACGCGAATTGAGGAAGATGAGGTTCATAGCTCTGAACTTCCATGGCTTTTCCCTTCAAGATTGTTTAAAGGTTGAAGACAACTTTCTCACCCTTAGATCTTAGGAAGACTTTGACTGAAAACAACATCTGATGGCCACGATTTGCTCTCAGCTTGTGAAGAGTTTCTGAATGCATCCAAATGCACCGTTTCATTAAAGTGCCAGCTTTGGGCTTAAGTGATGAATTGATAATCCCACCCCACTTTATAGGCCCACTAGGAAATGCACTGAATTGGCTTGCTATTCACACCAAGATTTTATTATTTTTCTTTATATTTCCATTTCATTTTCTGATGGATAATTAGGCCTAATGCGCACTGCTACCCCCGCCCCCTTTTGGGCCCAGATGATTGTTTACACTGCATTGGATTGCTATTGGACACGCTCATTTTCCTTTTTTCCATATTTTCTTATATTTTCACATTTATTTTTAGGTTCTTTAAAAAATCATAACTAATTGGAAAATTAATATTTTCATATGGGAGTTTTTTCCCCATTTTCACCAAGACATCAAGAAAATTATAAAAGAATAAAATTGGCATTTCATTCATTTTTTATTTTCTGGTGCATTTTTACATTTTGTGGCATTTATTTCATTTTCATTTGGTGTATGTTACTTGCTGAATTTAATATGGTCATTTTATTTCACATTTTGATGTAATTCTTTTTGCTATGGTTAGATTAGAGTATTAGGTTCCCCATGGATTTTTGTTACATTTTTGTGACTTAAATTTAATTGTTTTTGAGAGGTGTGAAGCAAGTGTGCTAGAATTAGGGTTTCAACTTAACATAGGTGCATTCAACACATAGTTTTTGGGTTTTTTAGTTTGATTTAGGCCTTGGGGCTTATGTGGGGTATAGGGTACATAGTTAGGGTCCCTTAGAAATTAATCTAGGATTTTATGATGAATATCTCCATTTTATTTGATTTTTGCAAGTTGATTGATATTGGTGTGTTTCCCTCTTGGGATATTGTTTGGTTTGAGGGGTTTGGGGCCTTTTCTTTGGGTGTTGGGGTTTGTGTTTGGCTTGTTGGAGCTCACGAAGACTTTGAGGATGATTTAATACAAATAATGATGCTTGGAGCTTGAAGTTGCTTGTGATTGAAGATTGCTTTTGAAGACTTAGGAGATAGGAGATATAGGGAGAGCTCTAGAGTAGACTGATTTCTTCTGTCAAACATAGAGAGTTTCTTGTGCCTCTATTCCATCCTATGACACAAGGTCCCCCAAAGAAGTTCCATATCTCCTTAGGAGGGATGTAGAGCATGCTTTGATTGGGTAGAATCTTGAGGACACCTCTCACCTGCTATGATAAGGTCTTAGTGATTTCCCTGGGTTATCATTAAGCCTCTTAGCATTCCAATTTCATTTTTTGGTTGATTCTCTCCTGTGAGTGTTTGCATTGAAGGTGAAGACCTATTGAAGATAAGAAATGCATTTAGGAGTGTTGAAGATGAAGTTGGTACCTGTCAAAGCTGGTTAACTGTGAAATTAGGGTTTTGCTGCCAACTGAAGCTGTCTACTGGTTAGGGTTCATGGCTTGCCAAAGTTTGGAGATTATTGGTGATAAGAGCTTATCTGAAGTTTGAATATCATTGAAGGGTGAATATGGGAGCTTGATTGAAGTTGTTATTGTCAACCTTTTGCTGTTAATCAACTGTAGCTGCCAGTGCTGGTGCTGTTTGAATTGTTGCTGTCTAAGCTGGTGTTGGGTGTGGTTTCCTTTTCCTGTATTGATTGTTGGCTTGTTCAAGTTGCCCCTTAGGTTTGAAGTGAAGCTGTTTCACTTTGCCTATTGTTTTCCCAGGTTCGAGGTTGAGTGGGACTCCCTTGCCTCGCTTGTTTTGTTGCATTCATGCATATTTACTGTTTACTGTATATCTGCTATTTCTTTTGCCGTTTATCCCCTAGGATCTCTGATTTCCTCTGTGCAGGAGGGAATTATGACAGACATTAGGTTGTAATCCGTTCATGACAACACTAGGTTAGTTTTGATTCCCCTTTCAAACCCTAGGTTTTTAGACTTCTCTCTCTTCTATCTCAGAACAATTCAAAACACATTAATAAGGGTAATCGATGTCGTACGCTACGAGCCTTAAGCTATTTGAGAAAGGTTGCTGGAGGGTCACTCTTCAGCAATCTGATTGCTTAGTATGTTACCCTTAGAGTGACATACGACGTAGTCACTCTCAAATCATAGTCTCTAGTGCGTCAGAGATTGCAAACATCATAAAAAACAGTTCTTGCGTAAAAGACTGAAAACAAACATCAAAGTGTCATTTTTGTCCGCTTGGACTCTTAATCAGGAAAAACCCTTTCATAAGGAGATATAAAAAAACAGTCAGACAAGCTTGTGTCTTTCGTGGCCCGAACTACGTTTGCTCTGATCTTTCATGCTGTATGAAAGTACGTAGGCATAGGATGCGATATCCTAGCGAGCAACCTTCCCCTCCTTTCCCGTAGGTAGGCGAACTACGTTGACTCTGATTTCTCGTTCCAGACGGGAATACGTAGGCACAAAGTGCGATACTTTGCTGAGTCATTTTATTTTATTTTAACCCCAGACCTTTAGAGTAGATAGAATAACAATTTGTACCAGAAAACAAGCGTGGATCCCGTCGAGTACGACGGACGTGAGGGGTTCTAATACCTTCCCCTTGTGTAACCGACTCCCGAATCCAGGATTTGGTTGCGATGACCATTCCTTTCCCGTCTTTGCGTTAGGTTTACTTCGAGCGTTTCCTTTCCCTCCGTTTGGATAAATAACGCACGGTGGCGACTCTTCTGTTTAGCCGGCGCCGATTTTCGCAGTAGCGACATGATGCCATTAAGCCAAGGATTACTTTTATCTGTTCTACAAAAATTATCCAGTGATATCACTACAACAAGCCTAATAACACGGATAAGCAGAGGTTATCATCAACTATAAGACTTAGAATCGTGAAGTCTAAACTCTACGAGTAAAAACATATCACTTACCCTTAACTCATTTGGAAGAGTGAATATTGATGTTGAAAGAGCAGGCACATCATTAAACCGGGTACGGCAAGACAAATTTCCCTCACATGCAACTTGGATTTTCAAAACCTAGCATACATCATAGAGAAATATCAGTCAGAGGCATTCATTATAGTTGGACAAACACCAAAACATTAAACACAAAAAAAATAAGAATGTTTATGTTGTTTCCCAAAATAGAATTTGATTTAAGACTTTTAGTTCTTTTCCAAATTCAGAAAAGATAAGTTTTAGACAAATTAATTGTCTTTCTAAAACAAGTTTCAATCAGTATTCAAAGCAAAACATTAAAGAATATTTCATCCTCAATCACAACCATAAAACTTCTTACCAAACATATACGTACATGTTTGTTCGAATTTGGAAAAAAATTGATGTTTCGATTTTTCGAAAAGCTATAAAAGGGAGATTACGAATGAAAAAAATTCACGGAGCTAGTTCATAAGAACACATAACAAAACTGGGAAGAAGTTGTTCACAATCACAGAAAAGAAGAAAAAAATATAAACCCTAAAACACCATACACCATTTAAAACCCAAAGAAAAATAACTTATCTTAGAAAGCGTCGCCGACGTTGTCACCACTTGCATCGAAATCTTCAGAGGTTCACCCAAAATAGCCTCAGATTCGCCCTGCTTCCATATTTCGTACGATGTCGGAAGCGACGTATCATCATCGGTCGTCCACAGTACAATCACCAAGCATCAATCGTTGGTTCATTTGCACCTCCGCGAACCCACCGAGCCACAAAAAAGTCCAGGTAATACCTTTTTCATCATGTTGTTGTTTGCTATTGACAAAAAATTTGATTTAGTCATTTTTACCATTATTTATTTAATCATGAATTCACCCGTCCGAGTTTAACTAAATTGTCATTTCATTTTGAACATAACCCTTGATGCATCTGGTTAGGATAAATTCTTGATCGTGATGTCCTATATTTTGATCTTTTGATTTGCATATTCACATACTGTTATTTGTTCTGTATCATTGCTTTAATTTTTCGTCACTAAGCACTTTATATTCCAAAGAAAGATTATTCTCGTTGACTGCCATGTCAATATTAGAGAATTCTAGCTCTTACCCGTTATCCTAGCCTTAGGATAGGAGTCACCATACTCCACTTAGCGTCCCGCCGTGGACATACATTCTCTCTTACCCTTATCCTAACCCTAGGATCGGAGTTTCCTTACTCCATGTAAGTTCCCGCCGTGGATACTTACTCCCTCTTTTTTCAACTTAAACATCTTAAACTTAGAGTCAAAGTCGCCGCACTCCATGTAAGTGTCTCCCTATGAACACTTACTTCCCCCTAGAACCTTGACCACAGTCAAGAAGTTCCTCACCCTCTTTGAGGGGAACTACGAATACTCTGATTCTATTCCCATCAGGATACGTAGGCACAAGATGCGGTTTCTTGGCGAGTATACTTAGGACTAACCCCTTAGGTCTTTCCTTCAATCTTTAGCATACCTTTAACAGATAGATAGCAAATAACACATGTTAAAAAAGAGGTTCATGTAGAGTACTACAAATACTTAGGATATTAACACCTTTCCTAGGTATAACCAACCCCCAAACCCTAGATCTCCCCGCATTGTGTTTACGATGCAATTTAGGTTTTTCTTTCTTTAACCTTTCTGTCGGATAAATCAAAGACCGGTTGTGAATTCAAGATTTTTTATTTAAATTAATCAATAATTTGATATCCTATTCTCACTGCAACATAAAATGGCAATATCATTGGGAAAATAATATCTAACTTTCGTGGGTTACCCCTAACTTGTTTATTTATGTTATTTGTTGTATATCTTTTTGTATATATATATTTATATGATTGTATCTGCTTGGGTTATATGTTGTTGTGAGATAAGTCCTACACCCGGACTTGAGCGTGCTTATGATAGGAAGGTGAAATATTCGACGAGGCTTATAGGGAGTGATTCCCGACCAAGCTAACTTGAGAATCACCGCTCAGTTGAGGTCCTCTCGAGAATAGTGTTGTTGGACAAGTATTCGTGAAAACGCTTACTATTTTTGACCTAGGAGCCTGTGATACTGGGAACCTTTAGTTACCTTTTTACCCCATTTTGGCCTTTCTTAGGACGTAGTGCGGTGACTATGAGGGAGTAGTCCCAAAGTAATTGATACGCGATACTACCCTCAAAAGAGTTTCTCTTGAGAATATTGTTAACCACCGAGTATTCGGGAAATTGATAATATCTGAAAGATGGACTAATGACCTTGGACACCTTTTAGAACCCTTGTTCTGCAGGTACAATTAACCCTTAGTACATACCTTTCGGGATGGGTAGACCATGGCTCCATGCTTGCGACCCTCTAACCTAGGACTTTGTTTGTTTATCTGTATGTCTGTATATGTGTATTTGTGCATCCATTCAAGCATCATGACATTCCTGGTTTCAAGGAATTCAACTGTCAGTCCTTGACAAATTCAAAGGATCTAAAATTTCAAAATTTAATTTTTTTTTCAGTTTTCCTAAAAAAATATTTGCAACTGCCGTTGAAATCCTTGAAACCACTGCATTGCATGGCATTTGTGTTTTTGCATGTGCATTTTCCTTCTGTTTTCTCATTCGGTTCTCCCATCTTCAGTTCTTTCACCCTGAGTTCTCTGCACCAGTACAACACCAGAGCTCGAGCTCATAGAAAGATGGAGGAACAAAATCAAGAGCTTGATTGTGTCAGCAATGAATTAGAAGACCTTCGGGGAAGTGTGAGGCAGATTATGGAGATGCTACAAGTTATACGAGCGAGGATGGATACTCAACCCACTGTTGTTTCTGAGATTGCCAATGTTGTTGTGGATCCTCAACCATCTGTGGTTACTAATGCAAGTGTACCTCCATATGGTCTTCCACTGGGTTTTGTGCTGGCACCTACTGCAGTTCATGTTGCTCAACAAGTTCAATAAGTTGTTCCTTTGGTTACTGAAACTCCTCAGGTGATTCCAACTTTTGCGCCTACTGAATGAGCATCAACCAGTATATGATATCCCTAATATGAAGGAAGATGAAGATGAACGTCATGAGAAACTCAGGGAAACGTGGAAATTATTTATAAGAGGTTGAGAATGATGGAAGGAGATAAAATCTTTGGTGCTGCTGCTAAAAAGGTGTATCTCGTATCTGGTTTGGTTATCCCTCCAAAATTTAAAACTCCTAGCTTTGATTGTTATGAAGGAGATACGTGTCCAAAAAGTCACCTGATTATGTACTATCAAAAAATGGTCGTTCATGTTGATAATGACAAGCTGATGATTCATTGCTTCCAGGACAGTTTAAAGGGTGCTTCGTCGAAGTGGTATTTAACTCTGGATTAGTCGCGCATTAAGAGTTTCCAAGATCTATCTGATGCCTTTATCAAACATTACAAATACAATATGGACTTGGCTCCTGACCGAAGGCAATTACTGAGTATGTCCCAGAAGATTTCTGAATCATTCAAAGAGTATGCTCAGAGATGGAGAGAGATCGCTTCGCAAGTGGAACCTTCTTTGACCGAAAAAGACCTAGTTGATTGGTTTGTTGACATTGTTCATCCTGAATTTTACGAAATAATGGTTGGTAGTGTGACTGCAAATTTCTCTAATATTGTTGTTGTTGGTGTAAAGTTGGAATTGGGTTTGGAAAGTGGAAAGATGTCAAGTACTGCTGATAGTTCAAGCTCCAATAAAGAACATGCTAAGAAGCCTTCATTTATCTCTCACAAGAAGAAAGAGGGTGAAACTAATGCGGTAACCGCAAGTAGAAGAAGAAATCAACCTTGGCAGCATCACCAAAATTATGCTCAACAACAAGGTTATCCTGCCCAGTTTGCTCAACAACCGTATGTATTTGCTGTTACACATGCTTTTAATCAACAAGTTCCTGCATATCAACCTGTGCAACCGGTTCCTGTTTATCAGTCTCCGGTCTATCAACCTACTATTGGTTATCAGCCTGCACAAGCTTCATCCAATTATCAATAAGCGCTTAACGCTCATGCCTATCAACAACCAAAGAATCAAGCACTTCGTTAGAATGTTCCTAACATAAAGCCATGTTCTCCTATTCCGATGACCTATACCGAGTTGTACCCTTCATTAGTACAATAAGGTATGATAACTACAAGGGCTTTGGGTCCACCTCCCAATCCACTTCCAACTAACTACAACCCTAATGCTCATTGTTTATTTCACGAGGGTGCACCTGGCCATGATCTGGAAAGTTGTTACGCTCTCAAACACCTAGTAAGGGAATTAATAGAAAAGAAGATTTTGTCTTTTGATGATCCTCTACCAAATGTTAAAAGTAATCCTCTTCCTACTTATGGGTCTGTTAACGCTATTGATGAGGTATCCAACAAGAGCCTAGTACTTGATGCTGCTGAGATTAAGACTCCTCTCCGAGTCTTCCATTCAAAGCTGTTTGAAGTCGGTTTGGTAAATGTTTGCCATGATGATTGTAAAAATTGTGACGTCAGTGCCAATGGTTGTATGTTGGTTCAGAAGGATATTCAAAGCTTGATTAATGATGGTTTCTTACAAGTGAGTAGTAAAGTGAAGAAGGGTAAAGTTGTTGTGATTGAGCCCGTCTTCAACTTGCCAGAGCCAAGCGCTAAAGTGCATATTTTCAATTTTCCAAAATTAAGTTACTCAAGCAGTTAATCAACCGAAGCCGGTAACCATTCAAAAGCCAAGTCCTTTTCATTTCAGAGACTCTAAAGTTGTACCTTGGAAGTATGATGTGACCATGATTGACAAAGAATCTGGGAAGGTTATTCCGAGGGAAGAATTGAAGATTGTTAGTGAAGATGTGACTAATTTAGCTGGGGCAAGCAAGATGACACGAAGATGTCGTATTTATACTCCTCGCTTCAATGAGGCTCTGCCTAAAGAAACCGTCGCCATTGTGCCTGCCAAAGATAAAGAAAAAGAAGTAGTTGCAAATGATGAAGATGCTGAGTTCTTGAGGATTATCATAAAAGTGATTATAAAGTCATCGATCAGCTTCACCAGACTCCCTCTAAGATCTCAATCTTATCTCTGTTGATGAATTCACATGCTCATAGAATTGCATTGCAAAAGTTGTTGGCTCAAGCTCATGTTTCCCAAGATATTACCACTGGTCAGTTTGACAGTGTGATTGCAAATATTACTACCTATAATACTTTTGGCTTCAGCAATGAGGAGTTACCAAGAGAAGGCCAGAATCACAACTATGCTTTACATGTGTCCGTGAAATGTTAGGAAGATAATTTAGGAAGGGTGCTTGTAGATATCGGTTCCTCTGTGAATGTTTTACCTAAGAGAGTTCTTACCAAGTTGGCTTACAAAGAGACTGAAATGAGACTTACTTCTTTGATAGCCAAGGCTTTTGATGGTTCCCACAGAAGTGTAATTGAAGAAGTTAAGCTACTGATTTTGATTGGACCACGTGTATTTAACATCACATTCCAAGTACTGGAGATAAACCCCAACTACAGTTGTTTACTTGGAAGGCCATGGATCCATATTGTTGGTGCCGTGACTTCAACATTACATCAGAAGATGAAATTTGTGGTTGATGATAAGCTTGTTATTATACATGGTGAAGAAGATTTGATGGTAAGCAACTTATCTTCATTCCGTTATATAGAAGCCGATGAAGATGCTTTGGAAACTTCTTTTCAAACACTCGAGATCGCCAATGTTGTCCTGTTGGAAATCAAAGAAATAGTGGGCAAGAGTAATCCATCTTTCGCATCTTTCAAGAGTACCAAGTCAACAATCGAAGGAGGTATACCTGAAGGTTGGGGAGAAGTGATAGATGTCAAAACCAAGATGAATTGTCATGGGTTGGGTTATAAACCAACTAATGATAGAGCTGCTACAACTGCCAAAGGTCGTCCGAAGACTGTCTAGGAAGTGTTTGTTAGTGGAGGTTTCCAGGTCAATGCTATTGAAGATGATAATGAAAACGAAGACTTGAGCAACTTGGTATTCAAGTGCGATGCAGCTTTGAACAACTGAGAAGCAATAGAGATCCCCGTGAATTTTCCCTTGTCAAAGTAATTTATTGTCTTTTATTTGTTGTTTTCAAAAGTTCCATAGATGTGCCCAAGGCTATTGGATTATTTTGTAGGGCCACCTTTTTTACTTTCAGATAATTATCAATAAATGCATTTTGTTAAATTCTTGTTGTTTCATTTACCGTTTTTCGCTTTTACCTTTTAAAAGAAATTGGCAATCTTTCAAAACTAGAAAAGAAAAAGAACATCTTTTCTCTTGCATTTCTCTTTGCACTTTTAATAAAATAAGTCATCCTAAACATGTAGAACTATCCCAAACCATGTTCAATCCAATGACCCTGCTTCCACTACTGACTTTGATTCGCCCATTTATCAAGCTGAAGATGAGGGTGAAGAAGATTTCGAAGTTCCCACTGAATTGGCAAGATTGGTTGAGTATGAATACATTGAGCTTCAACCGCATAAAGAGCAGGTAGATTTGATTAACCTTGGCACTGATGAAGAAAAGAAAGAGGTCAAGATTGGTACAACGCTTAGGGATGATGTCACATAGAGATTGGTTAAGCTTCTAGAAGAATATGTTGTTGTGTTTGCATGGTCGTATTAAGATATGCCCTGGTTAGACACTAATATTGTTGTTCACAAGTTGTCGCTTGAACTAGAGTGTCCGCCTGTAAAGCAGAAACTTCGAAGAACAAGACCTAACATGGCTTTGAAGATTCGAGATGAGGTTAAGAAACAACTTGATGCAGGTTTCCTAACAGTTGTAAAGTATCCTGAATGGGTAGGCAACATCGTGCCAGTGCCCAAAAAGGACGGTAAGGTTAGAATGTGTGTAGACTATAAGGATTTGAATAAAGCAAGCCCAAAGGACGATTTCCCTCTGCCGCATATTAATACACTTGTGGATAATACATCCAGTTTTGCAGTTTTCTCTTTTATGGATGGTTTCTCCGGCTATAATCAGATCAAAATGGACCCTGCTGATAGAGAAAATACTATATTCATTACTCCTTGGGGAACCTATTGCTATAAAGTTATGCCCTTCGGTTTGAAGAACGCAGGGGAAACATATCAAAGATCTATGGTCGCTCTCTTTCATGACATGATGCATAAAGAGATCGAAGTGTACGTTGATGATATGATTGCTAAATCCCAAAATGAGGAGGACCATTTAGATCATTTGCTGAAACTATTTGAACGACTAATGAAATACCAGTCGAAATTGAATCCTGCCAAGTGTACTTTTGGTGTTAGATATGGAAAGTTGCTTGGATTTATCGTCAGCCAACGAGGAATCGAAGTAGACCCTAATAAAGTCCGAGTCATTCAGGACATGCCAGCTCCGCAAATTGAAACACAAGTCAGATGTTTTCTTGGACGCCTGAACTATATCTCCATATTCATTTCCAATATGACTGCTACCTGTGAGCCAATATTCAGACTACTCTGCAAGGGTTAGGTTATTGATTGGAATTCTGATTGTCAGTAAGCATTTAAGAAGATCAAGGGTTATTTTCAAGAACCTCCTATCTTAATTCCTCCTGTTTTAGGAAGACCACTCTTCATGTATCTGACTGTTCTGGAGAAGTCTATGGGTTACGTACTAGGTCAACACGACGAGACTGGATGGAAAGAACATGCCATCTACTACTTGAGTAAGAAGTTCAGTGATTGTGAAAGCAAATATTCAATTTTGGAAAAGACTTGTTGCGTGCTAGCATGGGCTGCTAGGCGTCTCAGGCAATACATGATCTTTCATACTACTTTGTTGATCTCGAAAATGGATCCAATAAAGTACATTTTTGAAAAGGCTGCTCTAACTGAAAGACTTGCCCATTGGTATATGTTGTTATCCGAATATGATATCCTGTATGAGACTCAGAAAGCTATTAAAAGAAGTATCTTGTTAGATTATCTTGCAAACCAACCGGTTGAAGATTATCTTGAAGACATTATGTTAGTGAAGGACTATGAAGAGCCAGGTCCTGATGAAGGTCCCGAGTCGGGTTCTCGTTGGAAAATGATGTTCAATGGTTCCTCTAATTATAACGGGCATGGTATAGGCGCCGTTTTGATGAATCCAGATGGTGGTTATACCCCATTTACAACAAGGTTAGATTTTGAATGTACAAACAATATTGCCAAATATGAAGCATGCATTTTGGGCCTTGAAGCAACAATAGACCTTCGAATCAAAATTCTTGAAGTGAGTGGAGATTAAGCTTAGGTAATCTATCATATCAAAGGTGAATGGGAGACCAGAGATGAGAAGTTGATCCCATACAGAGCTTACATAGTTGAAATGATCGATTACTTTGACGAGATCACTTTCAAACATGTCCCGAGGACTGAAAATCATATTGCCGATGCTCTAGCCATGTTAGCCTTAATGTGGAAAGTCAAATTCGTCAATGATGCCACACTCATTCGAATTGAACGCAAGACTGAGCCTGCCTACTGTCAAATGGTTGAAGAAGAAACTGATGACAAGCCATGGTTTCACGACATTAAGAATTATCTGCTAAAGCAAGAGTATCCTACCAATGCTACTAATCTTGACAAGAAGACCTTGAGAAGACTAGTATTCAAGTTCTTCCTCAGCAATAATGTGTTGTATAAAAGAAACTATGACATGGTTCTGCTTAGATGTGTTGACAAACGTGAAGTAGGCATGTTACTTTAAGAAATTCATGAGGGAACCTTTGGAACTTACACTAATGGTTATGCTATGTCTAAGAAGATTCTGAGAGCTGAATATTACTAGTTAACCATGGAATCAGACTGCATCCAATATGCTAGAAAATGCCATAAGTGCCAAATTTACACTGGCAAGGTGCACGTACCTCCAACGATGTTGAATGTTTTATCATCACCATGGCCTTTCTCAATGTGGGGCATTGACATGATTGGGGCAATTGAACCTAAAGCTTCCAACGGTCACCAATTTATCTTAGTTGCCATTGACTACTTCACCAAATGGGTAGAAGTTGCTTCTTACACCAACGTGACCAAGCAAGTAGTTGCCCGATTCCTAAAAAAAAGATTATCTGCCGTTATGGAATCCCGAGCCGAATCATAATAGATAATGTAACTAACTTGAACAATAAAACCATGAAGGAGTTGTGTGAAAATTTCAAGATTGCACACCACAATTCTTCTCCTTATCGTTTTAAAATGAATGGAGATGTTGAAGCTGCAAATAAAAACATCAAGAAAATCCTGCAAAAGATGGTAAAGACTTACAAATATTGGTATGAAATGCTACCATTTGCCTTGCACAAATACAGAACTTCAGTGCGAACTTCAATAGGGGCAACCCCTTTCTCATTGGTGTACGGAATGGACGTCGTCCTCCCCATTGAAGTAGAGTTACCTTCCTTAAGGGTACTGATGGAAACCGAGCTTGACAAAGTAGAATGGGTCCAAGACAGATTTTACCAGCTGAACCTCATAGACGAGAAATGCATGACTATGATGTTCCATGGTCAGTTGTACCAGAAACGAATAAAGATGGCATTTGACAAGAAGGTCCGAATCCGAGAATTCCGTCAAGGAGAGCTTGTACTCAAGAAAATCTTGCCAGTTCATAAATACATTCGTGGGAAATGGATGCCCAATTATTAAGGTCCATTTGTTGTGAAGATAGTCTTCTTCGGAGGATCATTAATTCTCACAACAATAGATGGTGAAGAGCTTGCACATTTTGTAAACTCTGGTGTAGTACGAAAATATTATGCCTAAAAGAACCCGCTAAGTCGAAAACCTACAAAGGCGACTTAGGCAACAATGGGTATCCCGGTGGATCATAACCTATGAAGGAGATCCAGAAAAAAATTAGGGATGAAAAATTTAAAAAAAATAGCTCGCTAAGCTGAAAATACGAAAGGGCGACTTAGGCAAAAATGAGCGTCCCGGTGGATTGAAAACCCGAAAGGGCGGTCCAGGAAAAAGTTAGGGATAAAGGCATTTCACTGCATCAGATGACGCCGATCACTTGCAGAACATCAAATCAAATCCAATCCAATCGCTCTTGCCAGAAGCAGGATTTTGGATAGTCTTAGTTATTAGGGTCAGTAAAGGTCGTTGGATTCAATGTAACATTTCCCTATTGCCAATTTCAATTGTAATACTCCATGGAGCTTTTCCATTAGCAAGCTACTATTCTTTAATAAAATCAGACCTTTTGCCTATTCAATTTTTTCCATTTTTGCTTTCTCTACTTTTCTTGTTATGCAAAATGTTATTTGTTAATATAATTTTGAAAGTGGAAAGTTTTCAAATTTAAAACTGGTTTTGAAAACACATTTGAAAAGAATTCAAAGTTACTTTACTTGTGGAAATATCTGAAGGAAATCATTATTCCCCGGAAAGTCTTAATGTTGCAAAAGCACTTTTAGACCATTGCTTCGGCCAAATTCCCCAGCGAAACATAAGCTGACAACACCTTTGAACTGATCCTGTAATCTCCAGTGATTTGTAAGACTGCAGAGAATCTCCTCAGTATCCTCCAAGTGATACATATCTACTGATATATTGAGGACCCGCTCCCTAGTGGAATCATCTTTTCCTCACTGAAGTTGATATACTTTCTCCAGTTAGCTGCTTCAGCTCCATACTTCCCCGATGAAATGGATATTTATTTTATCCCCCAGAAGTCTCTAATTATAAGACGACTCTCCCCAATGGATAATTTTTCTTTGATAAGAAATTCAGATTCATGATGGCAATCCCTCAAGTGAAGTCATGATATTATATCCCCAAATGGACTTTTCTTCTCCCCAGAGAAATTTGGAACTTTGAAGCAAGATTATGGTCCCGCCTATAACTTTTTACCCATCTCTTAGTAGATGTACCTTTGCAGAGGTCGTCGGGTATCCTCATCGAGATGTTTATTTCATCTTCTGTTTACTCTTTCTTTTGTCTGTTTTGTCAGCATAAGCATAAGCATGACATTCATTCATTCATTACATATTAGACATATGCATTAGCATCTGCATGTTTGCTATCCTCGTTGTCTTTTGTCGTTTACTTTGGTTGTGGTTACCGCCAGGTAGTTGGGTTTGTCCTTTCTCTCCAAGTAGAGGTCGTCAACCTTAGGCAGTAAAATACCTACTATTTCTAATTTCCCCATAGAGTTCAACCCTCGTGGATGATGGTTATTTCAGTTATCTTTTCCATTCTTGGATAAGATAAATCCGCATTTGAGTTCATTCCTCAATGGTTGGAGTCTTGTTTGACAGTTTCTTTCCAGCTCGATTCTAGATTGAACTTTGGTCCCCATGGGTCACCGAACCTAGCTGGAGCGTGCATTTATTTTGCATTATATATCAAGAAGAGCCTTTTACAACTCCTCGTTGCTGATAAGTGGCAATCTCACCTGAGAAGCTTATCATTTTTCACCGTTACTGGAAGTCTCACCTGAGAAGCTTATAATTGTATCATTTCACTTACCAGATAAATTTCCCACTTTCATGGCAAAACCGTTGTAAATAGCTTCTCACTTTTGTGAAAAAGGATATTTAGAAAATTAGATTTAAAAACTATAACCATAAAAGTTGTTTGTATAAAGGAAAGGTGCACCGGATATTATCGAATCTCGTCCTACTAATTGGATTACACACCGATAAAATCAGTTTAGCTCGACATGTTAACTAATGCGATCATAAATAAATATAAACAGTAAAATGATATAACATGCATATTGAATAATAAAATAAGTATTTGATTAATAAGAACCTGTAAGTAGTACTGACACTGGATTCTCGAGTAGTCCTCCACAATGTCGGCAGGATTCTACTACGGCGAAATAAAAGTACAAAATGAAATAACAATACTCAGAACTAAAGGGAAAAGGAAAGGAAAACAATAAAAATGGAAAATGGCTTCAACAGAATTTTTGGCAGCAATTGGGTACGTAGAATGAAGCTCCCCTTTTTTGGTCCAACTTCCATCCTTTTATATCCGAGGTTGCATGAGGAAATGTCGGAGGAAAATAAGTTGAGGGAGAGAATTCTCAGGGAGGGCATACTGGATCGCGCCTAAATTCTCTCCCCTACGTGTCATGGTTTCTGTTGTTAACGTTATTACTGATTATAGGATCGTGATGGTCGTGGCCATGTTATGACGGTCGTGACGGTCGTGGTGGACTGTGACAACTGTCACACCTCCAAAATCCTGCATTTTGTTGTTTTCTGGCCTTTTCTCCTCTTTTGTCCCTTTCTTACGTGCTTTTTTATGTCTTGCTCATTTTTAGCGTGAGAATGAAATACATGCGAAAACACTTAGCAAACTTGTGGAATAATCATGATTCGGGTTGAAATCATATAGTTAACCAATGGAAAATACGGCAATTATAAGGTACATTTTCGCGTTATCAATGGCACATACTACTCAACCTCTCATATCTCAAGTTTTCACTCTAGACTTGGGTAGAGAGTCCTTCCCTCAAGGTTTTCAATCAGAGTACCCCATCCAAGGGAGCCATAACAGATAAGATACAAATATTTACAGCAAAAGGCGACGAATAAAGCAAGAAACATGTGAAGAAGACAACTTAGATAAGGCTTGATTTGTTTAGGGAAGAGTTCCCTAGTGGATTCGCCAGCTGTTGATGCGCAAAAAATGCACATAGTCGCTGTCGAACTTTATTTATTCCGAAGAAAGGGAAAATATCGATAAAACCCCTAAAAGGTGAAGAAAATTGTCTCGCAATCAAATTTGGGTTTGGAAACCAGTTATGCAAGGGGAAGGTATTAGCACCCCTCACATTCGTTGTACTCAACAAGAACCATATAGGTCGTCTAAGTGAGAATGGGTGTTGTTATCTAAAGATTACTTGATAAAAGAAAAATTGAGGATTTTTTATTAGGGTGCTCGCCAAGGATTGGGGTCCTCGTGCCTATGTATCTCCATTATGAAATAAAGAATCGGAGCTCTGTAGTTAGGAGTAGAAAATAAGTGTTTGTTGGTTGATTTTACCTTGAAAGACTATGGGTGGAGGTAAATATTTCGAACTACTAAATCGAGTGCCTTGTGTCCAAAATACTCAAAGTGGGTGTAGGAAAGCTCCATTCTCACTCCTTCTCTACCACTTAAGACTCGTTGCACACAATCCTAACTGTATTTTATTGTGTTTTTGAATTTATTGATAAATTTTTGCTTGAGTTGGATCAAGGATTTTCATTAAGGAAAATGTTGTTTGACGTTGGATCAAGGGCTTAGAAAGTAGTGTAAAAGAAAGGTTGATGGTGATGCACGAGCGATCGACTTATAAGGATTAAGAGAAAATAGTGAGGTCGATCCTAGTCCCTAAGGATAACTAGCAAGCAAAAACCACAACCAAAGGAAAGTGGAAAAGTAAAGAAAGTACACCAAAATGGGGAGAGGGATACATGAAAAATACAAGGGAATTATGCAAGAAATAAAGGGTCTCGTTGTCAGGTAACCTAAGAGATATTAGTGCATGTGCAAGGTGTCCTAAGTTATGAAAAGAGAAGAAAATTAGAGGTTACATGTCTCCCTTTTGCTTAAGGGTAGAGCCATGAACCAAACTCTTGATGATTAAGACCATGAATCCCTAAGGATGCTCCAAGTCAATATAAGATCAAAATACAAAGTCCAATATTGTCTAAAATACTCCAAATCATGCTAGGATCCATCACACTTTATACTCCATGCTCGGGTCAAACATTAAGTCCACAATCCATTTATATTCCATAATTCTATTTAGGTCTTTTCCGTTTTATCATGTTTTTTGTGTTTTTTATAAGATAAAGAATAAGAATCAAAGAAGACGAAAAATAACATAAAGTAAATGCATGAATGATAAATGAACAATAAAGTAAATTGCGAAAAGTAAATGACGAGAAGTAAATTTCAAGAAAATAAAGTACAAGAAAGTAAAGTTAATTGTTAGAAGTTTGTTGTTAGTGGGTAAAGATCGAATGATCAATTTCTCAGGTCAGGAAAAATTTAGCGTTATGTTAAGCAATCGTAAGTAGACTTATGTAGAAATCATACCTATCGAGGTCGGTCAAAAACAATTTATGTGCTAAGCATGTTAGGGAAATGATATAGACTCATTCTCTTAAAATATGTGGCACAAGAAGAAAAAGATGAAGCAAAGAAGAATGGTCGCATCTTTAATCAAAAGTTTCAATGATCAACCAAGGGCAACCTATCAATATCTCAAAGTTTCAAGAATGATCTAAGTATCATTCATCAACATATTTGAAATATTGAAGATTCAAACATCCTTGAAATCGTCACTCCATGGTTTCTAGATTTTCATCAACAATTGATAAAAATAAAATCATAAGGTAAACAAAATATTGAATAAAATGAATTGAAATACTTGTAAGAATAAAAATAAAATAAAAGTTCTTAATAAAAAAAGAAAATAGTAAAAAAAACAAAATAAAGAAAATAAGAGAAAAAAAAAAAAAGATAAGAAAAAAATGAGAGGGAGGTGCGCATGATGTAGGGAGTGCAAGGATGAAATTGGAATGGGCTGCCGTGTTACTAGGCCCACACGAAGGCAATGGTACAAAGAAAAATATGCAGTGTCAAGCTAAGACCAAATCACACGCTTCTTCTCTTCTCCCTCACAATTGCATTTCCAGCCCTGCTTCCTCTCCGCCACGCTGGAGCTCACCTCCAACGACGGTGAAGATCAATCCCACAAACTCCTTACCTCATTTCAATCTCCTGTTTCTCCTTGTTCTGAATCTCTCAATAATCTCTCTCAATTCCTTGCTGGAGATGCAAACTGAAACAACAAACAAAGCAGATCCTAAGAAAATTCAGGTATAAAGCATTTTTGTTCTTACTCTTCTTTTGCGTGTGTTAATTTGTTGTTGAAGTTCTTGTTAATTGTTGTTAAATTTGTGTTGCAAGATGTTGTGAATTTGAAGTGGTGTTGTTGAACTATTGTGTTTAATTTGTGATGGTGAATTATTGTTGTTTTGGAATTTGTAGTTGTGTTGAACATGGACTAGCTGTGGTTTGCTCGCGTGGATATTGAAACTGGGAGTGAAATGGTGATGAAGGTTTGAAGAGAATTTTCAAATTGTGTAAAGAAGTTTGAAGATGAATTTAGAAGGAGGACTTGGTCAAAAGTTGGCAAGAATTTCTTGGTTGTGAAAGCTTTATTGAGAGTGAATTGGATGACTCAATTTATAGAGAATTGAAGGGTGATTTTGGTCTTTTGAATTTAAAGATTTGGATGAAAATTTGGAATGAACTTGCAGCACCTACGTTTTGCTTGTGAAGACATTGTGTTTTGGCTTGATTTTGGCCGTGTAGCCCATGAGCTTGTTTTCTCTTTGTTTGTTTTTCATTTTGTGATGTAATGGGCCATTTGTATGATTTGAATTCGGACTTTAGATGCAATATTCATTTTCTCAATTTTATATTGAAATATGCTTGAATAATGTAATTGGAATTGGACTTTGATTCAATTATTTACACCTTCATGTGAAACTTGTTTTTGTATTGGACTTTGAATTGTGTTTGGGCTTTAAATGTACTATTTACACCCATATAATTTATTTGAAATGTGCTTGTTTTGGATAATTCATAATTGTCTGGATGATGTAACCATGACTTGTAAAACTTGATTAGAAAGAAACCATGAGGATTGAAACGTGAACTTTCATGCTGATGTCATATTCACATTTAAAACCAATTTTCATCATCTTTGAATCTTTACTTGAAATTAAATAAAACGCTTGATTCCATGTTGAACAATCCTAATCATTCTTGCAAGAAGGATTTGGACATCACTTGATCAAATGAAAACCCAACATGAATCAAAATGTGCACTTGAAACCTTTTTGATAATGTCATGACCAAAATAATCATACCTTGAGGAATGAATCCAAAAATGAATCGATCTTGAACACATATCCACTTGAATCATGATGAACTACAATCCTCATTTTGAATCTTCTTGACAATATTATGGACCACATGAACATGCATTGAAATTAAAGAATCGTGACTTGAAATACAAGCCCCAATGCACTATACTTGAATCTGCATAAAACCCTAATTGGAAATAAACGGGTCCTTGATGATCCTCAAACATAAAGCCATTGAATTTATCACAACCTTTCCCTCAAAACAATCCATGACTAAGATAACTTAAGAATGACGCAATCCCATTTGTTTTGGTCAAGATTAGGTCAAACTTTACTTGAATCTCAACCATTACTGAACGTCCACACACACACATGACTTGATAACCTTGAACGGGCCTTGATTCAACCTTGCAAGACCCGAGCTTAGAGAGCAAGAAAAATGAAAGCAAAAGGCACATATTTTTGGATTTTTGAATAAGGGTTAGTAAACATAAACAACCATAAAATCAAAAAAGAAACACAAATGAGTGCTTAGTGGTCTCCTGCACAACACAATCCTAAAGAAGTGATGGATAGGAGAACACATGCTTGTGATTGTGATGGAATGCAAATGATATGATAGATGAAATATTAGGGGTAAAAGTTAGGGTTTTGTGGGTCTAGGTAAAAATTGGTGATTATTAGAAGCTAGGGTTTTGTGGAAACATATAATAGATGTGATAAGTCATGATAGATTGCTATAATTGTTGTGTTTCTATATGATGAAATGTTGTTGTTGTTGTTAGAATGATGAATTTTGTGTGAATCCTTGTGCTCATACATGATCTTCTTGTTGTTTTTCATGCCTATCTATATTAAACCATGTCAATTTGGGTTATTGAGTGTAGTAAGATCATATGTGTTAATATGTTTGTCCATTTTTATCATCCAATCATGTTTCTGCACTTTTTGGGTCCTGTCAACTTTATCGGGCGAGCCCCAGGCGAGTTGGTCTTTCTGGGTCTTCTCCAAGCGAGCAAAGGGAATTTTTCCACTGTCTTCTCTCGCTAGAGCTTGCCCTTAGCTTGCCGGACGAGCATGACAACATACAGAAAAAATGTTTGCTTCTTGTTTTCACCATAACTCGAGAAATATGAATCAGATTAATATGAGACTTAAAGCGTTGGAAAGCCCTTTCAATGCTCTATAATATAGTAAAGTAGGAACATGGATATATGTCGGACATGGATAAGATAGTGATGATATAATATCATGTATGTTATATGGGTGAGAAGAAATCATGTTCATGCCATGATTCTTGATTGAGGTATTAGTCATGAATTGGTTAAGCATGTTTATGAACCACATTATGACATATGTTATGAATTGTGGTTGTATTAGTTGTTCATATTTTCTGTCTATGATTTGCTTGCTTGTGTATATGTGATAATATGATTGGAAATTCATTATGATTAGTGAGGAAACCTTATAAGCAATACTAATTAAATGTATTAGAAAGATAATTAGGGTATGATGACTGACTTAGATGACAATGCGTGTATACAATGATACCCAGGTGTGTGTCATGGACAAATAGTTATTTAACTTGGAATTTTAGGAATTCTATGGAACATGTGTTGTTATTATGAATGTTATGGTGAATGTGATCTCCTTGTGATTGTCAAATACAATCACTTAGTATTTTATCTAATCACGTAGTCGAAAACAACTCCTTGATTATGCCATCCCAAGCTGTGATTTTTATATAGAGTAAGAATTGGAATGTACGCACCAATACCTTAATGACATGGGTTTGAATCCTAAAGGCAGTGGATCCCAGAATTGGGTGAGTCCCATACGGGTAAAAGGCTTGATATGGATTTGGAATCCCATAGGAAGTGACAATTCTTGAGGTGGATGTTATCCTTTAGAATTCAAAATCCATGCATATGTCAAAGTATGAGATAAGGATATGTGACCTGTGTTGATAACCCTAGACGCAAGGCTTGTCGAGGAAAGATACCTTGATTTAGTTTCTGATTAGTGGTTATTTGAGTTGACAAACTCAAGCGACATGTTTTCATACATTTGCAAGTTTTGTGAACTCAAGTCTATTTCCCCTTTGTGACTTGATTTAGGATATTTATTAGAACCTTGTAGAGCCGAGTGGGCCCATAAGATAGGGAATCCATTGGGATTATTATCTCATCCCATGTTTGTTGATTATTTTCAGGGAGTTCTGAGTAGGTGAAGGGTAATAACAAGATAGCCTGATGTCTTTACTTATTTGTTGTTTTGGATGACAGTTTCAGTTGTGTAGATATCTCTTTTGAGACCATTCTATAATGATATAGTTCCTAATTTTATTTTAGGTACCCTTGTATATATTGTGCCAGAGTTATAGTCCTTTTTGGACATGTAATATGTACAATATTTCCACTATGCACTTATGTATTTCAGTACCAACATTACAACTGTGTATAATATGTATTTTTAGACATGTATTATATATGGGTGTTACAATATACATGATATATAAACTTATAGTAAGATGGAAAAAATTGATTAATCATGTAATTTTGTTGGTACATGAATTTAAAACCATAGACACCACATCAAGACTAATTCGACATGAACATAAACACCATATGAAAGGACACACTAAAAAAAGCCTAAAGAATGCATACAATAAATTCAACAATATGAAATTGTTAACTTGACTATGAAGTATGTAATTAAACACTACAAATTAAGCACACATATTAACCATCTACAAGATCCAATTCGAGTTTAACTCCATTAAGAGGAAGCACTGAAGGAGAACTTTGATTTTGATCATCATTATTGACAGTAGAAGCAAGAGGTGGTTGATCAATAGATGAAACAACATGAACAAAAGTAGTTTGTCCATTATCAATCTTGCAAATCTGGAGACTTGGTTTCTTCCTGGCCCTAAACATGTATCTCTTTCTTCTCTCCTCTGCACTATCAAACTTGTAGTGATTCGACGTCACATGAGAAGCAAATTTTTGCGAAGTAGCCAACACTTGGTAGCACTTTGGACATGTGTATGGTCCATATTTCTTATGTGGTAGGCTATGGATTCTACCATCATTAAGATTCTTCTTCTTGAAATGAACCCCAACATAATCATCACCATCAGCAAAAGCAACAACTGCCTGATCCAATGATGGCTCATGTGATTGTGATGATCTTGCGACAAGGAGATTAGGACGATAAACATCGTTATAAATATTCATCATCATGTTGTTATTGTAAATGTTAATGACATCCTCATTATTATGAACCGATGATGATGACGATGCATTCGAATGTGAAAATTGAGCTTCAAGAATTTTCATTGCTTTTCGGATTCCAGGAGCATGACTACCATATACCCATTCGATATGATCAGTGTTCATGTTGGATTCAAGAGGAAGAGGATGAGGAAATGATGGTTGTGTGTTTTTTAAATCCATGAATGAAATTAATGACATAAAAGTGAAATCAAACACAAAATGAAAGTCTATTAATCACATGGGACGTCAGTTTGATCAGTTTGATGGGACAACGATTTCTACCTTCTGATATGCGATCCCTTAATTTATAGCACTCTACTAGTCATTCATATATATCATTAATTTATTCTCAAAAGCATATTTATATAGTATAAGAAAAAAAATCACTTTTTAGATTCATTAAAGAATCAATGTATATGACCTCTATGCAGTTCAAATACATTCATTCTTCAATAAATCTAAAAAACAATATATTTTTTTTTATTTTAAGAATGAGAGGAATTAATAAGATAAGTATATGTAACTTACTTTAATAATTTAATTTAATACTATTTTATTAAAATAATACATTGTATACAACATCATGATGACTACTCTCTTCGTGATAATGACGTTTTGGTCTTATCACATCCCTATACCTTTAAAAATAGTAATAGATTTTTTTTGGTAACAAAAATAATATATTTTATATTATAATAAAAAAAATATGTAATTTTACAAAATCATTTTTTAATAATATAAAAATAGAAAATTAAATGATTAATAATAATAATACTAATAGTAATAATAAATAATAAATGATAAAATACTATAACTTTTTAAGTATAGACTACAACGAAATAAATAAATATTTTATTATTATCTTTAATTGTATTAGCAATTCCTTTATATTAATTTAATTTTAAATTTTTATTCGTTAATTGTTGACTGACGTTTTCAAAGTAAATGACCATTTATAAGAAAAAAGTAAATTATTAATATGTTGCAAAAGATAAAGTTCATAATAATTGTTTAAAAAGTTTCAACTTTTCTTTGACTGAAAACTAAAAACTTTTAATATATAATTTTAAAGATTTTAATAATGCACAAATTATGTTATAAAACCTGTCAACAATTATTTTTATGTTATGAATGTATTTTAATTAAGCACATTTTAGTGATTTGTACTTGAGTAGGAATTTTGCTTATACTCTTATTTTTTTATTATATATAAGGATCGATGTGCATTGATTTTAGAAGTAACTCATAAATGAGTTTTTTCTTTAATAATTTATTATGAACAATAAATTGGACAAATTAAATTGTTGGTTGTTGTCATAATTCTTTTTGTCGAGTAGTTTAATGGTAAAAATTGTTAAATATAATATAATTTATTTTAAGTTAGTTTGTATTTCATTTGAATTTGTATTTGTATTGCGTTTGAGTTTTATTTTGGTCATTGTATAAAATTCAAATGTCTGTTTCATTTGAAATAGATTTTGTAATTTAAAGTTAGTTATAATTTCTCTCTCTCAGCAATTCTTCTTCATCTTCTATAATTCTTGTGCATCAGTGGAGGTTCATTGTTGAACTTCAACAATTGGTATTGGAGCTCCAGTTCTGATCCACATGAAAACACTAGCTTAGAGAGACGTGTGATTGATTTCGTTCATGAAATTTACGTTAAATTCAAGTTCAAAATCAAAGATAATCATAGATCTTGATTCTCAGGGTTTGGGAAGCACAAGTGTTGGTAAGAACTGAGTGATTTGCACAAGAACGAAGATGAAAGGTGGAAACAGTAGCATGAACACCAAGCTTCCAAGATTCAACGGAAAGAATTGGAATCAGTGGTCAACTCAAACGCGTGTGTTGTTTAGAGCTTAAGATGTTCATAATCTCGTCAATGACAGTTACACGCTAGTTAGAGAAAATGCAGCAGAAGCGCAAAGAATTGTGTAGCGTGAAACGAGGAAGAAGAATCATAAGGCATTGTTCAATATCCATCAATGTGTGGATACAAAGGTGTTTGAGAAAATTGATTATTCAACGATGACAAAAGCATTGTGAGATACACTGGTGCGGTGATATGATGGTGACACATTAGTGAAGAAGGTAAAATTGCAGTCCATAAGCAAGCAATATGAGAATCCCAACATGAAGAACTGTAACACCCTTCTTCCCGACAATTAATTAATTGATTAATTAGAATGCTACTCAGATATCAACAATAGATACATGAACCACATAATTGAAAATTGAATCATTTGGTAAGCAACAAAAATTATAAAATAGTGACATATATGCCTCAACAATAATAAGTTTGAAAAGTGGTTCAATATTCAAATAAAGAAAAGATATGCAACATAAGAAAACAATCAAAAGAACAACTCGTTCCCCTTGTGTTACATATTAGAGTGACTCAACTACATACTCGATCAACAGATAACCAAAGAGGCACAATGTCATCGTCAACATGAAACTCCTACTCAGGTACATTATAGTTTGTAGTCTAGAGGAGGACATACGCAACAACACAAAAAACACGGTTGTTGCATCGCAAAAAAAATGACCTGCAAGCGCATCGCACGCTCGCGGATGATTGAACAAATTTCAGATTTTGCATTTAAAGACAGATCAGTTACGTTTCATTCTCTCTCTTTACAATTGTTCATTCTTTTTAATCATTCTTCTGCATTTTTAATGGATATTCATTGTTGAACTCCAACAGTGCAAGAATAAGGGATACAAATTTTGTTGAAAAACTTGACTCACCAATGGAAAGCGATATTTTACGAGTAACGCAGGGATAAAGTTGATGATGATTGTTTAAAAAAATATTGAGTATTGAACTTGTTGAGTCGTAGTGTTATTTATTATTAAGATTTTGATTTATTATTTTTTTGGTTTAATTATGTAGAATATTAGGCCCTTAGGTGGATATATATTTGTTGGTTAGTTAGGTTATAAATAGATTGGTCTAGTTACTACTGTAAAGTAGATTGAAAAATAAAAAAAAAAATTCTCCTCGGTTTTATCATGGAAATTTATAGCTTCCTATGTGCAGTCTCGACATGGTACCAGAAGAAATTACTCTAATTTTCTAGATTTTTTCCACCTATCTTGTTCCTCATTGGAACACCAATTCCACTATCTCTCTCATCTTGCACGTGTCTTTCTGCAAGATTTTTCTCCAGACCTGTATCCATCATATTAGTTATTGATCATTCCACATGTCTTCACCTTATTCATCATTCTGAATTGCTCCTTTCCTCTTCAATATCTTTTACCCTAATTTCTATTACACTTTTCATTTTCTCTAAAAAATTCTCTCTCTTCAACACCGTCTCTCTCTCTCTCTCTCTCTCTCTCTCTCTCTCTCTCTCTCTCTCTCTCTCTTCTCTCTCTCTCTCTCTCTCTCTCTCTCTCTCTCTTTCTCTCTCTCTCTCTCTCTCTCTCTCCACCTTACCACTTCTCTCACCTTCACCACCATTTCCACCACTCCTTCTTCCATTTCCCCCAAAAACAACACCCATTTTCTCAAGAAACCACCAATTTTCTTCCCAAATTCTCATCACCATTCAAGATTTCTTCCAAAAAAACATAAGAACTTCTTCATCAATCATCATCACCCTTCACCAATTTTCACATAAATATTCATATTTATTCACCATTCTTAACGATTTGAATCACTTATCTTCACCACTGTTCGATCTGTTTCTAGAAAACCTAGACTCTCTTCGACTATCATCCCTGGTCTTCAACATTTTTCAAGAACCCTTCATCACACATTCAACCTTATTCATTGATCTTTTTCAACTTTCTGGAAATTCATCACCATACCTTCACAAACCCTTTGTCAATTTTCCTCTAATTGTTTTTTCTCTTTACAAACCCTAGATAACATTCCTTATTCTATTTCTTCCAATATCTTTCTCCTTCTTTAATCATGGCTGACGATCCAACCCGCAACAAAACGCCTTCACTAACTCCCTCTCCAAAACCCAAAAATAACTCTAATGATCAACAAAATACTTATTGAAATTCTAGGTACCCAACAGTGGATGTTATCACGGATGTTATGACATCCACTATAACACAGACTACAAGACTTAATGACAAACTGTAAATGAAAACAAAAAATAACACAAGTAATTATTTACCCAGTTCAGTATAAACCACACCTACATCTAGGGGCTACCAAGCCAGGGAGGAAATTCACTATTAGTAGAATTAATTCAGAGTCAAACAACCATTTTGCACTCTTCACTTAAGACCTACCCAATGACACTTCAGCCTAACACTAGACCAAAGTTACCAACTCACTCCCCCTCAATCACAACAGTGATATCAACCAATTCAAAGTTACAGATAAACTTGAAGACACATTTCAAACACGCCTTGATCTTGCTTCACAACTTTGATCAAGTGACATAACACTCTTGCTTAAAAGCTTATAGTGACACACTTAACAGACAACTTAAGAACTCTAGACTAATGCAATCATACAGCAGATAATTGCTTGGTTTACAAGTACTCCTAAGACACGCAAATTCACGTGAAGAACATAATTCTTCACTCACAAAATACATGTTCTCTAAAACCTTGTCAAGAACTGTCTTCAAATAGGATTGTTACTTCTGTATATATAGGCAACATACAGTCTTTGGGCCTTAGTGAAGAAATTAGGTTTACCCACGATAAACCTCTCTTCATGAAACTACGCACGTCCAATTTGGTTAGGGGCCTTCCATGTTATCCCCAGCAATGCCTGATATGTCGCCTGAGATAACTAGGCTTCCTAAAATGTTTCCTGAAGTATAACCTGAGCTAATACCAGAAACTAAAACCTGCGCGCCCTGATGTCATACACTTGATGTCATAACATTCAGCATGACATCCAACATACTTGACTCTTAGCTATTCAATCTTACCCTGCTGAATACTCATTATGTATGTCATAACATCAGTCATGACATTCATACATCCATCAATGTTTTGCCACAAAATGCAGCCAATCAAAAGCATCTACACTTATCAAGCTTTCAATATGACATGCTCAACCATTTCTTTATGTGTTTAAGTGACAACCCTAGTCTTGCACTAGTCACCCCTTATTTATCCAATTTGAAATATCATTCATGATCATGCTCTATAAAAATGGCCATTCTTTCCAAAAACAAGTTAGGGTTCATTGATGGAACCCTAACTCGTCTAATTACCTCTGATAATAACCAAATAGCTTGGGATCGTTGCAACACAATGGTCATGTCATGGATTACCAATTCCATTAAATGCAAAATCGCTGAAAGTGTTCTTTGGATGAATACTGCATTAGAAATTTGGGAAGACCTTCGTGAAAGGTACTATCGGGGACACCTTTCGTATATCACATCTTCAAGAGTAAATTTACTCCTTAAGATAAGGTGAATTTACTATCACTAAATACTTTACAATTCTAAAGAAATTGTGGCAATAGTATGATAGTTTCTGCTCCATACCACAATGCACATGTTCTACCCCCTGTACTTTCCAACTTCTTCCTACTATCAAAGCTTACAGAGAAGGTGACTATGTCATTCGCTTACTCAAAGGTTTAAATGAAGCTTACTCCCTGGTCAGATCCCAGATAATAATGATGCACCCCTTACCTTCCATCAACAAAGTCTCTCATTGTTCATCCAATAGGAATGACAACAACAACTCAACAACAAAGATACAAAGCTTATTGCAAACTTCAACAAACCTTATTTTAGTGGAAAGTTTTCGAATCAACCTCCCAAGTCCATCTACACTAGTCATGGTAGAGGTCACAAAGTATGCTCCTATTACAACAAGATAGGTCACACCATTGAAGTTTTTTTCAAGAAATATGGTTTACCTCCACTCGAAGAAACTTACTATTGCACATGTTTCGAGAAATTATAATACTCAACCAGATCTCCATCCATCTAATACTTAAGGCAACACATCATCTGAGGGCCAACTTGGTTTCAAATCAGATCAACAGAAGGATCTCCTCAATCTACTCCAACAAACATAACATGGATCTACATCCACCATTCACCATTTTCACTCTGCCCATGACAACACACCAGGTAAATTTGTTTCTCTCCATTCTTTAGGTATCTCTGATCCCAAAACTTAGATATTAGACACAAGGGCCATAGAGAGTAATAACCTTTGCTCATCCCAAAATAGAGAAACGACTATAATGATTGAAATTTTTCTTCATTTCTCAAGATGGTCACACATAATTCAAGAATATCAACCATCAGAAATAATCATTGCAAACATTAAATCACCAGATGTTTCTTCTTCAACCTCTACTATAAATGCACACTTTCATATTCTAAATTTCCTCATCTTAACCTATTCTTCTTAACTTCCTATAACAACTTGAGTTATCCATCTGAGAAGGCTAAGAGCATTATCTCAACAAAAGTCACTATTGAGAACAAAACCATCACCATAGTAAAACACCATTAGCAGTTAACTAAGGAGGTTCATTCATCTGCGCTGACAGCTGTAAGGGATGCACCGAGGGTGAGGAATGCCAAGAAAAAGAAGAAGATGTTGAAGAAGAAAAATAATAGAAAGGTTACAAGGAAGATTGTTTACTATGACTCATATGAGGGTAGGAACGAGTCATAGATTGAGAAGATTCATGTAGTGCTAGAGGATATTGTTTTGATATGGAAAAAATTATGCAATCCAAGAATCTTGTACTCTTTCTTTTCGATCAATGAAAATATGGAGAAAAAAAATCATAACCAACAAAAATAAAGCTTCTCGACAACAACAACAACATAACCAACAAAAATAAAGCTTCTCAACAACAACAACAACAACAACAACAACAACAACAACAACAATAATGGAGAATATAAGAACAACATTAATAAACCAAATCAACAACAAGAGCAACAACAATAATAACATACCAGATAATAATGGTGAGAGATTTTGTTTGTTTGTTAGGGCTCCTTGGAGAATAAATATTCTTTGGTTTGTTGGAGAATAAGTGTTCTTTTGCTAGGTCTCGAGAAGTGAATAAGGTAGACACTGAGGGAATAAAAATATAAAGAGAATAACAAAAATAACAATAATAGAGGATAACAATAACAAAATCAATGGACAAAAACAACAATAAGAATAACAACAACAATAATGACATACCGGAGAATAATGGCGAGAGAGTTTTTTTCATCCGCTAGGGCTCATTGGAAAATAAGTATTCTTTTGTTTGTTAGAAAAAAAGTGTTCTTTTGCTAGGGCTTGAGAAGTGGATGAGGTATACACTGAGGGGATAAAAAATATAAAGAATACATATCGCGGTTATACTGAAAATCGAGGTAACATATCTGACGTGAAACTTTAAAAAACAAAGGCGCATTTTTGGTTCCAAAAAGAATAAAAAAATTAGAGATTATTTATCTCAGTTTTCCTGAAAAATCGAGGTAACATATCCGGTGTAAAATCTATGAAAATTAAAGGCATCGTTTTGGTTCCATATAAAACATAAAATTGCAAGTGCTGAGAATCGAATCTCAAACCCTTAGCATATTTTTATGTCGCCTTTAAAAAGAACAGATGTAACATATTGATTTTAAAAAATAAGGCATTCCCTTTACACACACCCTCAGTCTTATATTGTTCGTTGTGAAAGCTTCATCATAAAAAGCGTTATTTGTTGTAATGAGTCATTTTGATAATGTACACTCCACCATGAATGCATCTTACATATAGCATTATGTACATGTTTTATCTTTGACCAAGAATATGCGTCTCATTTGTGGTACATGTCAATGCGAGCAACAAGAAATTTCTTAATTCTCCAATTGGATATTGAAAATTAGAGCAGATAGACTTTCAGAACCAAACAATTGCACTATAGAAATTAAATTTCCCCTTGATATGTTACTTATAGAATATGATGATCCAATTGTTGCCATTGTGAAAAGTATGTATTCTGGTTTTATCGATAACTAGTGTCCAAACGGGCACTCCGTGCCCGTTTGTTCGTTTTTTTTAATTGACACGCATATTAAAACATGAACAGGTGTTTTGTTTTATAATTAATTTGTTTTTAATATAAATTATTTTTAATATGAACTTTGTGATATATTTTCTTCATGTGTATTTATCTGTTTTTTTAAAGCGTACACGCAACATATTATAAAATACATTTTTTTCTTCTTAATTTTTGTTTTAAATTAAATAAACTGGCAACTTAAATATCAAATTAGTAGGTATGACCTCTCTCAAAACAAAAAATAATATGTAAGAATTATTGAAAACCATGTAGAATACCTAATCTACATAACACAAAATAAATAAAAATAAATCACGAATAATTTTATTTTATGGAAATGTAAGTAGCTAAGTAAAGCTACAATTTTCTATTTTACAAATAATCAAAATTGTCTCAATTGACAATTGCTATGTTTGAGAAAGTTATATAAAAATAAAATAAAATTTCATTGATTAAAAAATAAACAACCAAGAGATTGATTGAGAACCTAATTAAACATAAATTTACCTAATTGATTTAAATTATAAAAAATGTGAGATATATAAAAATTTAAAAAAATAATTTAAAAATATTTTGGAATTTGTATTTTTGTTTTAATTTAATTAAAAGGCATGAGAGGATATTTTAAAAAGAAGATAATTAAAATAATAAGTGGTTCAAGTTTTAAGAGTATTTATTACAAAAATAACTACCTCATTTTCATATTTTTCTCAATGTGTTCGTTTATAATTGAAGAAATAATATTAAGAAGAATAAATATTTTTCTAAAAATTCTTTTATTGATTTTAATTAATAAAATGAAAAAGAAAATTATAAGTAAGATGATTATAGTTGGTTATCATTTTATTATAACTACTAGGAAATTTATCACATGCAATTATATGTTATGTAATGGGGCAGCAATTAATTATTTTTGTTGGTAACCATTATTTTTGTGTGTGATGAGGAAGCAGTTATATGGTGTGTAGAAGAATAAGTTAGAAAAATAAATAAGTTAGGGGCATAAATAAAAATGGCAAAATAACTCTTTTGGTCCCTTAACATTAGCTCGGGGTCCATTTTGGTCCCTTATCTTTAAAAAGTGTCAAATTGGTCATTTAACTTTTAAAATGGTGTCATTTTAGTCCTCACCGTTAATTGACCACAAACGTCCGTTTGTTTTGTATATGTGGCAGATGAGGTGACAATCTTGTTCATGTCTTCCTTCTCCCTCCTCCCTCCTTCGTTGAAAGCCCTAAAAAAATTTCATATCCCAAATCTCAATTCCACTCACGAATCCATAAATTAATCTAGGGCAAGCATGAAATTCGGATGTTGCTCTTCCATTTCAAAAACGAAAAGTCGGGATTCAGATGTTTGTAGTCGGTCACGATGGAAGCCCATGTGCCATTGTGGAGACATGACTGTTCTTCAAAGGGCAACGACTGTTAAGAATATGGGAAAACTTTTTTGGGGTTATCCAAATTACAAGGTATGCAAGCTGGTTTTGTTCTCTGTTCAAGTTATGTTTCTGTTTATTATGTTTCTGTTTATTATGTTTCTGTTTATTATGTTTCTGTTCAAGTTGTGTAAATTATGTTTCGGTTTATTATCCTCTAAGCAATTAATCTTACAGGGAGGTATGCAAGCTGGTTGTGGCTTCTTTGATTGGTTTTATGAGGAGATGGGTGATGAGAAGGAGCAAATTTGGAAGCATAGGTTGGGTGTGGTAACAAAGGGACTTGAAAAAGCGGCAATGGAAAATGAAGAATTAGGAAAAAAGCTGATGAAACTTGAAATTGAAATGAAGAATATCATGAAGTGGAAAAAGATTTTGAATTTGATGTTTGTGATTATTATCATTGTATTAGTTATTAGGGGTAGTTAGGTTCTTACGGGTTGTTTGGAAGTATTATGTTTAGTTAAAGTTTGTATGACTTCAACATGAATGTAATAGTTGGATTTTAATATATGTATTGTATCAGTTTAGTTAATTTCAATATTTGCAGCAGCATAACAACAATTAATTTCAATTTCAATATATGGATTGTAAAGTGGTTTGCAATGTTTGGCATTTGGCATATTTGCATATTTGTATTTGCATATTTGCATAACAGCAGAAGTATTATCATTATATTGTGTTTGGCATATTTGCAATATATGAAATTTACATGTTTTGCAATGTTTGGTAATAACAACAGCATATAACATGTTTTGCAATGTTTTGCATACAATATAACATGTTGTGGTAATAACAGCAGCAATAATATAACATGTTCTGGTAATAACAGTAATGTTTTGGTAATAACAGCAGCGATGTTTGGTAAAGTTTTGGTAATAACAGTTTAAATGTTTTGGTAATAACAACATTAATGTTTTGGTAATAACAGCAACAATGTTTGGTAATGTTTTGGTAATAACAGCAGCAATGTTTTGGTAATAACAACAACAATGTTTTGGTAATAACAGCAACAATGTTTTGGTAATAACAGCAGCAATAATATAACATGTTTTGGTAATAACAGCAGCGATGTTTGGTAATAACAGCAGCAATAATATAACATGTTTTGGTAATAACAGCAGCATATATTAGACTTGTTTATGACAACAACAATAGAATGTAATAGACTTGTTCCAAAACAACAACAGTACAATACATAAACTTGTTCTAGGTAACTTGTTCTAGGTAACTAAACATGTTCCACAACTTAGAGTTTCTTGTTTGGCGTGGTCCTCTTTGTTGGAGTAGACCTCCTTGTTACTGGGCCAACAACATTATTCGTCGCACGCATCCTAGTTGTAGGGCCAGGTGGCACAAAAGGTCCTGTTGGCTTCCTTACGGGAAGCTTTTGTTTCTTGCCCGTAGCAGCCTGAGATAGAGTGTGTTGACTAGTTTGTTGAGCAGTTTGTGATGGAGTGTGTTGAGTAGTTTGTTGAGAAGTCTGAGATGGAGTCTGAGTAGGAGTATGATTGAGTTGGGCTGATTGTTGAGTTGTTGTGTCTTTACAAGTAGATTTGTAATGTCCTGCTTTTTTACACCTGCTACACTTCACCAGAAAACCTGTTCTTCTCATTTTACGAGCAGACCCGTCAATTTCACCTTGTTCTAGGTTCCTTCTCTTTTTAGGTCTACCTGGCATCTTCCTGAACTTGGGTGGTTTCTGTTGCACCCTAATTTTTGACCACGAGATGCCACCTCCTTTTGCGCATTTTCTATCGTTATTCGACTTTATTTTAATATTTATACCTTTTTTGTGACTAACCGGTTTGTGCAGACGTGGTAATACCGAAAGGAGATGGCGTTCATTCTCATAGTCAATCACTATGCATAGCTAACCGTTTAACCCATTTGTTTGCTTTGATTTGTGAAAGGTCGGGTTACTGCTGGAAGTTCAGGGAATCATGAAGTGATACATATAAGGGCCTATTATTCAAAGATTGGGATTTATGCCATTTTGTTGTCTGAAGTTGCCTACTATGATCAAATTCATCCTTAATTCAGTCCAGTATTTAAATTCAAATCATGAGAGGAATTCTGGTTGTTACTCAAGTCATAAGCTCATTAGGATCCGCACGTACTTGGTATCATGATTCAAGCGCAATGGGTTACAGATTTACAAATTTAAACTTCTAGAGGTCAGGGCGTGCGAGTTAATGGTAAAATTATGGATTCATATGGTTAAGGTCCGAACTCAAGCCGCTATGCTACTGGTTTTTAAAGATTCAAAATGCAACCAATGATGAACGTTATGCCAAAATAAATAAAGTTCAAGCACAAGTTTAAGTCATTTGAGGATATGGTCCCAAGATTAAGCACCAGCATTTCGGGCCTTGATGTTCGAACTCCACAAGTTGATTTCATGTGACTATGCCCAAGGATTCATATGTTACAAAATGATCCTAAATACAAGAATGGAATTTACTTTGAATTTGGCAAACCAATTGAAGACTTTATCTTTTATAGATATTGAAAATGCTCCATAATTACAAAGAGTGTCACTAACGCCCATACAACATAATGGTTTTGGCCATTAGAACTTCCAACACCATGCCACCAAACAGTGGAGTAAAGTAGGGAAAGTTTTAAATGGATATATCTATATACAACATTTCATAACTCCAAGGTGCTGCCAGCTTGTAAACTCAACCGTGTTCTAGTTCCTGCCTCCGCGACGACGGCGACAGCCTAATTATCTTGAACTTTGCACTTGGAGGGCCAACACGTATCGACATAGACTCCAAAACATAATAGAGCATCACGGTTAATACCAAGCAACACAATCCAGCAATTAATTTCCCTGCAAGAAGAATTGCGAAAGTCAGCCTTGGATGGAACATCAAGAAAGGACCAAGTTGAACCAGAATTACCAAGCCTGGATAAAAAATTCTTAACTAAGGCTTGGAAGAACAAAACATCCATAGCAGCATCATTCAGATAAAGAACCTACCATTTGAAATCCAATTAATAACCTTAACAGACATTCAGTGAAAGAAGAACACGAGGAGTTGCTAAAAACCTTTTATTTATAAACACCATCCTGTCAAGAATGCAAGACTTACAGGAAGCTCGAGTTTCCGGCTGCGTAACTACTTCTGATGCTTATCAATTTATTGAACGAAGGAGGACAAAAAGAAGCTGAGCAAGGTGGCCAGATGGGAACAAGTGGTAGGACTTTACAGAGGCCAAAATTTCCCAAAAGTAGAGCTCGGTAGTAGCCCATACGATGCCAAGGATACACCGGCAGCCCACCTGCAGTTTTAGGCAGGATTAGCGAGTCTAAGAAGAAGAAACCAATTGATATTTACCGAAATAATTTGAGCACACCGAGATTTAGAGAACAAAGAGGTCGTACCGTGTTTTTCCTGCTTTCTCAGAGGGGAGTGATGCCAAGCCTAAAGGTACCACCTGATGGACATCTTGACAATTGCGAAACAAAAAGATCAGGATCGTGGTAGTCCGCTACAAAACATGTTTTTGTTCCAAAGCACGCAATCTTCACAGTCCATTATCAGTTACGCCGCTCCATACGAGTTCGTCTTTTCAGAAGTGCAAAGGTTGCATTCGTGGTTGCAGAAACTCAAAGACTTGCAGGTCCGGATGCAAATTTGGCTTATGTTGAATACCGTATTGAACAACCTATCCGATGTGTTGAAGTCGCTGCTCTTCCACTTTTTTCTTACCTCCAAAACATCAATTGGCAATATATCAAGAAGAGTGGCAGAAGCAGATCACAAATTCTTTCTGTCGAGACTAAACTTGTTGTACCAGACAAAGACAATTCCATAACTGTTTACTCATCAAGTCAAAGGCCTGAGCATGTGCATCCTACTATAGCAAGATGCCTTGGTATTCCTGAAAATTGTGAGAAGTAAGCAAAATGAAAGAGTTCAACAACATTAACACGTGGAAGAAAGGAGGAATATCTCGTGTACTGGCGATGTATGAGCTGAACTTAAAAGGCTAATATTTTATCAAATAGTTTTCGTTGTTGTGAAGATAACTAGAAATCCACCTGCATACCGCCAACAGGAGCTGATTAAAGTAGTTATCTTAACAATGCCAAATAAGAAATTTGATCCTACGATAAGCATCACATTGGTTGCATATCAGTGACATCTGTACATACGCTTTGAACTGTTGGACACAAACCTGTATGAGCTCGTCAAATGAATTATTTTAAAGGATTACCATTACTCCCTAGGACTTCAGAACTTGATAGTTTGAAAAGAGAAACCACCTGATTATGCATTACATGACGCTAGCATAAAACATAGAAGTGGAAGCATCTACCAAGCATCGGCAGAGGAAGCATACAAACCTTGAAGCTTCAGCTACACCGCGAGGTTCTACCCTTACTAGATCACGAGAGTTGCTACAGAGCCTGCATACTACCGTTAATGAGAAGAATTGAAGACCTCATAAACACAGTCTCATTATCGAACATCGGAAGTTGTTGTACGTAGCCGCAGAGGGTGAACCACCTCGTTGAATTTGAATATGGAGAGTTGCTACATCATTTATGCTTTTCCTGTGCAGATGAACACAAACCCAAAGCCTGCAGCAACAACAACAAAAACTCATCAGGTATTCATTGAAGAACAATACTCCAGCACTTGGAAACCAATCAAGTCCAAAAGGATGAGCAGGAGGAATAATGCTTGCACAGATGGAAAAGGGGCCCTTAGGAATCAAATAAAACACCAATGATTAAACTGCAGAATGGTATACCTGAACATGATAAAATCTCGTAAGCAAACGTTACCGGATGTTGAGTGTGATTCCATCTCTTCAAGGTGTCGTTAAAAAAATCAAGAAACCTGCAAGGGAAGAAAGACGGTCAGATACGCGCCAAATCAAGCAAAACCAAAGGAACAGGGTTAGAAACCTTTGACTTCAACGTGAAAGTTCGCATATTCAGGGCTTGTCACCAAGGATCGATTTTGGACTCACCAACCTTTTGCACCAGCTCTACTGCCATAGTCACTTTGGGCTTCTAATCCACCTCTTGGCCCAAATCGAACTGTTATCTACACCTATCAAACATCAGGATACAAGATTAGCAAGTTATTGAGGAATATACCGATCAAAAGAGAGTATCTAATCCAAATCGTTGAAACATTGAACCTAGACGTTATTAAACCAATCGATACGAGATATCATAGATTGGGATCTCCATTAACAGGCATTAACACAATCTCACCGAAAAAGGAATGTTTTCAAACCAGATCATAACCAAATAGGAAAATCCCCAATCAGCATTTAAACTCATAATCAATCCTCGTGCCAAAAAAATCACAGTTGAGGCCTATATAAAGAGGGGAGTGAAATCAAAAAGGGGAGAAAAAAATCTATCAAGAAAAACCGCAGCTACGGCAAACCTAATTTCGTAACAGAAAATCGAGCAAAGTAACTTATCTTAGTGAGCCGGCGAAATTGCTTCCGACCGCCGCGAACTCCAATCGACGAAGCATCGCCTCCAACACCGTTTCACCAACCTTCGGTAAACCCTCATTTTCTTGCAAAAATATTGAACTTGCTGATTGTTTTGTTGTGTTTCAGGATTCAGAAGAAAAAGGATTCAAAGATGAGGGAGAGCGGTTTAGAAAACGAGTGGGATTGATGGCGGAGAAGGAAAGGGGATTTGGGATTCATTGGGAATTAGGGTTCATAGCTTTACCCTATTTTTGTTAATCCCTCGTTTATGCCATTATCACTCACTTAACACACACACATAATCCTTTAATCTGCCATTTAAATACTAATTAACATTTAATCTGCCCTTTAACTAATATATCATGAACCTAATCACTTTTTTTAACTAATTAAACCATTGACCTAGTCATTTGCCTAAATCAACCATTTTTATTAACCTAATAACCCGTTTTGCGTAACTAATCTTTTTTCTCTATTTAATTAGCATGTGAATTAACCTTTTTTATTTTTTAATTTGCTGTTTAACCTAATTTATTAATTTTAATGTCATCAACTTAATCTTTTTATAATAATTGTTCATATTCTAAAAAAAAAACACTCTTATATTTTATATAAAATAACTTTTTCCCATCTACAATAATAGAACCTTTTTTATTTAATAAAAACTTTTTTCATGTAATATAACTTTATTTACTTAATAGGACCTCCTTAAGAATAATCAGCTTAATAATTAGTAACTTAATTAATTCCAAACCCAGATCTAATTTTTGCTAAAATAAAATCGATTCACACTACTTTTATCTAAAACTAATACGACTCTTTTCCTCGAATTAATACGACTAAAATGAGAACAATGCTCCCTGACTCAATCTCCGCCTAAAATCAATCAACAGCGTGCAATTTCATCAATCATACACTCACGACACATGCACCTACACTTAGCGCTTTCATGCGTATATTTTGTTTATCTTTATCCGCTTTTATTTTATTCACAATGCACACACTCACCTAGAGTTTTCATGCGTATATGTATGGTTTACATTCCCGCAATTTATTTACCGCAATTTTACATTATCACGTTTATACTTATGCATCGCTTCCGTCCAAAGGAAAAACCTACACATAATTCAACGTTGTGTGTAGTTGCACATTATTTGCATCATTCTCCCCTCGATCCTTGATCCCATTCAAGTTGATCGCTTAAGATTAGGACCTACCCCATAGGAAGAACCTTGTCTTTATCTTTTACAACTTAGACAAAACATAATCCACTATACAAATTTTACAAACACATTTAGAGAATAGATGTTAGTCATCTTAAGTGAGATATAATCTCCACCTCCACAATAATACAATCAAACATGTAGGGACTTTGCCTTAAGAGCGATAAAGGCATACTTGGCGACCATCCGAGTATTTAAGACCTTTTCTTAAGACGATGCAAAGACCATTTCCTACAACCCCTTTACATTTGTGGTGGTTACATCTCCCTTAACATGAAGACTCGTCTCTTCTCCTAAACCCAATCAAATCAACTACCCTAAACCCGTAGGAACTTTGACCACAGTCAAAGAACTCCTCTAACCCTTTAGGGTGAACTACAACATACTCTGATTCCACTCCCGTAAGGATATGTAGGCATAAGATGCGACATCTTATCGAGTATACTTAGAAATAAACCACTAGGGTCTCTAATCCTTTAAGCAGATAAACACTTAGCAGTAAACAAACATAAAACAAGAGGTTCCTGTAGAGTACTACAGAAGCTTAGGATGCTAGTACCTTCCCTAAGTTTAACCAACCCCCGGACCTAAACAATTTAACCTTGCATTTGCATTGCATAGTGGGAATTTCGATCTTTATCCCTTCCTTTGGACAAATCAAAGTTCGGTTGCAAATGAATAAGATTCAAACTAATCAATAGTTTGGTATCCAAATTTCACCGCGACAGAAATGACGACTTCACTGGGGACCTCACTTGTGGGTTTCCCTAACTTGTTTTATCTTTTGTTTATCGCTTTATACTTGCTTATCTGCTTATCTGTTTATTTGTACAATTGTTTTTTATTTTGGGTTGATATCTGTGAGTGGTGAGACAAAGTCCTACACCCGGACTTGAGAGAAATTAAGATAGGATGGTGATATATTCGATAAGGCTTATAGGGAGTGAGTCCCGACTAAGTTGATTCGAGAATCCTGCTTAGTTGAGACCCTTTTGAAAATGGTTCGGTTGAACGAGTTTAGTCGTGAAAACTTTTACTATTCTCAATTGGAGTCCATGATACTAAGGACCGTAGTTACCTTTAACCCCACTTTGGCCTTTATTAGGATGTAGTGCGAGGCTATGAGGGAGTAAGTCCCGAAATAGTGCTACGCGAAGCTACACCCAAGAGAAGTTCTCTTGAGAATATTATTAATCCTCAAGTCAGTTGAGAAGTTGATAATATCCGAAAGATGGGCTAATGACTTTGGGAACCTCTTTAGAACCTTGCTCTGCAGGTACCATCCACCTTTAGTCCATAACCTTTGGGAATGGGTATACCCTTGGCTCCATGCTCGTTGCAAACCCAGGGCCCTTGTTTGTTTTTTGTATCCATATGTGTTTACTTGTGTTTGTTGCATTCATCATACTACATTGGACCTCATGGGACTTACCCTTTATTTATGAACATTGTAGGACATTATGGATAGACGAAATACTCTAAAATATACTTTTAAAAGTCCCGAATTGGATGACCTAAGGGAGTTAGGAGCTTTAATTGAAGACCAAGAGAAGTTCAAGAGTAAATATGGGAAGTTACTATCTTTGTTAAGACGTAAGGCAAATGAAGACCTGCTTTCCGCTCTGTTACAGTTCTATGATCCAATGTATCACTGCTTTACTTTTCCAGATTATCAGTTGTTGCCAACTTTGGAAGAGTACTCTTTTTTGGCAGGGTTACCCATTCTAGAAGAATCTCCTTTTCCTTTCTTGGAGAAGGATCCCAAAGAAAGAGACATCGCTAAGGCTCTTTATCTCAAGGTATCTGACGTTAAGGCCAATATGGTTGTTAAAAATGGGACCTTTGGTTTGACTACAGATTTTTTATTCAAGAAGGCCTCATTTTATACTGATTTTACGAATAAGGCTCCATTCGAGGCGATCTTCGCTTTACTTGTCTATGGGGTGTTTCTATTTCCCAGTTTTGAGGGGTTTGTGGACCTTAACGCCATTAAGATCTTCATGAAGAACAATCCAGTGCCGACTCTATTAGGTAACACCTACCACTCTATACATCTCTGAAACCTTCGTGGTGGAGGAATGATCACATGTTGTGTGCCCTTATTATATAAATGGTTCCTTACCCATTTGCCCAAATATGTTTCCTTTTGGCATCTCAATGATAAGCGTTGGTCAGAAAAAATTATGGCTTTGACTCATGCTGACATCGATTGGTATAGCCGTGAGTATGATGGAATTTTGATTGTTGATGGATGTAGGGATTTCGCTAATGTACCTTTACTTAGCTTTGGGGGAGGGATCAGTTACAATCTGATTTTACCCCGCCGACAGTTGGGATATCCATTGAAGGAACCACCTAAGAGCATACAAGTTGAGAGTGTCTTCTTCGAGGATAATCGAGAACTCCGAGAAAAGATCGTGGAGGCTTGGAAGCATTTGTATAAGAAAGATAGGAATAGTTTGGGAAAGCCCAATTGTGTGTCCATGGAACCATATCTCCAGTGGGTGAGGAATAGGGCGATCAAGCTGAAGATGCCTTACTCTCGCCAAGACCCCATACCCCCAAGGAGGGAACCCACTTATGTTTTCATGTCTGAAACTGAGAAGTCAGAAGTTGCTATGAAGAAATTGCGACAAGAAGTAGAGTCATGGAAGAACAAGTATCAAGTGTCTGTTGCAGAGATTGAACAACTCCAGAAAGAGAAAGAGGAACTCCAGAAGCAGCTACAGTTAAAGGATGAAGAGTTACTCCCCTGCAAGAAGAGGAGGGTCATGGAGGATTTATTTTTCTCCGACCCGCAATGTACTATTTGGAAGCTAATTGTGGACAACCTTATCCGTGAGAAGGCGCAGTTAGAAGAGCAACTCAAGCAGCAAACTTTGAAACTTCCTTAGTGTCTTTACTAGCTTTTATTTAGCTTTTATTTGGGACTTTTAAAAGCAATTATTTGTATTCCGTTTCGAAATTAATAAAAAAAAAAACGTTTTCTTTTACTACAATGTTTATAAATAGCTGGGATCCCATGAAGTCCTACTCATATTGCATTACATTCTTTCTCTATTCATTTCAAGAAGCTCAACTTTATTTCTCAAGTATTGTAACCATGGATTCCAAAAGAGAAGCCTTGGAGTACACTTTTCAGAGCCCTAACATTGAAAGCTTGAGAGAGCTAGCTGACCTAATCGAGAATCGGTACACCTTCGCATCAGAGTATGGAGAAGTCTTCTGTCTCCTCGAACTCCAGATGAAGGAGGGGTTATTGGAGACCCTCGTTCAATTGTATGACCCATTGTACCACTGCTTCACTTTTCCATATTACCAGTTGATGCCGACGTTGGAAGAGTATTCTGATTTTCTGAGGATGCCTGTAACGACCCGTCCCATATTCACCGGTCAGGAAGACACGCCCGGTCATCAAGAAATTGCCAACGCCACTCACCTCAGTTTGGCAGACGTGCAAGCGCACCTAACCACCAAGGAAGGAGTCCTTGGATTCCCTGCTGACTTTTTGATTGAAAAAGTTCGCTACCATGCTGAAAGAAAAGAAGTCCTTATCATGGAAGCCACCTTTGCTCTGTTGGTTTATGGAATTTTCTGGTTCCCGAAGATCGATGATTTCGTTGACATGAACGCAATTAAACTGTTCATACTTAAGAATCCCGTTCCTACCTTGCTCGCAGACACATACTTTTCAATCCACTCGAGGAATGCCGAGGGAGGAGGACACGTCGTTTGTTGTGTCGCTCTGCTGTATTCATGGTTCATTGCTCGCTTAACTCGACACCCGTCTATTTGGGAAGAGGAGGAGTCGCCTCGTTGGCCCGAGATAGTCATGGCCCTTACTCACTCTAACATTGTGTGGTACGATCCTACGTATGGAGGTATAAGTATGATCTACAGTATCGGAGGTTTTACTAACGTACCGCTTATTGGAAGAGAAGGATGCATAAGTTACAACCCTGCGCTGGCCCGTCTCCAATTTGGGCATCCCATGATTGAAGTACCTGACCAGACTCTGTTAGAAGGAATCTTTCTCAAAGAAGGAGAAGACCCAGACCTGAAGACCGTCATAATTTACTCATGGGAATACATCAATAAAGAAGGGAAAGCTGCTTTAGGATACCCCAATTGTACTGTCTCTGAAGAATATCTACATTGGGTGCAAACAAGAGCTCTTGACCTCAAGATGCCGTTCCCTTTCCATGAACCCATGGTGTTGGCCTTTCATGACCCAGATTGGTTCGATGTGAGTGAAATAGATCAATTGAAGGCTGCTTTGGATGAAGCTCGAAAATTGAAGGCCGCTTGGAAGAACAAGTTTTTTACGCTTAAGGTAGAGCAAGAAAAGCCCCAGAGGTTACCAGAAGTTGAACTCGCAAGGAAAAGAAAAGCACAAGGGGATTTATTTTCCTCTCACGCCTCTTCAAGTGCCGTCACCAGTGATGATCTTCCCCCAGATACTATGGCTTGAAAGGAGTGTGTCGACCGACTCATCAGAGAAAAGGCCGAGTTGCAGGAACACATCAATCAATTGGAAAGAGAACTTCGCGCACAGAGGGAGCATAAGGAGTAGATCTCCAAGTTTCTCTTTTGCTTTTGATTCAATGTAATAAACTCTTAAAAGAGTACTCCGTTTTTGTAATGCTTCAATCTTCAAAATAAAATAAGTTTTTCCAAGGTTACAATGCCAGAGTTATTTGGGTTTCTTGAAAATTTCACACTCATTTGCATTTTACATAAGCATAGCATCATTTGCATTCCAGGGTCTTACTCTTGCTTCATCTCCGCAGAACAAGCTGAATCACCGATACAACACTCGAGTCAGTCAACGTCAGAAGATGGATCAGCTAGAACAAGAGAACAGGGTGCTCCGTGATGAAGTTGCAAGTATGAAAGAGAGCTTGGAGAAATTGAATGGCCTGGTGGAAGCTTTGTCCAGTCAAATCTCGATCAACAACCAAGAGGTTCCAAGGACTGTTGTATCCGAAGTAACGCCAACACCGATCCCAGTGGTGTCTTCTGTTGCTGAAGTATCTTACAGTATGCCTCAAGGTTTCCCGTGGGGCATGCCTCCTTATTTTACTCCGGCTGGTTACCGTCCGCCTGTGTCTGAGACCCCTGTTGTGACTACTGTTCAAGCTGCTCCTGTTGTTTCTGCTGTGATGACTAATACATCTCCGCAGGTGAACGCTGTTCTGTATGTTCTGGATGAACCAATTCTACATGGGTCGCCAACCGAAATCGTGGGTTTAGAAGAGAAGATGGATGGATTCCAAGACCAGTTTTCTGAAATACAAAAAGAACTGAGAGCCCTTCGCGGAAAAGACTTATTTGGTAAGAGTGCTTCCGAGCTGTGTTTGGTGCCGAATGTTAAAGTCCCACCAAAGTTCAAAGTTCGTGATTTCGAAAAATACAAGGGGAATACCTGCCCTCAGAGCCATCTCATTATGTACGCCAGGAAGATGTCTGCCCAAACTGATAATGATCAATTACTCATTCACTATTTCCAAGATAGTTTGATAGGCGCTGCACTCAAGTGGTATATGAGGTTGGACAGTACGAAAATTCGAACTTTCAATGATCTGGGAGGAGCCTTTATCAAGCAGTATAAGTACAACGTGGACATGGCGCCCGACCGAGATCAATTGAGAGCAATGGCACAGAAGGATAAGGAGAACTTCAAAGAATATGCTCAGCGTTGGCGCGAGTTGGCCGCACAAGTCACGCCACCCTTAGAAGAAAAAGAGATGACCAAAATTTTTCTGAAGACTCTGGGTCCTTTCTTTTATAAGAAGATGGTAGCCAGCGCGCCCAGTGACTTTACCGAAATGGTCAACATGGGAATGCGTTTAGAAGAAGGCGTTCGCGAGGGAAGGCTGACCAAAGAAGAAAGCGCTCCTAAAAGGTATGGGGGCAGCTTTGTGAAGAAAAAGGAACAAGGTGTGAATGCTATTCAAAAGGGACAATTCAGAAAGAGGTATATGCCACCATACCAAGTCGCGGCGGTATCGCCAGTGTTTAATGCTCCGGCTTATCAGCTACAGTCTCCACAACCCTATCAACAACCTCAATCTCCCATTGCTCAACAACCCCAACTCCAACAGAGTCCACAGAATCCTCAGCAGAACCGGCCACCTAGCAATCAGGGTCGTGTGTACAGAAAAATAAATTTTGATCCGATCCCAATGACATACACTGATTTATTCCCCGCCTTGATCAAAAAGGGTCACATTCAGACGAGAGCTCCACCTCCGGCTCCCACGAATCCTCCCCCTTCTTATAGAGCTGACAAGTTCTGTCCTTACCATCAGGGTGCTCCAGGACATGATATTGAGAGTTGTTTCGGCTTGAAGATGGATGTCCAGAGGCTCATAAAAAATGGGATTTTGTCTTTTAGGGATTCCGACCCTAATGTACAGAAGAATCCATTACCACCACATGGTTCACCCTCTGTCAATATGATTGAAGATTGTTTAGAAAATGATGAAGAGGCTGAAGAAGTCTGTGTCATAGTACCCCACTTTAAAGAGGTGGAACGTATAGAAATCGTTTACAATAGCAAAAAGCCAACCGCTACTCCGTTGGTAATCAATGTGCCTGGACCTGTCCCTTATACCTCTAGTAAGGCCATCCCTTACAGATACAATGCTACTATGTTGGAAGATGGGAAAGAAGTGCCCCTGCCCACTATACCTTCAATCGTTAATATTGCAGATGTTAGTAGAGTGACAAGAAGCGGTCGAATCTACCCGACTGTGCCACCGAAAGAAAAAGAGGTTTTGTTCGAACCATCAGGCCCAAAAGACCCAAATGTGGGGCAATGTGGTGGGTCTAACTTATCCAACTCCGACAAATGTTTGAAAATAATCAAGAGAAGCGAGTATAAGGTTGCAGATCAGCTTTTGTAGACCCCGTCAAAGATTTTTGTGCTACAATTGTTGATGAGTTCTGAGGCTCATAGAGAAGCACTTCAGAAGATTTTGGAACAAGCCTATGTCGAGCAGGATGTGACTATGGAACAATTCGATAACATCATTGGCAGTATTACTTCGAGTGATAATTTGGGTTTCAATGAAGACGATATCCCAGAAGAAGGGAGGAAACATAACATGGCTTTGCACATTTCTGCGAATTGTGGAAATGACTCCCTGTCCAGTGTGCTGGTTGACACTAGGTCGTCTCTAAACGTAATGCCTAGGACTACCCTATCTAAGCTGTCATATCAAGGACCACCGATGAGGCCGAGTCGCGTTATTGTCAAAGCTTTCGATGGGTCAAGGAAAACAGTAATTGGTGAGGTTGATTTGCCTATGACTATTGGACTACAGACTTTCATGATCCCGTTTCAGGTCATGGACATTCGTGCCGCCTATAGCTGTTTGCTAGGGAGGCCATGGATACATGAAGCTGGAGCAATTACTTCTACCCTACATCAGAAGTTAAAATATGTTTTTGAAGGGAAAGTAGTTACAGTTTGTGGAGAAAGAGCTTTAGTGGTAAGTCACTTGTCATCATTCTCATACGTCGAAGCTGAAGAGGAAGTTGGCACGCAGTTTCAAGCTCTGTCTGTTGTGGGTGAGAGTACTCAGAGATCTCAGGCATCCATGTCATCATTTAAAGACGCACAACGAGTAGTGAACAGTGGTCACCAGTCAATGTGGGGAAAGGTGTTGTCTTTGCCAGAGAACAAGAACAAGGAGGGTCTCGGTTTCACCAGCAGTTCTGCTCAACAAGGCACCAAGAATCAAGGGTTTCCACTGATCAGTGAAGTGTTCCGTAGTGGAGGGATCGCCCACCATCCTCAGGTTAATGCTGTGTTAGAAGATGAACTCGAGGGCTACATATCAGACGGTTCTGCAAGGTCCTCCATTCCTTATGAAGACTACGAACCCTATATGGAAGATCCAGGTTACGTGTCGAATGAATTCGACTATACCTTTGGAGTTTACGCCATCACCAAGGAAGAGACAGATGAAGACATCCCAGACTTTGTGACTCCATATGTCGTGGTCAAAAATTAGAGTGTGGTTGAAGCTCCTACCGCCATTCATATATCTAAGTAAAGCATTTGTTTAAAATTTTCGCTCTGCCCAAGGCGAAACTGCATTTAGTAGGGCATACTTTTAATAATTCCCTTTGCTCTGCCCAAGGCAAAGGTGACTTTGTTGGGCGTGTCTTGCCGGTTTTGCTATCATCAATAAACTACTTTCATTTACATCTGTTTTTTAATACTATTCACGATGTTGGAAAATAATAAGTAGCATCTCGCGTACACACACTTTCCACTTTACAAAACAAAAACTTATTAAAAATCACATCACTTGCGCAGATTGCTACATAGGTTACAACCTGGGAATAATGATCCACTACCTTCTCCGAATTTTGAGTTTCCTGTGTATGAAGCCGAGGACGAAGAAGATGATATTCCAGAAGAAATTACTAGACTGCTTGAGAGAGAAGAAGAAGCTATCCAACCCCATCAAGAGTCGGTGGAGGTAATCAACTTGGGATCAGAGGAAATCCGTAGAGAAGTGAAAATTGGAGCTCTACTCAAACCGGATGTGAAGAAACAGCTGATTGATCTGCTTGGAGAGTTTGTTGATGTATTTGCTTGGTCATATCAGGATATGCCTGGTTTAGACACGACTATAGTTGAGCATCATTTACCTTTAAAACCAGAATGCCCGCCGATAAAACAGAAGCTCAGAAGGACTCGACCTGATATGGCTCTAAAGATTAAGGAAGAGGTACAGAAACAGATTGATGCAGGTTTCCTTGTTACTGCCGAATATCCACTATGGTTGGCTAATATTGTACCTGTTCCGAAGAAGGATGGCAAGGTTCGTATGTGTGTAGATTACAGGGATTTGAATAAAGCCAGTCCGAAAGATGATTTCCCATTACCTCACATTGACATCCTGGTGGACAGTACTGCAAGATATGAGGTGTTCTCCTCCATGGATGGTTTTTCAGGTTACAACCAGATTAGAATGGCTTCTGAGGACAGAGAGAAGACATCATTCATAACACCCTGGGGCCCCTTTTGTTACAAAGTTATGCCATTTGGATTAAAGAATGCAGGGGCAACATATCAGAGAGCTATGACTACTTTGTTCCACGATATGATGCACAAGGAGATTGAGGTGTATGTGGATGATATGATAGCTAAGTCAAAAACCGAAGATGATCATGTTAAACACCTGGCTAAGCTGTTTGTTCGTTTGAGGGAATACAAACTTCGTTTGAACCCCAACAAGTGCACATTTGGAGTACGATCAGGGAAACTATTGGGTTTTATTGTCAGTCAAAAAGGGATTGAAGTGGACCCTGACAAAGTAAAAGCTATCCGAGAAATGCCAGCTCCCGCCACTGAGAAGCAAGTTAGAGGATTCTTAGGGCGTTTGAACTACATCTCCAGGTTTATATCCAACATGACTGCTACATGTAAACCCATTTTCAAGCTCCTGAGGAAAGAACAAGGGTACGTTTGGACTGAAGATTGTCAAAGAGCTTTTGATAGTATCAAAGAATATTTGCTCAAACCACCTATCCTGATACCACCGGTTGAAGGACGTCCTTTGATTATGTATTTGACTGTTCTAGAGGATTCGATGGGTTGCGTACTCGGTCAGCGAGATGAAGCCGGAAAACAAGATCATGTCACTTATTACCTGAGCAAGAAATTTACCGATTGTGAGACCAGATACACTGTGCTAGAGAAGACTTGTTGCGCTCTAGCGTGGGCCGCTAAGCGTTTACGCCGGTATATGTTGAACCACACTACTTGGTTGGTTTCAAAGATGGATCCCATCAAGTATATTTTTGAGAAGCCCGCTTTGACTGGGAGAATTGCCAGGTGGCAGATGTTATTGTCCGAGTATGATATCGAGTACCATACTCAGAAAGCTATTAGAGGAAGTGTTTTGGCTGATCACCTGGCTCACCAACCTATTTTGGATCATCAACCCTCAAATGATGACTTTCCTGATGAAGATGTCATGTTCTTAAAGATGAAAGATTGTGAAGAACCCGTACACGGTGAAGGACCAGAGCCAGGTTCTCAGTGGGGTTTAATCTTTGATGGAGCTGTCAACGCTCATGGAAAAGGGATAGGTGCTGTTATTGTGACTCCTCAAGGGACCCATTTCCCATTCACCTCCAGATTAGCATTCCAGTGTACTAATAACAAAGCTGAGTACGAGGCATGTATCATGGGTCTCGAAGAAGCAATCGATTTGAGAATTAAGAATTTAGATGTGTTTGGTGATTCTGCAGTAGTAATCAACCAAATCACTGGAGAATGGATAACTCGACATGATAATTTAGTCCCATACGAGGATTATGCTAGAAGATTGTTACCGTTCTTTGATAGGGTTGAGTTTCATCATATCCCTCGCGATGAGAACAGAATGGCAAACGCATTGGCAACTTTGGCCTCGATGATTGTGGTGAACTTTTGGAACGAGTGTCCTCGGATTGAAGTGAAACGTCTTGATAGACCTGCCTACATCTTTGCTGTCGAAGGAGTTAAGGATGATAAACCCTGGTACTATGACATCGAAGTGTTTCTTAGAACTCAAGAATATCCTCTGGGAGCTTCCAACAAAGACAAGAAAACTTTGAGAAGGTTGGCCGGAAGTTTTCTCCTGAGTAACAATGTGTTGTACAAACGGAATTTTGACATGGTCTTGCTGAGATGCGTTGACAAGCAAGAAGCGGATATGTTAATGTCGGAAATTCATGAAGGATCTTTTGGCACTCATGCCAACGGACATGCTATGGCCAAGAAGCTTTTAAGGGCTGGTTATTATTGGATCACTATGGAGTCAAATTGTTACAAGTTTGCTAGAAAGTGTCACAAGTGCCAGATCTACGCAGATAAAGTTCACGTGCCTCCGACTTTGTTGAATGTTATCTCATCACCGTGGCCATTCTCCATGTGGGGAATTGATATGATTGGAATGATAGAGCCGAAAGCGTCTAATGGACACCGATTCATCTTAGTAGCCATTGATTATTTTACCAAGTGGGTCGAGGCGGCTTCCTATGCTAATGTAACTCGACATGTGGTTGTCAAATTCATCAAGAATCAGCTTATTTGTCGATATGGTGTGCCAAGCAGAATTATTACAGACAATGGTTCCAATCTGAATAACAAAATGATGAAAGAGTTGTGTGAAGAATTCAAGATCGAGCATCACAATTCTTCTCCTTACAGACCAAAGATGAATGGGGCTGTTGAAGCCGCCAACAAAAATATCAAGAAGACCATTCTGAAGATGGTTGTTACTTACAAAGATTGGCACGAAATGCTCCCATTTACCTTACATGGATATCGTACGATGGTACGTACATCAACTGGGGCAACTCCATTTTCACTTGTCTACGGTATGGAAGCGGTACTCCCAATAGAAGTTGAGATTCCTTCTATGAGAATTTTAGTAGAGGCAAAATTATCAGAGGCAGAGTGGTGTCAGAATAGGTATGATCAGTTGAACTTAATCGAAGAAAAGAGGATGGTCGCGCTATGCCATGGGCAGTTGTATCAGCAGAAGATGAAGAAAGCATTTGACAAGAAGGTTCGACCCCGGTTATTCAGGGAAGGTGACCTTGTGCTCAAGAAAATCCAATCTTTCCTCACTGACATCAGAGGAAAATGGACCCCGAATTATGATGGACCATATGTAGTCAAAAGGGTCTTGACAGGAGGCGCTTTGATGTTAGCAACCATGGATGGAGAAGAGATCACTCGCCCCGTGAATGCGGATGTTGTCAAGAAATACTTTGTTTAGGAGAAGCAGGACATTATTCCCTCTATGTAATCGATATCATTTTCCAACACTGTAATATCGGGTCACGCTTTTCCGCTGCCCGCCGTTCAATAAAAAGTTTTTCCTTTACTATAAATCTATGATCTTGATAGCAAAATCCTAATTGATTTAAACCTTTTCAAAATTTGTTCTACTTGATATATGAATAACGAAAGGATGACCGCCAATGCTCACTCTTACTCATAGAGAGATGACTAGACTATTGACACTTATGCCATCCGAGAGTGAAAGTCACTCTCATTCGAAGGATCTGCGGAGATAGGGCTCGAGCATTTCCCCATGCATAAATACTGTGTCCCTCTCGACTTGTCGACACAAACATAAGCATGCGCATATCATATAAGTAGATAGCATAACATTGGCATTTTGTGCATCCTTTGTTCGTTTTACTCTATCTCTTCAATTGCGTTTACCCTTGGGTATGTGGGCGTGTCTTATTCCTTTCAAATAGGATTGTCAGCCCTAAGCAAAAAAAAAAACTCAATGTTTCTATTTCCCCACGAAGTTCGATCCTCGTGGAAGATGGTTGTTTCAGTACATCCCCATTGGAGTTTATACCTCTATGGTTGAGTCTTGCTTGACAGTTTCTCTTCGGTTATTTCCCGAATTGAATTTCGGCCCTTGGCAATCACACTATGAACATCTCCAACTTTTGAGCATGGATCAAGAGTGCATTTATTTTGTACTTTGACCTTATGAGGATCACCATTGAAGACGTGAGACTTCTTCGGCAATACTACAAGACCTCCTCAACAACTTACAGCTGAATGACAAAAGATCTCTCTATTTGAGCAACTCGTCTTGGGCTGACTTATACTCAAAACGACAAACAACAATTTCATCAAGACAATCTGTCCATCCCCAGTGGATTATCTCGAGATTATCAAGTCCAAACAGGGGACATTACATATACTTCCCCATTTGAGGATTTCTGCTACAACAATTTCACATATCTTACAATTACAGCAAAGATACTCCTCAGAAATGATCTTCCCCAGAGAGTTCATTATGAGTACTATAAACGGCATATCTCCTTACAAGAGGACACTCCACAGATCAACCGGTTTACAACTCCTTTGAGCATCCCCGGTGCATATTCTGCAAATTGCCAATACAATACAAACTACATATACGAATGCTATATTACATCTACAAAGTTACACAACTGCAAACTACATCGACAATATTTACATTCACAATTCTGCAGTTCTGCAACAAATTACAGTACCCAATCTACAATGACACAATGGCTTACAGCCAAAAATCTACAACCACAATTATATCTACCTCTATATCTACAAAGACAATCTACAATTTACAAAATTACAACCCCTATGAAGTTGCTCTCACGAGTTGTCGTCATTTCGGGAAGGAACCGAGACCAGCTCATGGTTCCCATACCATGATGCAAGGGGAAGTTCGACATCAGAGACTGAGACCAACTCATGATTCCCACATCATGACGTTCGGGGAAGTCCTACATGGAAGACTGAGACCAGCTCATGATTCCCATATCATGGCGTTCGGGGAGGTTCGACATCAGGAACTGAGACCAGCTCATGGTTCCCACACCATGATGCTAGGGGAAGTTCTACAACAACAATGACATTTACATCTACATCCATAAACTACAGTGATTCTACCATCAACGAAGTTGTGGCATTTCAGGCAGAAACTGAGACCAGCTCATGGTCCCCGTACCATGATGCAAGGGGGAGTTATACATTTTACCGTCTCAGCTGAGTTGCAAAATATAAAATAATAAAAAAAATGGCGAAGAATGCATTGCGCCCCAATCAAAAAGATTCATTTTGAGTTACTATTGACCACCACCTTGGTATTAAAAGTATCTTTCGATCACAAATCGTCAAAATCACCGCATCCTTGATGTATGAGTTACCGTTACACGTTTGGAGATTTCCCATGGGTGATTGTTCCTATCCTCGTAGGGTCCCGCCTTGTTGGATCTGTTGCTCTCTTGTCTGGCATATCGTATCCAGTTCATCCCCTATGACCTTTTCCTCGCAGATTTGCCCGTCTTGCATCCTCATGTCATTGCATATCATCCTCATTCGGTGGCCTCTTAGGGCCAAAAATTTGGGCAAATGTTTGTATTTAAGTCCCTCCTATCTCGTCGAGACGGAAATTTTAATCTCCATATCTCCGAATATGAGTAACTTAAATAGGGGCATCTGTTGCACCCTAATTTTTGACCACGAGATGCCACCTCCTTTTGCGCATTTTCTATCGTTATTCGACTTTATTTTAATATTTATACCTTTTTTGTGACTAACCGGTTTGTGCAGACGTGGTAATACCGAAAGGAGATGGCGTTTATTCTCATAGTCAATCACTATGCATAGCTAACCATTTAACCCATTTGTTTGCTTTGATTTGTGAAAGGTCGGGTTACTGCTGGAAGTTCAGGGAATCATGAAGTGATACATATAAGGGCCTATTATTCAAAGATTGGGATTTATGCCATTTTGTTGTCAGAAGTTGCCTACTATGATCAAATTCATCCTTAATTCAGTCCAGTATTTAAATTCAAATCATGAGAGGAATTCTGGTTGTTACTCAAGTCATAAGCTCATTAGGATCCGCACGTACTTGGTATCATGATTCAAGCGCAAGGGGTTACAGATTTACAAATTTAAACTTCTAGAGGTCAGGGCGTGCGAGTTAATGGTAAAATTATGGATTCATATGGTTAAGGTCTGAACTCAAGCCGCTATGCTACTGGTTTTTAAAGATTCAAAATGCAACCAATGATGAACGTTATGCCAAAATAAATAAAGTTCAAGCACAAGTTTAAGTCATTTGAGGATATGGTCCCAAGATTAAGCACCAGCATTTCGGGCCTTGATGTTCGAACTCCACAAGTTGATTTCATGTGACTATGCCCAAGGATTCATATGTTACAAAATGATCCTAAATACAAGAATGGAATTTACTTTGAATTTGGCAAACCAATCGAAGACTTTATCTTTTATAGATATTGAAAATGCTCCATAATTACAAAGAGTGTCACTAACGCCCATACAGCATAATGGTTTTGGCCATTAGAACTTCCAGCACCATGCCACCAAACAGTGGAGTAAAGTAGGGAAAGTTTTAAATGGATATATCTATATACAACATTTCATAACTCCAAGGTGCTGCCAGCTTGTAAACTCAACCGTGTTCTAGTTCCTGCCTCCGCGACGACGGCGACAGCCTAATTATCTTGAACTTTGCACTTGGAGGGCCAACACGTATCGACATAGACTCCAAAACATAATAGAGCATCACGGTTAATACCAAGCAACACAATCCAGCAATTAATTTCCCTGCAAGAAGAATTGCGAAAGTCAGCCTTGGATGGAACATCAAGAAAGGACCAAGTTGAACCAGAATTACCAAGCCTGGATAAAAAATTCTTAACTAAGGCTTGGAGAACAAAACATCCATAGCAGCATCATTCAGATAAAGAACCTACCATTTGAAATCCAATTAATAACCTTAACAGACATTCAGTGAAAGAAGAACACGAGGAGTTGCTAAAAACCTTTTATTTATAAACACCATCCTGTCAAGAATGCAAGACTTACAGGAAGCTCGAGTTTCCGGCTGCGTAACTACTTCTGATGCTTATCAATTTATTGAACGAAGGAGGACAAAAAGAAGCTGAGCAAGGTGGCCAGATGGGAACAAGTGGTAGGACTTTACAGAGGCCAAAATTTCCCAAAAGTAGAGCTCGGTAGTAGCCCATACGATGCCAAGGATACACCGGCAGCCCACCTGCAGTTTTAGGCAGGATTAGCGAGTCTAAGAAGAAGAAACCAATTGATATTTACCGAAATAATTTGAGCACACTGAGATTTAGAGAAGAAAGAGGCCGTACCGTGTTTTTCCTGCTTTCTCAGAGGGGAGTGATGCCAAGCCTAAAGGTACCACCTGATGGACATCTTGACAATGGCGAAACAAGAAGATCAGAATCGTGGTAGTCCGCTATAAAACATGTTTTTGTTCTAAAGCACGCAATCTTCACAGTCCATTATCAGTTACGCCGCTCCATACGAGTTCGTCTTTTCAGAAGTGCAAAGGTTGCATTCGTGGTTGCAGAAACTCAAAGACTTGCAGGTCCGGATGCAAATTTGGCTTATGTTGAATACCGTATTGAACAACCTATCCGATGTGTTGAAGTCGTTGCTCTTCCACTTTTTTCTTACCTCCAAAACATCAATTGACAATATATCAAGAAGAGTGGCAGAAGCAGATCACAAATTCTTTCTGTCGAGACTAAACTTGTTGTACCAGACAAAGACAATTCCATAACTGTTTACTCATCAAGTCAAAGGCCTGAGCATGTGCATCCTACTATAGCAAGATGCCTTGGTATTCCTGAAAATTGTGAGAAGTAAGCAAAATGAAAGAGTTCAACAACATTAACACGTGGAAGAAAGGAGGAATATCTCGTGTACCGGCGATGTATGAGCTGAACTTAAAAGGCTAATATTTTATCAAACAGTTTTCGTTGTTGTGAAGATAACTAGAAATCCACCTGCATACCGCCAACATGAGCTGATTAAAGTAGTTATCTTAACAACTCCAAATAAGAAATTTGATCCTACGATAAGCATCACATTGGTTGCATATCAGTGACATCTGTACATACGCTTTGAACTGCTGGACACAAACCTGTATGAGCTCGTCAAATGAATTATTTTAAAGGATTACCATTACTCCCTAGGACTTCAGAACTTAATAGTTTGAAAAGAGAAACCACTTAATTATGCATTACGTGACGCTAGCGTAAAACATAGAAGTGGAAGCATCTACCAAGCATCGGCAGAGGAAGCATACAAACCTTGAAGCTTCAGCTACACCGCGAGGTTCTACCCTTACTAGATCATGAGAGTTGCTACAGAGCCTGCATACTACCGTTAATGAGAAGAATTGAAGACCTCATAAACACAGTCTCATTATCGAACATCAGAAGTTGTTGTACCGTAGCCGCAGAGGGTGAACCACCTCGTTGAATTTGAATATGGAGAGTTGCTACATCATTTATGCTTTTTCTGTGCAGATGAACACAAACCCAAAGCCTGCAGCAACAACAACAACAACTCATCAGGTATTCATTGAAGAACAATACTCCAGCACTTGGAAACCAATCAAGTCCAAAAGGATGAGCAGGAGAAATAATGCTTGCACAGATGGAAAAGGGGCCCTTATGAATCAAATAAAACACCAATGATTAAACTGGAGAATGGTATACCTGAACATGATAAAATCTCGTAAGCAAACGTTACCAGATGTTGAGTGTGCTTCCATCTCTTCAAGGTGTCGTTAAAAAAATCAAGAAACCTGCAAGAGAAGAAAGACGGTCAGATACGCGCCAAATCAAGCAAAACCAAAGGAACAGGGTTAGAAACCTTTGACTTCAACGTGAAAGTTCGCATATTCAGGGCTTGTCACCAAGGATCGATTTTGGACTCACCAACCTTTTGCACCAGCTCTACTGCCATAGTCACTTTGGGCTTCTAATCCACCTCTTGGCCCAAATCGAACTGTTATCTACACCTATCAAACATTAGGATACAAGATTAGCAAGTTATTGAGGAATATACCGATCAAAAGAGAGTATCTAATCCAAATCGTTGAAACATTGAACCTAGACGTTATTAAACCAATCGATACGAGATATCATAGATTGTGATCTCCATTAACAGGCATTAACACAATCTTACCGAAAAAGGAATGTTTTCAAACCAGATCATAACCAAATAGGAAAATCCCCAATCAGCATTTAAACTCATAATCAATCCTCGTGCCAAAAAAATCACAGTTGAGGCCTATATAAAGAGGGGAGTGAAATCGAAAAGGGGAGAAAAAAATCTATCAAGAAAAACCGCACCTACGGCAAACCTAATTTCGTAACAGAAAATCGAGCAAAGTAACTTATCTTAGTGAGCCGGCGAAATTGCTTCCGACCGCCGCGAACTCCAATCGATGAAGCATCGCCTCCAACACCGTTTCACCAACCTTCGGTAAACCCTCATTTTCTTGCAAAAATATTGAACTTGCTGATTGTTTTGTTGTGTTTCAGGATTCAGAAGAAAAAGGATTCAAAGATGAGGGAGAGCGGTTTAGAAACCGAGTGGGATTGATGGCGGAGAAGGAAAGGGGATTTGGGATTCGTTGGGAATTAGGGTTCATAGCTTTACCCTATTTTTGTTAATCCCTCGTTTATGCCATTATCACTCACTTAACACACACACATAATCCTTTAATCTGCCATTTAAATACTAATTAACATTTAATCTGCCCTTTAACTAATATATCATGAACCTAATCACTTTTTTTAACTAATTAAACCATTGACCTAGTCATTTGCCTAAATCAACCGTTTTTATTAACCTAATAACCCGTTTTGCGTAACTAATCTTTTTTCTCTATTTAATTAGCATGTGAATTAACCTTTTTTTATTTTTTAATTTGCTGTTTAACCTAATTTATTAATTTTAATGTCATCAACTTAATCTTTTTATAATAATTGTTCATATTCTAAAAAAAAACACTCTTATATTTTATATAAAATAACTTTTTCCCATCTACAATAATAGAACCTTTTTTATTTAATAAAAACTTTTTTCATGTAATATAACTTTATTTACTTAATAGGACCTCCTTAAGAATAATCAGCTTAAGAATTAGTAACTTAATTAATTCCAAACCCAGATCTAATTTTTGCTAAAATAAAATCGATTCACACTACTTTTATCTAAAACTAATACGACTCTTTTCTTCGAATTAATACGACTAAAATGAGAACAATGCTCCCTGACTCAATCTCCGCCTAAAATCAATCAACAGCGTGCAATTTCATCAATCATACACTCACGACACATGCACCTACACTTAGCGCTTTCATGCGTATATTTTGTTTATCTTTATCCGCTTTTATTTTATTCACAATGCACACACTCACCTAGCGCTTTCATGCGTATATGTATGGTTTACATTCCCGCAATTTATTTACCGCAATTTTACATTATCACGTTTATACTTATGCATCGCTTCCGTCCAAAGGAAAAACCTACACATAATTCAACGTTGTGTGTATTTGCACATCATTTGCATCATTCTCCCCTCGATCCTTGATCCCATTCAAGTTGATCGCTTAAGATTAGGACCTACCCCATAGGAAGTACCTTGTCTTTATCTTTTACAACTTAGACAAAACATAATCCACTATACAACTTTTACAAACACATTTAGAGAATAGATGTTAATCATCTTAAGTGAGATATAATCTCCACCTCCACAACAATACAATCAAACATGTAGGGACTTTGCCTTAAGAGCGATAAAGGCATACTTGGCGACCATCCGAGTATTTAAGACCTTTTCTTAAGACGATGCAAAGACCATTTCCTACAACCCCTTTACATTTGTGGTGGTTACATCTCCCTTAACATGAAGACTCGTCTCTTCTCCTAAACCCAATCAAATCAACTACCCTAAACCCGTAGGAACTTTGACCACAGTCAAAGAACTCCTCTAACCCTTTAGGGTGAACTACAACATACTTTGATTCTACTCCCGTAAGGATATGTAGGCATAAGATGCGACATCTTATCGAGTATACTTAGAAATAAACCACTAGGGTCTCTAATCCTTTAAGCAGATAAACACTTAGCAGTAAACAAACATAAAATAAGAGGTTCCTGTAGAGTACTACAGAAGCTTAGGATACTAGTACCTTCCCTAAGTTTAACCAACCCCCGAACCTAAACAATTTAACCTTGCATTTGCATTGCATAGTGGGAATTTCGATCTTTATCCCTTCCTTTGGACAAATCAAAGTTCGATTGCAAATGAATAAGATTCAAACTAATCAATAGTTTGTTATCCAAATTTCACCGTGACAGTTTCACATCCGGGTATTGTGTCTTAACCCACAAGTTTGCTCCATTAACAGGGTAGATCACATGCTTATAAACTGCCTTGTACCTTGAAACCCTATAATAGTCTGGAATGTAAGTATCAACCTTTAAATTCCTACTCTTCATAGTAGAATGAGCATGAACACATGGGAGCCCTGTGAGTTCCCATCTTCTGCATGAACATATATGATCTTTCAGGTTCACAACAAATTTGTCAGCTTGATTTTCTATGTGCCTTACTTCAAATATATGTTCATCAGCCATCCTAAATGATTAAACAAACAACAGTACATTAGTCACATGTATGTCATAAACAAAATATCATTACTCACATGCTGTGACATACCTTACTAGCCAGTTGTTGGTGTATGTGCTTGTGACATCAAGTTTCTTTCTAATATTGGGCAAAATATCATTCTCGTCCAAAGTTCCAAATCTCATTCTGTTATTTGCCCGTCTCTCCATCAGGTATGTTCTGATGTCTTCTAACATTGTGATTAAAGGTTTTGCCCTTGCTTCAAGAATGACACTATTGAAGGACTCAGACATGTTATTGAGAACAACATCACATTTGTTTTCAGTCCTAAAGTAAGATCTACTCCAAAACCTTGGTGGGGGTCTTCATCATATGTTTAAATGCTTCTTCATTGATGGCCCTCATTCCCTTCATCTCTTTTTCCCATGACTGTGGGTATGTTGATTTGGCAGCCTTTCATATTATGTCCTTCAACATCTTTCCAGTAAACTTTTTTCTAAAATTGTTGTAAAGGTGCCTAACACAAAACCTGTGCTCCACCCTTGGCAATAACTCATCCATAGTAGGTAGCAGACCCTGCACATATAACAGTAGCAGCACATGTCAACAGCAGCACATATATAGCTAACTAATAATGGACACAACAACATCACATATAACAGTAGCACATCCAAAGCTACATATATCAGCACATATATCAGCCACCATATATCAACACATATATCAGCACATATATCAGCCACCATATATCAGCACATATATCAGACTGTTACATGGAAAAATTCATAGGACATGTAGAAAATAAATAAAAACTGTTACACTACCAACCTTATTATAACCTTATTATAAAAACTGTTACACAACCTTAATCATCGTTTTATTTTACATATAAAACTCTACTTATTATAACCAAATGGATTCATACATTCACAACAGCAACACATAAATTGAATAGATACACCAAATGACAGCAACACATTTAATTAAAAGGAAATAACAGCAGCAACAAATCCAAATTTAAAGGTACATATATAGCACATATATCAACATATATAACACATATAGCAGCAACACATATAATAGCAGCATCACATATAGCTAACTATATCACATATAGCTAACTATAACTATATCACATATAATAGCAGCAGCACATATAGCTAACTATATCACATATAATAACAGCAGCACATATAACAGTCTGAGACACTTGGATGCATATTTCATAATACATATAACAGTCTGAGACACTTGAAAAACAGTCTGAGATGATATTTCATAATACCTATAACAATCTGACATGAAAAACAGCAGGATACACAACTGCATATGCAATAAATGAAAAACTTAAAGCTTGCCTTTTGTTGGTCTGAGATGAAGGTGTAAGTCAGGCATTCAACTTTGCCTCCAAGGTCATCAATTAAGAGCTCTAAAAACCAAGTCCAGCTCTCCTTGTTTTCACTCTCCACAACTGCATATGCAATGGGAAGCATCTGATCATTAGGATCCCTCCCAATGGCAGCTAGTATCTGCCCTCCATACAACCCCTTAAGAAAACACCCATCTAGACCTATTACATGCCTGCACAACTTAAAGCTTTCCTTACACACAGCAAAACATATGTAAAGCCTTCTAAAATATGGTCTTTCATCCTCAACACCTACTTGTACAGGCTCAACATTGAGCTTAACTGTTGACCCTAGATTGGCTCTTAACAGTTCATGACAGTAGTCATAAACCCTTGTGTAATCTCCCAAAAATGAACCATCTACATACTCTCTAGCTGCGAATCTTGCTCTTATGGCTTTGGTTTTGTTGACCCCAACATTCCACTTTTTTTGTGCCTTCTCCTTGATATCCTTTATAGTCAACCTTGGATTGTTTTTCAAGCTATTTTGAAGCCTTTTACTCAACCACTTTGTACTCATCAGCTTCACATTAAACTCTCTACTGCAACTGTGTTTATCAATTACTTTCCTGAGTTGCCAAGTGTCTTCAGTTGACAACTTGCTACAATAAGCCTCCCACTCACAACCAACTTTACATCTAACCCTTACCCTAACTTTGTCATTTTTTACAAACCTTAGGTATCTACCATTTTGAACAACATAAGTTGTTATTGCTTCCCTAAAATCAACCTTTGAACTAAAGTACATTCCCACATCCCACTTGTAATCTGACATGTCTTTTGGCTGTCTGAAAATTTGATGTTTTTTTCTTACAACTCCACTGCTATCATCACTGTCACAACCACTTTGCATTTCCTCACTGTCATTGCCACTTCCTTTACCATCATTTCCTACAACTTCGTTGTTACCATCATTTTCAAGACCAAATAGGGCATCAAGTTCATCCTCCCTAATGTCATCAAACCCATCAGACTCATCCTCAAATGCAACATCTTATGCGCTATCATAATTGTAGTCCTCATCTTCACTATCATCAGATGATAGACTTAAGTCATCATACACTACAGCTTTGCCTTTTCCAACTCCAACATTACCTTGTTCCCCTTCAGCACTCCCTTTTTCAACTCCAACGGTATGATCATCCACTGCAGGAACCTCATCAACTCTAACAGCAGTGGCTTCATCAACCCTAACATTGGCTCCATCAACCCTAACTTCACCTTGCACAACTTCTTCATGTAGTTTACTAAGTAACTCCTCTACCTCACCTACAACTTCAGCAGGGTCCTCATCAACCTCATCAACAACAGCATCACAATATTCAGGCTGAGACAATGTGTGTTCAATATAAATATCAACAGTTTGGTGCACCCTATACAAATCTGCAATTTCTAAAGCACCATTGTCATCAACAAGCCGGTTCATCCCAAATTGAGGGTCCTTGTAAAATATTGTTTCAAACTCCCTGTAACCTAGGTCTTTCAATACACCAACTAGCTCAAAATAACTCCATCTGTCGACATCTACCCTCAAATCATCTACTACTCCATTCTCATATACACTACGACCTTCATTTGTGAACTCACCACTATGATGAATTTTCAGAGTAATGTATTCTTCCATGATACCTGGGCATACCATGTAAGTAATTAACGTTTAAACTAACAAATTTATATAAACCTTAAATCTGTCTGAACCTCACCCGAAAAACCCTAAATCAGAGAGATGAACTAACCTTTCGAGATTGGCTCTTGAATCGTCTGCTTCTCTTCAATCATTTTCGTTTTCTTCTTCTTTTTCTTCTTCGTTCTTCGTTCTTCTTCAATCGTTCTTCGTTTTCTGCTTCTTCGTTTTTCTTCAATCGTTCTTCGTTTTCTGCTTCTTCGTTTTTCTTCTTTTTCTTCGTTTTCTTCTTCTTTTTCTTCTTGTCTTTTCTTCTTCTTCGTTTTCGTTTTCGTTTTCGTTTTCGTTTTGCCTTTTCCTCTTCTTCGTTTCCTTTCAGTGTTTTCTTCCTTTCCCTCTTCACTTCCACCTGACTTCCACCTCAACACTCCATTCCACCTCAGCACTCCACATGGCAATTTTTTCAAAACCAAACTAACAACAACTAACAGAAGGATAAACGTGACACATTTTTAAAAGCTAAATGACCAATTTGACACTTTTTAAAGATAAGGGACCAAAGTGGACCCCGAGCTAATGTTAAGGGACCAAAAGGGTTATTTTGCCAATAAAAATCATATAAAAGAGAGTAAAACAACATTAATATTCAAAATAAGTTTAAAAATTCAAGAAATTTTTTATAAACAAAATATATTCTCATAATCACAATTCTTAAAAATAGTAAAACCATTTTCAAAATAATTTTGATGATTGCAATAACAGTGAAAGAGATGGAAAGAGAGAAGAGATAAGAGTGAGTGAGATTTTTGTCGTCTTAATTTTTTTTGTTCTCTCCTCTCTTATATCTCAATTTAGTAGTCATAATAAATTAAAAATAATAATAAATTTATTATCAATAAATATTATTTATGTTTTATAAAATGAAAAATAGTAATAGTTAATTATAAATAATCTATAAATATTATGTAAAACTATATATAAAACAATACATTATCTTGGACCGACCTATATTTGTTTCATATATGCTGTTATTTTAAAACTACGAAATACACCCATTAAATGATAATGCATTGTCATTAAATTAACAACGCTTTCTAGTTAATAATACTTTCTTTTAATATAAATCTTTTTTAATGAAAAAGTAAAGATGGCATGATAAAATGGGAATCATACCAATGCCTTTTAGAAAAATAAAGAGAAATATTTTTTTCTATTATGTTGAATGACATAAAAAATATTAAACACAAAAATAACAAATGAATAACATAATTAGGATTACAAACAAATAGTTAAAAACTAAAAGAAGAAAAAAAATTGGTTTTGAATAAAGATGCTAAAATTGTTGTTATAAAATAATATAAGTTATACTTTATACTCAGAATCATGATAACAATCTATATACACCAAAAGTGCATTAATGTACATGTTAACTATAAAATGAATACAAAGAGACAAATAAGTATGAAATCATTTTTAAAAAAATGGTTGTACATGATAGAGGAAAAATAATAAAACATAATAAGTAAGAAATTACATCCAAAAAAATAAAACTAAAATAAGAATATACTTTAATTGTAAAGCCAAACTTCAAGATAGATAATGGTGTGAAGAATACATATTAATTATATGTAGAGTGAATGAGTACAATGTTTCCCGTCTATAATCCACCCTTCAATATGACACTATATTTCACCCATTCAACACAACGGTTAATGAAATGAAGACTATAGTTTAATACGTACACATTCACTTTTGTTCCAACTGAATGAGTATACTAGACAGAAGTTGCAAAAGTTAAAACATAATTAATGGCTGAGAGTCTCATAATTAAAAATAGCAGTTAGGAGAAACTAATAATGAATATCAAATGAACCACACATAAAATACACACAAATACATCTGAATTTTTTATTTGAATGTGTCATAATTCTTACTTTCCACTGAGCAAATCTGTTGTTTATATTACATGATTTACCCATAAAGATAATGATAATCACACGCATATAAACACAATTCAAAGATTCAATAGTGAAAAGAGAGACAACTTACAATCTAAAGATTCTAAGTTGATGTGAAAGAGAAATTTGTAGTAATTAAGAGAGAGAGGGAGAAAGAGATGATTTGCAAGTGAAAGAGAGAATTTGGCAAGAAGTTAACGATAAATAAGGAAGAAAAATAGAAAATATAGAAGTTTTAAATTGAGAAATGAGCCGTTATTATTTAATGAGTGTATTTGGTAGTTTTAAAATAATAGTTAAAGGGCATAATAGGTAGAAAAATATGCTTCACCAAAATATTGTTTTCCCTTTATATATTGTTATAGATTATCATAATTATGGCTACCTAAAAATTCGAGCTATCTTGGCATCGACCATTAAAATGGTAGATAGAATTATTGATTGATTCACATCTTGCTACTCATAAGTTTCACCATGTTGGATCATTTTTTGATTACACCTGCAGACAAATAGATCTACATAACCCTCAAAATAGTTACTTAGTTATGCTAATTATAAACTAATTTACAAAATGTGTGATTTTTAAAGGTGTGTTTTTTATTTTATTTTTCAAATTCATATATAGTCGTGTTTTTATAATTTATCAATCAAGTTTCATTTTAATATACAATTCTTCACTATTTAGATTAATGATTAACTTGAGATATATTTTTTCATTTAAATCATGATTAAAATTTATCAAATATCTTTTAAGATTCGACGCAAGTTGTATTTGCCTTGAAAGAAACATTGGTAGTTAAGATACTTACTTGACACTTTACGCATAGTTGCATGTCTTAATCTACAATGTTTTAAAAATCATGACATTAAACTTGAAGCAACTAAAGAGGATTCAAGAGCCCTTCTAGCAATAAAAATAAGAAATAAAAAGAATGGTGGAAGAAAGACAATATCCAAAGGGATAAGTGGAAAGTTTATTTGCTTTTTACTTTGAATGTTTATGATTTTCATTTTTTTGTTGTTTTTATGTTTTTTAGTGGTTTTCTTTCTTGCATATGCCTTGAAGGTAGATGAATTTGTTTCTTGGTGCAATGTTCTTGAATATGGATGAATGTGTTTTTTGGTGCAATGTTCATAAAAGTGTTTCTTGTATATGTCTTTAAGAATGATAAGAGTGTTTCTTTGTGTGGTTATCATAAAGCCTTTAAGAATGTTAAGTTGAATAAATTTTTCCTTTTTCTTTTTTTACATTTAAGATTCTAATTTTAGGTCTAATTTTCAGAGCACTGATGGCTGATTAGTCCATAAGAAATAAGTTTCACTTGCATCAAAGAAACATCACTTCATAGACACACTAGTTTGCATACTTCACATAAGAAAATTTATTAATAACTTAACTGATGCTGACCGGTAAAAGTCGTAGAGTTACCTGAGTGGGAAGGGTCTGGAATGTTTGTCCCCCCTTTTGGAATGATGATGTTCTACTTTTATAAGATCCTTCTTGTTATTAGTTCTTAATGACCAATTTATTTGCTATTAAGTTGTTGTTTCCTTAAACAACTTTAGGATTCATGCTCCTTTATTTGTTATTTTACATTAGTGGTTATATTATGTGCATTTAACATCAATATGTTATATTATGACATGCAAGTTGGTTCGTCCCTGGCTTATATATCTAAGTCACACCCAACCTAACTAAGTAAATCTTTATCGAACAAGGTATCTGGTTTCAATAAATAACCTAACCCAATTAAATTGACCCTAAATATGCATAACCCCCAAGCATGAGGCCTGTAAGAGTGAAATGCTTAAGGGACAAAACAATCTTATTGCCTATTTTATTATGGTGTGGCGATATATCATTATCTATATGGCAGAGTTTTATGAAGGGAGAAGACGATTATGGTATTCTGTCACTTGTCCATGCTTAAGCCTTCTTTAATTAAACTTATTTCTTAAACATATCTTATGTTCCTACTCTCATCTAGTTTCATTGCTTTTATCTCGGCCAACCTTTGATTGGGATGTACACAACCCCCAAAGCATGTTTCATTACTTTTATTGCCCTTCTAAAAAGCGACGGGCTTACGCTAACTCCATGGTTGGAATTTCCCTATCTTGGCATAAGCTGCCTATAAATTGATTCTTCCTTGGGTTGTCCTTTCTGAAGTGCAGGCGAGGTTTTCTTAGTGTCAGGTCAGTGGTGCCAATAAGGTTTCTTAGTTGATGATCGAGTTAGCTTTCTAATCGAAGTAAATTAGTTGGTGAAATGACCCGCCTTGGGTACTTTAAGGTGGGTTATACTTAGTTTGTTATAAATTTCATATAGCTCAAAGGTTATAGCTTTTTGTTGGAGATCCTGACGGGTTCGTGCTCTTTGATTTTCTGAGAGTTTTGAATTAATGCACAAAGCTCACACTGAGAACTTTTATTTTATACACGAAGCTCACACTGAGAACTCCAGTCTTGAGCTCACAATATGAGCTTTAATTATAAAAAGAGCTCACACAAATATTTCTAAACATGAGCTCGCAGTGAGAACTTTTATTTAGATGTTTGGTCGAGTTGGTATTAATATTATTAGTTGAGTTGGTATAATGATAGTTCCCGACTTTTTTTAAACTTATTGCGATATCTCTCTATCTTGGTGTAAGTTTCTTATAGCTCGACTCTTCATTGGATTGTCCTTTCGGAAATGTGGTTGAGGTTTTCATCTTTGTTGGTGTCTGGTATGTAGGGAAGATGAGACTTCTTAGTTGATGATCGAGTTATCTTTCTAATCAAAACTTATTTTTCTGCTCTATGGAAGGAGCTTCTGAGTTTGTCAGAAGTTGCTTAGAGTTTGACTTATCTTTAGTGAATGCTTTCGTTTTCTTACTAGGCCTATATAAGGGTACATCTCCCATTTGTTTTAGATTCCACCATTTACTTTGTTGTTGTTTCTTCATCCATATCGTTGTATTTGAGTAGTCTTTTTTGTAGTGAGCAAGTTTGAATGAAGAACTCGACAGGTTCACGTTTTGCGTTTTCACATTGAAGTCATTTAGAGTCCTTTGCATTGAAGAATGAAGAACCTCATGGTTCTGATTTTGTGCTCTCACTAAGAGTTTACATATATGCACAAAGAGCTCGGTGGGTTCATAAGTCTGCTTAGTCTTACGTTAATTTGCAAGAAAAGTCTAGTGGGTATGATATTTTCTTCTTGTGGAAGTCTTGGCTTAATTTACAAGGAGAGCCCAATGGATTTTTGCGTTTGCTCCCTATGAAAGTCTTGGATTATTTTGCAAGGAGAGTCTGGTGGATTTTCTATGTTTGCTCATTATGGAAGTCATGGATTAATTTGTAAGGAGAGTCTAGTGGATTCATGTGTTTGCTCCCTACGGAAGTAATGGGTTAATTTGCATAGAGAGTTCGGTGGGTTCCCGTGGTTTCTCCTCGTGGAAGTCTTTAGTTAATTGACACAAAGAGCCAAGTGGGTTTAGATCTTAAGCTCACATTGATATCTTTTTACTTAACACAGATAACCCAGCGGGTCCCGACATTAAGCTCACACTGAAAGTTTTTTGCTTAAAACACTGAGAGTCTAGTGGGTTCCGGTCTTTAGCTCTTTACCCTATGGGGTGGCAAACGAGCATGCTCGCCTCATCTAGGCTTGTTTGTCGTGCTGCTTGGATCGGGTTTGAGGTAAAAACTCATCTGATCCAAAGATAAATTTATTCGTTGTTCGGTTCAATTTTGAATGACTGATTAAAAAATCTGACCTGATCCAGTCTTATGCGATTTAATTTGGATCAATTTTTAAATATCGAAATTACAAATTATATTTTTCTATTAATATAATAAAAATACTAATAAATAATAGATCTAATATAATATATAACATATAGTATACAAAAAATAATATTATAAAATAAAAATAATTGATTATGGTTAAAACAAATAAAATAATAAAAATAAATAAATTAAAATAAACTGATACATAATATTTAATAAATAAGTATCATCAAATGATAATTAACATAATATATCATATTAATAATAAATAAATAAATATAGAAACATTTACACGCGGTTTGTTACAAATTAAATTCGTTTTAAAAAATCAAACTAAAATCTATTTCAATCCAAACAATTTTTCCAAATTAAAATATAAATACATTTCAATAATATTCCACTTTTAAATTTTTTACTTTAAATTAATTAATGGTTTTTATTTGGATAAATTTAGATTCAACGACCCCTCCTAGTTTCTTTCTATCTATGTAAAGATAATATTTAAAAATACGAGCATGCATGAAAATTGATATGCGAGAATCTCACATAGGTCCCACAGCAAGCTGGCACGGCGTCACAGCGCAGTCATCGAACATATCTCAGCCGCCACATCACTATTTCTTCTGAATATTCAATCACTGTTCATATGCTTCTTTTGTTTCTCATCTAGGGTTTCTATTCCATTTCCATGGCCACCGCTATTCGAACTCCCTTCTTCTCTCCCACCACCACCACCACCTCCACACGCTCTCCCTCTTCAACAAACCAACCTCTCCTCCGCCTCCATTTCTCTCATCCGTCCAAACGACGTAACTCCTTTCCCAACTTCTCCATTTCATGTTCCTCTCAATCTCAACCTCAACCTCAATCCCAATCCCAACCAGAACCCCTTCGTCAGCGTCCTCCTTACATCCCCAACCACATCCCCGACTCTTCCTATGTTCGCATCTTCGACACCACTCTCCGCGACGGCGAACAGTCCCCCGGAGCCTCCATGACTTCCAAGGAAAAACTCGACATTGCTCGCCAGCTTGCGAAACTCGGTGTAGATATCATTGAGGCTGGATTTCCCGCCGCCTCTATAGACGACTTCGAAGCTGTTAAAATGATTGCCACTGAAGTCGGAAACGCTGTCGACGAAAACGGTTATGTCCCTGTCATTTGTGGTCTCTCCAGATGTAATGAGAAGGATATTCAAAGGGCTTGGGATGCAGTTAAACATGCAAAGAGACCAAGGGTTCACACTTTCATTGCTACTAGCTCCATTCATATGGAGTATAAACTCAGAATGACCAGAGAACAGGTCATTGAAAAAGCACGCAGTATGGTCGCATTCGCCCGGAGTTTAGGCTGCCAAGACGTCGAGTTCAGTCCTGAAGATGCTGGAAGGTATTCATTCATTCATGGATATCTTCATGTTTTAACCGTATCACTCTTTGCTTATTATATCTATTGTTCTGTTTTGTTCTTTATTGTATGATTCTAGATCGGATAGAGAGTTTCTGTATCAAATTCTTGGAGAAGTTATTAAGGCAGGGGCTACTACACTCAACATACCTGACACTGTTGGAATAACCATGCCAAGTGAATTCGGGAAACTCATTGCTGATATTAAAGCTAATACACCTGGAGTTGAGAATGTTATTATTTCCACTCACTGTCAGAATGATCTTGGACTTTCTACTGCTAACACCATTGAGGTCGGTGTTCCTGTCATTTTTAGTTTTGGCCTATACATTGCATATGTACTTGGATTTTGAGTTCATACGCTCTTGCTCGTGGTGGCTATCAGGGTGCACGAGCCGGTGCTAGGCAGCTGGAAGTCACCATTAATGGGATTGGTGAAAGGGCTGGAAATGCCTCCTTGGAAGAGGTGAGGGTTAATCTTCTGTTTATTTTGTTGACAAAGAACATTATTGCTTGTTTGTATGTGGAAACTCAATTTTTATTTTGCTTTCTTTCAAGGTTGTGATGGCCCTGAAATGCGGAGGACATATCTTCAACAATCTCCACACCGGAATCAATACAAGGCACATTTATATGACAAGCAAAATGGTTTTGTATTTGCAGTTATATTTCTGTTGTTTCTTTTCTCCACTTTAAAGACACTTGCTGATTGTTTGTTTCGTATTTATCGTTTCCTATAGGTTGAAGAGTACTCTGGTTTGCAGTTACAACCACACAAGGCTCTTGTGGGAGCTAATGCTTTTGCTCATGAAAGTGGCATACATCAGGTTGGTTATCATGATAACTACATATATTTGAGTATACTTTAGGTTATAGGATAAACCTTGCATCTTAGATTTGTATGATTTTGAAGTTAATACAAACCATATTTCACCTGAAATTTGTTTTCTCTAGCAACTGTCTGCAGCTTTTCCTTCAACACATATATATGTTACTTCAAAGGTTACATGTCTTAGCATTTTGGCACAAGGTTCCACCCATGTGAACTAGTGATCACTGATTGTATATATGAAAACATCCTATCTAATTTCATGTGTAATGTTTGATGACACTGATAGAAACTGGTACCAAGAATATATTTACTGAATATGAATAGAGATTTATTAAATATTCTCTAGAGAAAATATCTCAAGCAGAGACAGAATACAAATACACACAGGATTACAGAATTGAAATGTCACACAGTTAACAACACAAATGTGTTTCCCTCCAGTTAACCACTAAAATGTTTTCTAGATACCCCTCTAACATGTGATTTCCTTATTTTATATTCACAGCATCCATAACTGCCCCATAACTGCTACTAATTATTAATTCAAAAACCAGAATCTGTTAATGAAAATAAATAACTGCCTATAACAAACAGACACCTAACACTCTTCAAATCCAACAATGGCGGGAGCCTCATGCACCAGACTACCTCAGTTCCCTTTTGTTTCCCCTTGTAAATTGCCGCTGCACATGAATTTATACACTAGTGCTCTCTTTGGTACATAGATAGTGTATTATTTTTTAAGTTTTAAAACAAATCTTAGAAGAAATAAATTTTCTTTGTATGCGGCATTATAATCCCGGTTCAAAATCAAATAACGTATACCATGGATTTCTTATCCAATTGGATGAGCTCAAACTTTAACACCATTGTTATTCTCTCCACCCCCACCCCACCCCTCCTCTCTGTCTGTCTCCTATCTTTATTTTTCAATTTTCACATATAACAAATGCAGTGTTAGTGCTGTTATTCAAACCAGAATTAACTAATACTTTCATCACTGTTGTAGGATGGAATGCTTAAACACAAAGGTACATACGAAATCATATCACCGGAGGATATTGGGCTTGAAAGAACCAATGAAGCTGGTATTGTACTGGGGAAACTTAGGTATGTTATTTGTTTTATTTATGGAACACTTAAATCTGCATGGATCTTGGACACGCTATATTGGGGAAACTTAGGTATGTTGCTGTAATGTTTGCAATTACCATGACACAATGAACCTAGTTGAAATGATTAAATTTAGTTTAATTAAACCAATTTTAACATGACTTGAATTTTAGAGAGACATGGTAGTGAATGGCTACGGGGTTGCTTCTGTAAATACATAACCAACGCCGATCACCGTCTTAACATTGGATGGTTGTTTAGCTTTTCTGCAGTGAATAGTGCAATTGATTTGACTGTTGTTTTACTTTGTCCTCCAAACAAAAACTTGTGCTCCTAATGATGCAGCGGACGACATGCTATGAGGAAGCGACTTGAAGAGGTATTCATACATTTTTATTGTAGCTAAAGGTCTTTTGAATTGCTTCTTCAGTTTTATGAGTTACTCTGTTGTTTCAGCTTGGATACGAACTTAAAGATGACCAAGTTGAGACTTTGTTTTGGCGTTTCAAAGCTGTGGCTGAGCAAAAGAAGGTATACAAGAACGGATGATTTTATCCTGTTTCATTTCATTGTCTCAGTCAGCAAATTGGGTTTAATTGTCTTTTGATAAGTGGTATGTTTTATATCAAGCAATTAAATGACCAGTAATAAATGAAACCAGTAGTGACTACACCCTCTTTTTTTCTGTACAAAATCGAGGAGTAAGAACAAAATACTGAGTTCCTTATCAGTTGGATATGTTCTGATAACTTGCTTTTGTTTTGTATATCAGAGGATTACTGATGCTGATCTCAGAGCATTGGTATCGGATGAAGTTTTTCAGGCAGAGCCTATCTGGAAGCTTGCTGATATACAGGTAAGATGAAATGTTCTTTGAAATTTGATACAACAAAAGGAAGCTATGGCACAGCTGTGGGAGTTACGGCTAAGTGATTATATGGTCATGGTTTCGAGTCAAGGGATTAGTCTCATGCAAAGTAAGACTGTTTACAATAGACACACATTCTGAGTGGATAAACCCTCAAAGTTGTGCTGGTAGTGTCGTTATCAAGGGAATTTTTCCTATATTTTATAACAAGAGGCCAGGTTCAAATCACAAATCAATGTCTATTCTGTTCAGGTGACTTGTGGAACTCTTGGTCTTTCAACAGCAACCGTCAAACTTGTTGGCGATGACGGTAGCACGCACGTTGCTTGTTCTGTTGGTACTGGGCCTGTGGATTCAGCGTACAAAGCTGTTGATCTGATTGTGAAGGTTTGAAGCCTTATATATTCATGGTTGCTATTAACTTATTGATTCCTTTTAGTTTTGATAGCATAATCAGTATGTATAAGTATTTTTCTTGCCCATATGAGAATTGCTTCCTCATTGCAAAACTAATGGCATCTGAAGCCTCAGCATTTTAACACTCAAGATTGTTATGGTATTTTTACCATGTCCTGGGTCATGGTTTCCACCAAAAAAAATGAACATTGTTTAAAGGCCATTTTTTAAACTTTAGGTTGTAAAAATCATTGTCAATCTAGTGCTTTTCTTTAGCATAACTTGGAACTGTGATTGTTAAGTCATTGCCTGAAATTGGGAAGTTCTCTTGGTGCTACAGTTTATCCTTTTCTATTTGAAATTAAAGTTTCTTGGACTGAGTATTCTGGTTATAATATCTGATTTATTTTTATATTTAATCAGATTGCTAGTAATATTTTCAATTTTATTACCCTTAGTCATCTTTCTCCCTTTTCCTTCCCTAATCTAGACTGTAAAAAATCTCATGTTTCATGATTGCTTTGATATGCACGTTTAAATGAATTATGCTGATATTGTTGCCACTATTAATATGATGAAGGAACCTTCTACCCTTAACTTATGTGCAGGAACCAGCAACTCTTCTTGAATACTCCATGGTTGCAGTCACTGAAGGCATTGATGCAATTGCCACTACCCGAGTTTTAATTCGAGGGGAAAGCAATCATGCATCTACTCACGCGTTAAGCGGAGAAAGTGTTCAGCGAACTTTTAGGTATGAGAATTCTGAAGTGGATTACTGCAATGTATCTTGTTGTTTCTAACTGACAATACATGCACATGATGTATTTTTCTTTTGTTTATAGTGGAACCGGAGCAGGAATGGATGTTGTTGTTTCCAGTGTCAAGGCCTATATTGCTGCGATAAACAAGATGCTGAGCTTCAAGGAAACACCATCTGCTCAAAAAATCCCAGTCACTGCATCAAATGTTACATAATTTGTGATATCCAAGTGTCTTTAGCAATGAATGTAATGTAATTTAATAGGGTTTGGTTACTTCACATCAATGTGGTTTGTTGAAGTAATTTGAGTCAATGTGATGAAGTCCCATTAAATTATGTGCTTGATACGCCAATTGTGTAGTGTTTTGTTTTGGAAAATGATTGTTGGTACGACAGCCAACGAGCATGAATGTAAACGAACCGATAATAATTATGATGAAACACATTCCTATTTTCACTCGTGTTGTTGGTAAATGAGTTGTGATTTACTATATCACATTTTTGTTTTTCCATTTCTCTTTTATGTAACAAAGTCATGGCCATTTAGGTTAAGCGGAGTCTACAAGGTGCAGTGCATGATTCATGTGGAATGTTCTTTTCCCTCATATTGAATGCCATAACTAAGTTTCTTGGATGAGTCAATTTTGTTGGGTCAATGCATGAGTTAACAAAATTTGTTGTCCCATGCAAATGTTAAAATTTTTACTTAGCGGTGGAAATATATTAGAAGTGCTTCTACACTGAAGCACGTGTCACCTCCAACTTAAATTTAAAATCACATTTGATAAAGTCTACCAAACACTCTTTTTGTTTTGATCAAATAACAGAGTCTTTCGAACATGCTGCCATGCTGGTTTGCGTCGTACGTAAAAGAACATTTTTACGCTAGACATAAAAACCTAGGACGGGACATTAACATTTTAGTAAGCTTACATATAATTAGAGAGAACAGGATGCACGTGAATGATAGATCTGAAAACATGAAACAAGTTCTACATCCTCACACTACCTTTATTGTTTTATTACAAACATGAGGACAAAAGGATAATAATGTACTTCATGTTCACTACGTCCCACTTTAACAATCAAACAAAATACAGTATCTCTGAGAAAGAAACCAAGAAACCGCACATATTTTTGTAGAATTTCTTAGAATTATGTGCATGTTTGATTATGTTTTTTATGAATTAACTTCAAATGCTTTTTAATGGCATTTAATTATTGCATAAAGATATTTTTGTCATTTAATAAATACACATATCTTTTATACCATTTTTATGCATATTATATTTTTAAATAATCAGTTTATTTACTTGTTCTTTTCTTTTATTTTTAAACCATTTTTACTAATGCATAATCTATTAGAAGTAATTCATATTTATTAGTTGTACTATTTTCTTAACCCCTAAGTTTGTTAGAGGGTATTTTAGTATTTTTATCTTATTCTAGTAACCCTAGTTTTAACTTATAAATAGGGTAGCAATCATTGCAATTTGTGTGGTTGTGTGTAGCCTTCCTTCTCTTAATAGAATATTTCTCTATTCATCATTTATTCTACCTTTGCACCAACAATTGGTATCTAGAGCTCCGGTTCGGATTCATTGGGAAACACGGGAAACACGAGTGAACGTGAGGTCTTGTGTGTTTGATTTTGATTTCTAAATTCGTGTTGAATCTTGAACAAAATCTGATCAGAATTTTAATTCCGTGGGTTGGGAAACACTGTGTGAGAAATCTGAGTGTACTGTGCAAGGTAGAAGATGAACGAAAACGGCAACATGAACACCAAACTTCCGGTATTTGACGGTAAAAACTGGAATCATTGGATGATCCAAATGCGTGTACTGTTCGGTGCTCAAGATGTTTTAGATCTTGTCACTGATGGTTATGTTCCGGTAGCAGCAAATGCGACAGATGAACAGAAAAACGCGCAAAAGGAAGTAAGGAAGAAGGATCAGAAAGCATTGTTCTTCATTCATCAATGTGTGGATGTAAATGTGATTGAGAAGATTGCAGATTCAACGAGAGCAAAGGCTGCGTGGGACACACTGGTGAGATGTTATGGTGGTGACGCATCAGTGAAGAAGGTGAAGCTTCAGTCCTTGAGAAAGCAATATGAGAATCTCAACATGAAGAATAATGAGAAAGTCTCTGAATACATCTCCAGAATGATTCTGATCACTAATGAGATGAAGGCGTGTGGAGAAACTCTTTCTGAAGAAGCAATCATGGAGAAAGTATTGAGATCCCTTACCTTTCAATTTGATTACATTGTGGTAGCAATAGAACATTCCAAAGATCTGAGCACCATGAGAATTGAAGAGCTGCAGAGCAGTCTAGAAGCGCAAGAGTTGCGTTTGACTGAGAGAACCTCTAAAAAGGAAGTAGAGCAGCAGGCTCTAAAAGCAACTTCTGATAGGAGGTATCAGAGGCAGTCAGAAGTCAGGAGAAGATCTGATGGTGGTCAAAAGTCAGAAAGCTCAACCTCTGATAGACAAAAGAATGCTCAGAAGGGAAAATAGAGGTATGACAAGAAGAAGATCCAATGTTACTGTTGTAAGAAGTTTGGTCACTTTGCTAGAGATTGTTGGTCAAACAAGGAGAAAAAATCAGAAGAAGCAAATATAGCCAGAAGTTCTGATGACGAATTTGTGCTATTAATGGCCTTTGAATCTGATGATATGGATCTGATAGACTGGTGGTATATGGACACTGGCTGTTCAAATCATCTTACTGGAAACAATAAATGGCTGGTTGACTTTGACTCTGAAAAGAGAACAAAGATCAGATGTGCTGATGACAAATATCTTAACGCATAAGGTATGGGAAATGTCAGAGTAACTCTGAACAATGGGAAAACAACATTGATTCAGAACGTGTGGTATTTACCTGGCATCAGAAGCAATCTGATGAGTGTGGGACAATTAATTGAGAAAGGATTTTCAGTTACCATGAAGGACAATCTTCTGAAGTTGTATGACTGCAATCAGAAGTTGATTATGGAGTCAGAACAGGGAAGGAATAGAACATTCAAGGTGAATGTCAGAACTGCAGACTCAGAATGTCTTAGTGCAACAAGTGCTGAGAAGGAGAGTGAGTTGTGGCACAGAAGATTTGGTAATTTGAATTTCAGAAGCTTAAAACATCTGAATTCAAAGAAGTTGGTACATGGAATTCCTGCAATTAAGAAGCCTGAAAAGTCATGCAAAGTTTGCATGGAAGGAAAACAACCACGATTGCCATTTGCGTTAGAAGCTGCTCCAAGAGCAAAACATACCTTGGAAGTTGTACATTCTGATGTGTGTGGTCCATTTCCAGTAGCATCAATCGGAGGGAGTAAATACTTTGTGTTATTTGTTGATGAATTCACAAGAATGACATGGGTATCTCTTATTAAGTTCAAACACGAGGTGTTTGATGAATTCAAGAAGTTTAGAATGAAGGCTGAAAATCAGAGTGGTCAGAAGTTGAAGATTCTTAGAACTGACGGTGGAAGTGAGTATAACTCTAAAGAATTCCAGAAGTTCTGTGAGGAGAATGGAATTGAGCATGAGGTTACAGCTCCTTATACCCCTCAACACAATGGTCTTGCTGAAAGAAGAAACCGCATTTTGCTTGATATGGTGAGAAGCATGCTAAAGGAGAAGAAGTTTCCTTAGAAGCTCTGGGGAGAAGCTGTTGCCACTGCAACGTATGTACTCAATCGTTGTCCTACGAAGAAGTTGAAGGAAATAGTTCTGATACAGAAGTGGACTGGAGATAAGCAAAGTGTTAGTCATCTGAAGGTGTTTGGTTCTATTTGTTATAAACATGTTCCAGAAGCTAGAAGACAGAAGATGGATGATAGAAGCAAAGTGATGATTCTGATAGGGTACCACAGTACAGGTGCATACAAGCTCTATTGTCCAGAAACCAATAAAATTGAATTCAGCAGAGATGTGATTGTGAAGGAATCAGAAGTTTGGAATTGGGATAAGTCTCAATCTGATTCTGATGTTAGAACTTTTGAAGAAACGTCAGAGTTAAGAATTTCTGAAGTTGGAGTAAACTCTGACATTGATTCTGACTCTGATAGTGATTCTGACTCTAGAGAAGACTCAGAAGATGAAGGTGACTCTGATGACTCAGATTCTGGTGGCAATTCAGACTCTGAAGATGACCAAGGCTCTGGAGGAAGTCAAGCCTCTGAAGCTAGAAATTCTGAAGTTCAAGACTCTGGAAATATGCCAGACCCTGAAGATGGTCAAAGCTCTGGAGGAAGTCAATCATCTGAAGCTCAAGACTCTGAACAAGTTCAGAGACCACAAAGAATCAGAAACATTCCCAGAAGATATGCAAAATTTGACATGCTGCAAGACACTGAAGTAGACTCTGAAGGAAATGTTATTCAGTGTTCCATGATAGTAGACTCTGAACCCATAAGTACAGAAGAGGCTCTTAAGCAGAAGCTCTGGCTGAAGGCCATGAAAGAAGAACTTGATGCTATAGAGAGAAACAAGACTTGGAAGCTGACAGAACTTCCAAAAGACAAGAAAGCCATCAGCGTCAGATGGGTTTTCAAGCAGAAGTTAAAGCCAGATGGTTCGATTGGCAAACATAAAGCAAGGTTGGTAGCCAGAGGATTTCTACAGAAACCTGGGCTGGATTACTCTGAAGTGTTTGCACCTGTAGCAAGACATGAAACAATCATAACGGTGATTGCAATAGCTGCTAACAAGAATTGGCCTCTGATGCATTTAGATGTAAAATCTGCATTTCTGAATGGTCCATTAGAAGAAGAAGTTTACGTGTCACAACCTCCTGGATTTGTGAAAAAGAATCAGGAAGGGATGGTGTACAGATTATACAAAGCTCTATATGGATTGAAACAAGCGCCCAAAGCTTGGAATCAGAAGATTGATTCATTTTTCAAGAAGCAAGGCTTTCAGAAATGTGAGATGGAGTACGGTGTTTATGTTCAGCATACTTCTGAAGGCAATATGACTCTGGTATGTTTATATGTTGATAACATACTGCTGACTGGAAGTTCTGAACAGGAGATAGCCAAGTTCAAGAAAGTTCTGATGAATGAATTCGAAATGACTGATCTAGGCAAAATGACATACTTTATGGGATGTAGTTCAGATATTCTGAGAAAGGTATCATTTTGCATCAGCTCAAGTATGAATTAGGACTTCTGAAGAGATTTGAACTGAAGAATTGTAAGATTGATGTCACACCTTCTGATACAAATCAGAAACTGGATTCTGACGCTGATGGAAAGGATGTGGATGCTACAACCTTCAAAGAGTTGGTTGGTTCTCTGAGGTATCTGTGCAATACCAGACCTGATATTTGGTATTCTGTTGGGATGATTAGTAGGTTCATGAGTAAACCTAAGTGGTCTCATTACCAAGCTGCTGTCAAGATTCTGAGGTATATCAAAGGAACTCTGAAGTATGGAGTGTTATTTCCTTCTGGAAGAAAGAATGAGTTAGAACTTCTAAGTTATTCAGATTCTGATTGGTGTGGAGACAGAGTTGACAAAAGAAGTACCTCTGGGTACTTGTTCAAATTTCTGGGAGGTCCCATTTCTTGGTGTTCCAAGAAGCAACCTATTGTGGCGTTATCAACCTGTGAAGCTGAATACATTGCAGGTGCTGTTACTGCATGCCAAGCTGTGTGGATTCTGAATCTGTTGCAGGATCTGAAGATTAAAATAAACAAACATCTGAAACTGATGATTGATAACAAGTCTGCAATCAATCTTGCCAGAAATCCAGTGTTGCATGGGAGAAACAAGCATATTGAGACCAAGTATCATTTTCTGAGACATCAAGTTCAGAGTGGAGTGTTAGAAGTTGTACACTGCAGCACTCAGAAACAGTTGGCAGATGTTCTGACGAAAGCTATCAAGACTGATCAATTTCTCAGACTAAGGGATGGAATTGGTGTTACAAGTTTTGATGGAATATGAATTAAGGGATGGTATTAGAAGTAATTCATATTTATTAGTTGTACTATTTTGTTAGCCCCTAAGTTTGTTAGAGGGTATTTTAGTATTTTTATCTTATTCTAGTAACCCAAGTTTTAACTTATAAATAGGGTAGAATCATTGCAATTTGTGTGGTCGTGTGTAGCCGTCATTCTCTTAATAGAGTATTTTTCTATTCATCATTTATTCTATCTTTGCACCAACATAATTGACCATGGTCATAAAAAATTGTATAAAATATTATTTGCTCTTTAATTGATTAAGATATAATCGGTTATGAGTGTTATTTGCTCTTCAATTATGGTACAATATGAGCTAAAAAATTATAAATTACACATGCATAATTGATTATAGAATGATGTGTTCTGGTCATTCTAAAAAATATAAGAAATATGAAGAAAAAAATACATCTTCTTCTACTATCACTATAATTTTATAATTTCTATACACGCTTCATATATATATATATATATATATATATATATATATATATATATATATATATATATATATATATATATATATATATATATATATATATATATATATATATATATATATATATATATATATATATATATATATATATATATATATATATATATATATATATATATATATATATATATATATATATATATATATATATATATATATATATATATATATATATATATATATATATATATATATATATATATATATATATATATATAATTTAATGGGGTGGTGCAGAATCCTGAACCAACTTTGTGCTACCCAATTTTGAAAATACAAAGTTGAAAAAAAAAAATTAAATATATTATTGATTGTATATAATAGTACTAGACGACTAGTATGATGGATCTCCATGCCAAAAGAATAAGCTCAAATTTGACATCAATATCTAACTTTTGTTAGTTCTATTTATTGAGCTTACAAATTAGTATTTAATATATTATTTTGTTGATAATATATTAAATATATTGACAAAAAACTATTAAAAATTTTGAAAGATACACATAAATTGACTTAACAAAAGAAATTAAAATTGTTGATGAAAAATATTTTTAAAGCTAAAAGTCAATAAGTTTTAAAATTTAATTGAGACAAAAATAAATTTAATTCTTAAACTAAATTAATTTTTTATTTCATTTCATTAAAATGAAAAGTGTTGAAAATTTGGTACAAAAATTAATTGTCACGAGTCACGTCCATGCAGTTGTAGGATGGCCGGTAGGAATGGAGGTGCATCGGTATATAGCAAGTTAGAATTAAGATTATGATGGGTGCTTGACAACTTCACTTGGGAATAGCTTAATTTGATTATTTTTTTATCACTTGAATAAAATGATAAAAAACATTACTCTTTGTGAAAAATAAAATAAAACATTGCTCTCTCCGTCTTACTATTTTTTAAGTAAAAAAATCGTTTTGTTTTCTTATTTTAAATTGTAAAATGTAAAATAAATTTCATTTTATTTGATTATTATATTTATAAAATGTATTTTATATGACAAATTAAATGCAGGTTACATTCAATTTGTTCTCTCATTTTTATATAAATAATGACCCTTTATAATTGTTTTTATATGTTTTTTTTTATCTTATTAGAAAATTAAAAAAAAATTAAATCTATATTATTATTTTTTTATATAGTGGGTAGAAGGGAGTATTCTAGTCGAAAAATTTAATTAATAGTGATTTTTTTATATTATAATACAAAAATAATTTTTTTAATATAAATTTAACAAATTTAATCTCCTTTTATGTAATTACGTTTAAATTTATTTGTTACTAGAAGAATGTGATAAGTTGTATAGAAATCTTAGTGAAATTTAGAAGGTCTATAATATAACTGACATAAAAATGATATTAGCATCGACTTTGCAAAAATAAATGTGAGAGAATAATTGAAGATGGGAGGTCGGGGTGGGAACGTTCGAAGAAGACGGTGTCTGCGTTTCTTTCAACCCATACACCATCAAAAGAGATTTTGCAAAACATTGAGATCCCTGATTCTAGTATCAATGGTATAAAGAAAAGAATGAATTGATACATAAAAGAAAGCACTTGAATATTGTATCGGAATTTTGTTGTGTTATTTATTCTTGTAATGATGTACATATATATATATATATATATATATATATATATATATATATATATATATATATATATATATATATATATATATATATATATATATATATATATATATATATATATATATATATATATATAAGAGTACAAGAATCTGTATACTAATTGCCTATAATTGTCTAGTTTATAATTGTCTATAATAGAGATCCTATTTTAAAAACCATTATGATGCAATTTCCTGATATACTTTGACAGCTTATATTGCCAGCACATGTTTGCTTGGGTTTGACCTTCTTGAATGTGAATAATATGTGCTTATCCTTAACACCCCCTCGAGTTGGATGTGGGATTGAAATCTCAAGAACACCCAACTTACCGAGTAGTCGTTTATAAGTATCGCCTCCAAGAGGTTTAGTAAATATGTCAGCTAGTTGGTCAGAAGATCAGAGATAAGAAGGGCTGATAAGGCCTGATTTAATTTTCTCACGAACGAAATGACAATCAATTTTAATGTGTTTTGTGCGTTCATGAAAAACTGGGTTTTCGGCGATGTGAATAGCAGCTTGACTATCACAATGAACGGTGATCGGTTGAGGATGATCAATGCTGAGATCCGAGAGAAGGTATTTTAACCATTGTAACTCGGAAGATAAAGTTGCAAGGGAACGATATTCTGCTTCAGCAGAGGAACGAGAAATTGTTGGTTGCTTTTTGGTTTTCCATGATATAGGATTAGAGCCCATCATGGTAAAATAGCCGGTAGTGGAGCGACGAGTAGTAGGACAACCAGCCCAATCAGAGTCGGCATATCCAACTAAATTGAGGGAGCTAAAAGCCGAAAGAAATAAGCCTTTGCCGACACTCCCCTTAAGATATCGGAGAACTCGTGTGGCCGCGTCGAGATGAGTTGTACATGGAGATTGCATGAATTGACTGAGAGTGTTAACAGCGTATTGGATGTCGGGCCGTGTCATTGTTAAATATAATAGACGACCAATGAGGCGACGATAGATTGTCAGATCAGGAAGAAAGCTTCCTTCATTGGGCCGTAGACGGAGGTGTTGTTCCATAGGAAAATCTGATGGTCGGCAACCAGTCATACCAGAGTCGGATAAAATGTCAATTGTATATTTCCTTTGACATAAGAATATTCCCTTTTTAGAACGGGATACTTCAATACCTAAGAAGTATGAAAGATTTCCAAGATCTTTGATGAAAAAGGCCTGGGCGAGAAATTTCTTGATGTCGGAGATAGCATCTTCGTTATTTCCAGTGATGATGATGTCATCTACATAAACGAGTACAAGTATAGTCGTGTGATTACTTTTGAAAGTGAATAGACTATAATCAGAGATGGATTGATGAAAACCCTTTTGAATGAGGGTGGTGGAGAATTTTGAGAACCATTGACGGGATGCTTGTTTGAGACCATAAATGGATTTGTTTAATTTGCAAACACATGGTTTTCCTTTATGAGAAAAGTCGGGTGGTAATTTCATGTAAACTTCTTCATGAAGGTCTCCTTGTAGGAAAGCATTGTTAACATCAAGTTGGTGTAACGACCAGTTTTTAATGGCAGCAATGGAAAGAAGGAGTCGAACCGTGACAAGTTTGGCAATCGATGCGAATGTTTCATGGTAGTCAATACCATGTACTTGATTGTAGCCTTTGGCGACTAAACGAGCCTTATATCGCTCAACGGTACCATTAGAGTGATATTTAATTTTGTATACCCACTTACAACCTATGGCGGTTTTGCCATTCGGGAGAGGAGATAAAACCCAAGTGTTGTTGGATTCAAGGGCTTGGATTTCTTTAGCCATAGCGTCACGCCATTCAGCTGATTTGATAGCTTGAGAATAATATGTTAGTTCTTTATTTTCAATGATATTAACAAGAAGAGCTCGATGAGAAATGCTCAAATTGGATAAAGAGAAATAACTCTTTAATGGGAAGGCACTCTGTGATGTGACATTATTAATGTCACATACGTGGTCTGTGAGGCGAACAGAAGGAGTACGAAGACGTTGAGGATAACGACGTTCTGCAGGATTGATCGCTGTAGGTGGATGTTGTTGGGGAGTTTCTACAGGAATGGATGGAATTTTGGATGAAATATTCGATGAGTTATCATCCTGAGGGGTGGGAATGGGCACAATTGTGTCATCATGATGACTAATGTCGGGAGAGATACTTGATGCAGGTGATAAGTTGGAAGAGGAATCATCAAATTCACAATCAAGGATTTGAGTGTTGGTGCTTATGTCGTTAGCGATGGAAGGAGGTTGAAGGTCGTGATATGGAAACATGGTTTCAAAAAATTGAACATCGCGAGAGACATATATTTTGCGAGTGTGCATATTGTAACGCCCCCATTCTATACCCCAAAATAATCACATATCAAATCATATAGTCAAGAATATAAGTATTTTATTTTTCATCAGAGTATATTTACATTAAGGTATAAAAGAAGTGCGTCACAATACCCACGAAACGACCACATGAATATTAAGGTTTAAAAAGAATTAACTCAAAAGGGGTAAATCTCAACTAAAAATAAACGCATGATTCTTCGAAATTACATATTCATGTTTTCTCTTAAAGCGGAAGACTAAAACATATATATATTCACTTAAGACATGACAAAACGTAATTACGTGTCATCTGGTTGTTCACAACTTCATTCACATACAAACAAAACATCAAAAGACATTCTACAAGCCTATCTACCCAAAGTTACATATCAGAGCGACCGACACGAGGGAAAAGAACTATACTCCAAAGGAAACCTCCAGCGGATCCTAATCTGCAATGCCTCGTAGGGCATTATAAAACAACAGAAGGGTGAGAAACATGTCATAATAATCAAGGCATAAGATATATATATATATATAAATGTATAAGTACTAAATGCCTATACCTCATACTTATTCACTACAATGCATAACCATAGATTCTCAACGCATCAAATACACATAGACATAATCGCTCACACTCAACCATCTATTCATCGGTTAATATCTTTCAAATTTATTTATTTGTTAACGCATCTCATCAATTCCTGCACATAGGCATATTTACATATGACAATCGCGATCATACCATGCGATTCATATTAGACTCATCACTACCCTCAATCCTTTTTCCGGACTATGGGTACGTCGCTTATGCTCTACCGGGAACAACGTCTCGGCCATTCTACCCCGGTAACTACCTCACTAAGAACGACGCATCGCCGTTCTACCCTAGTGAGTAGAATCTCTCTACATATACATCGACCTCATTCTCATATTGACTAGACGCAATAAATATATATATATATATATATATATATATATATATATATATATATATATATATATATATATATATATATATATATATATATATATATATATATATATATATATATATATATATATATATATATATATATATATATATATATATATATATATATATATATATATACATACCCTAATACCTTCTCAATGTAATATTTCCAATTTATCATATGGAGATGATAATGCACTCATAGAGACCGACACCTCGATCCTATGCAGCTACAACCATGGTACCGACTCATTCATCCATCAGATTCTCTTAGAATTCACTCCTCTCGCACTTATGCGGTTACACTATAACTCATCAGATTTTCCTAGGAATCAAATATAACCATCGCATCAAGCGAGGTTTTGCAGATCCTACACGGGATCAAATATAACCATCGCATCAAGCGAGGTTCTGCAGATCCTACACGGGATCAAATATAACCATCACATCAAGCGAGGTTCTGCAGATCCTACACGGGATCAAATATAACCATCGCATCAAGCGAGGTTCTGCAGATCCTACACGGGATCAAATATAACCATCGCATCAAGCGAGGTTCTGCAGATCCTACACGGGATCAAATATAACCATCGCATCAAGCGAGGTTCTGCAGATCCTACATGGGATCAAATATAACCATCGCATCAAGCGAGGTTCTGCAGATCCTACACGGGATCAAATATAACCATCGCATCAAGCGAGGTTCTGCAGATCCTACACGGGATCAAATATAACCATCGCATCAAGCGAGGTTCTACAGATCCTACACGGGATCAAATATCACAAATGCATACATATTCGCAAATATATTATCATGCATTCACAATGTGTATTATATTCATCATTCATTACAATTGCCATGCATTTTTATTCAATTCTAAACAATGCATAATTTGCCCAAAGGCCACGATTCAAAATCACATTCATACACTAGGATTCACGCCTTACGGCTACCCCCAGCACATCCCAAACCAGCATATAAGCTATTAAGTTAAAGAAAGGGTCGGTCGCAACCGAAACCGCAAGCCACGACGGCACCACGCGACAGGGAAAATTCATCCTGTTACATTCGCTACACGCTCGCCTAGCGAGCTGCTAGCGAACGTTCGCCACCTTCTCGCCTAGCTAACTGCTAGCGAGCAAGAACAGAAGCTGCATACTTCGTTCGCTACCTCGTTCGCCACAGCGAACCCCCAGCGAGTCATTCGCTACTCCATTCGCTGCCAGCGAAGGGGACCAAAACACCACTGTCCCAAGTCTGGGACCATTCGCTACGAACTCGCCTAGCGAGCTGCTAGCGAGTCGTTCGCTGCGTGCTCGCCTAGCGAGTCGCCTGCGAACAACAACATTCAGTTTTGCTCCAACTCTTCCAAACTCACCGGAATCACCCGATTAAATCCAATGTTATTCCAATAGCCTTAGCCTAACATATATCGACTAATATACGGTATCTAAACACGATTCTAACCGTTAAAAAAACGATTTCTATCGATTAATCCAACTTCGACCTAAAAATGGAAAGTATGGAAAACTACCAAACGATTCTAATTTACCACATATATGACCTTATACATTATTAAGATGATAAGCATTCTCACCCTTACCTGATTAATTACAAGCTTTGGTTGATCTTGATGATTTTCGAAGTTTCCTCTTCTTTCTCCTCTTTTTCTCTTCTCCTTCTTTCTTTCTCTTTTCTTTCCTCCCTTTCTTTTCTTATCTTTTCTTTCTATTTCTATTCTTTATATTTCTTTCCATTCTATTTCCTCCAATACACCTATTATTCCAATCAATTTCCATAACCCATTCACTTAACCATTAATTGAGACTGTCCGTAATATTTCCCACTAAACTTTCCAAAACTCTACAAATGATAAAATAGCATAATATGTAGACTTAACATATTATCACACTATCCCATAATTAAAATAATTCCAATAGCTAAATTAATTAGTTAAACCGAAATTGGGCTGTTACAACTCTCCCCCACTTTAGGAATTTTCGTCCTCGAAAATGTCACCTGATTCCGATAATTCTAGATGCGACTCTCGCATCTTAATCCCCCATATTACCTTCTCCAAAGGAATCCTTTTACATCGAAGTTGCTTCTCGTTCATCAACTCGAACCAACAATACCTTAACAGTCAAATCATTTCTCCTGAATCAATGTACCTCCTCAGTTTAGACACATGAACATATCCTGTAATTCCCACAAGTGACAGCGGTTCGACATTCTAACAAAACACAGTGGGTGTTTCCCGAGACCTCAAGCTCGACCAACACCAGTTACTATCGTAACTCGCAAAACACATCTTTCCTTGGATCCTCTTGACTTTTTCAGTCGTCTCATGCACAAATCCCATGTCCAAGTACAACGCTCTCGCCTGAATCATACCAATGCAAGGAGTCCTACACCCTCTGCCATACAAGGTTTCAGATTCACATCTGGCTCAATATTTCGACGATACAACATACAAGCTTTATCACCTCAGCGATATTCCTTACAACCAGTTCCAACCTAGAATGACTAATCCTCATCAACAGGAAAAGGGTCAATCCATTTATTCAACCCTGAATCTTTCAACTGAAATCACATTCCTCATTGTATCCTTATCTTCCAGAATTGTGAGCAAAAGCTTGGACTTTGCTAAGACAGCATCCTTTGTGGCAGCTTCACCCCTTAAAGCCATATGGTTTAACAAATCATTATGCGAAGGTTTAACTTCATAGTAACTAGAATCCTTATTCTTACTCAAGCTATCCCACACAGATTTTGCTGATGTTTCTGGATTCTTCTTCACAAAATGCATGAAGTAAACAGTGATCAAAATAGTCCTTATGGTATCCCCGTAGCTCTTCCTTGGCTCTTGAAGTTTGATCCCTTTACCATCCCTCGATAGCACTGATATCTCAGGCTTGACATTGGAAAGAAGATCAAACCTCCATGCTATAACTTGCATAAAAATTTTCTTCAGCCCATTATCGGCATTACCGTGCAAAACACCTTAAGTTTTCAAGGTCATCACTCGCCTCAAACCTTTACGGAACAATCGAAGCTCTTAACCTTCGGCACTAACACACAACAGCAACCAACTCTAAGTCAATCTTCAGATAACTTTTCTTGTACCTCTTATTCGCCTTAAAACACACTTAGAACTTTGTTGGTGTGCATTTACGCATCTCCCCAGCGTGTCACCAAGGCATTATGAAACGCAACATATGTTTTGGTCGGGTTCGACAAAACCAACACACAGATTGTTGACAGTCCTTCTCAAAACTCCTCGAACCTCTTCACAATGACGTAACACGGGCTTCCCTTCCAACACGGATAACATTAGCTCCCGATGTTCAACAATACACCGAGCTACTGTTCTACACTTGTAGCACCCTGGAGAACCACAAGTTCTCCCCCACTTGGATCATTCTTACTTCTGCAGACAATGGTTAAACAACAAACACGTACCGACAGTGTCTTCACACACATGTCGCGTACAAGGGAACAACCAACATTAGACACTTGGCCGGATGGACCGACCTGCTCTGATACCACTTTGTAACGCCCCCATTCTATACCCCAAAATAATCACATATCAAATCATATAGTCACGAATATAAGTATTTTATTTTTCATCAGAGTATATTTACATTAAGGTATAAAAGAAGTGCGTCACAATACCCACGAAACGACCACATGAATATTAAGGTTTAAAAAGAATTAACTCAAAAGGGGTAAATCTCAACTAAAAATAAACGCATGATTCTTCGAAATTACATATTCATGTTTTCTCTTAAAGCGGAAGACTAAAACATATATATATTCACTTAAGACATGACAAAACGTAATTACATGTCATCTGGTTGTTCACAACTTCATTCACATACAAACAAAACATCAAAAGACATTTTACAAGCCTATCTACCCAAAGTTACATATCAGAGCGACCGACACGAGGGAAAAGAACTATACTCCAAAGGAAACCTCCAGCAGATCCTAATCTGCAATGCCTCGTAGGGCATTATAAAACAACAGAAGGGTGAGAAACATGTCATAATAATCAAGGCATAAGATATATATATATATATATATATATATATATATATATATATATATATATATATATATATATATATATATATATATATATATATATATATATATATATATATATATATATATATATATATATATATATATATATATAAATGTATAAGTACTAAATGCCTATACCTCATACTTATTCACTACAATGCATAACCATAGATTCTCACCGCATCAAATACACATAGACATAATCGCTCACACTCAACCGTCTATTCATCGGTTAATATCTTTCACATTTATTTATTTGTTAACGCATCTCATCAATTCCTGCACATAGGCATATTTACATATGACAATCGCGATCATACCATGCGATTCATATTAGACTCATCACTACCCTCAATCCTTTTTCCAGACTATGGGTACGTCGCTTATGCTCTACCGGGAACAACGTCTCGGCCATTCTACCCCGGTAACTACCTCACTAAGAACGACGCGTCGTCGTTCTACCCTAGTGAGTAGAATCTCTCTACATATACATCGACCTCATTCTCATATTGACTAGACGCAATAAATATATATATATATATATATATATATATATATATATATATATATATATATATATATATATATATATATATATACACATACCCTAATACCTTCTCAATGTAATATTTCCAATTTATCATATGGAGATGATAATGCACTCATAGAGACCGACACCTCGATCCTATGCAGCTACAACCACGGTACCGACTCATTCATCCGTCAGATTCTCTTAGAATTCACTCCTCTCGCACTTATGCGGTTACACTATAACTCATCAGATTTTCCTAGGAATCAAATATAACCATCGCATCAAGCGAGGTTCTGCAGATCCTACACGGGATCAAATATAACCATCGCATCAAGCGAGGTTCTGCAGATCCTACACGAGATCAAATATAACCATCGCATCAAGCGAGGTTCTGCAGATCCTACACGGGATCAAATATAACCATCGCATCAAGCGAGGTTCTGCAGATCCTACACGGGATAAAATATAACCATCGCATCAAGCGAGGTTCTGCAAATCCTACACGGGATCAAATATAACCATCGCATCAAGCGAGGTTCTGCAGATCCTACACGGGATCAAATATAACCATCGCATGAAGCGAGGTTCTGCAGATCCTACACGGGATCAAATATAACCATCGCATTAAGCGAGGTTCTGCAGATCCTACACGGGATCAAATATAACCATCGCATCAAGCGAGGTTCTGCAGATCCTACACGAGATCAAATATAACCATCGCATCAAGCGAGGTTCTGCAGATCCTACACGGGATCAAATATAACCATCGCATCAAGCGAGGTTCTGCAGATCCTACACAGGATCAAATATAACCATCGCATCAAGCGAGGTTCTGCAGATCCTACACGGGATCAAATATAACCATCGCATCAAGCGAGGTTCTGCAGATCCTACACGGGATCAAATATAACCATCGCATCAAGCGAGGTTTTGCAGATCCTACACGGGATCAAATATCACAAATGCATACATATTCGCAAATATATTATCATGCATTCACAATGTGTATTATATTCATCATTCATTACAATTACCATGCATTTTTATTCAATTCTAAACAATGCATAATTTGCCCAAAGGCCACGATTCAAAATCACATTCATACACTAGGATTCACGCCTTACGGCTACCCCCAGCACATCCCAAACCAGCATATAAGCTATTAAGTTAAAGAAAGGGTCGGTCGCAACCGAAACCACAAGCCACGACGGCACCACGCGACAGGGAAAATTCATCCTGTTACGTTCGCTACACGCTCGCCTAGCGAGCTGCTAGCGAACGTTCGCCACCTTCTCGCCTAGCTAACTGCTAGCGAGCAAGAACAAAAGTTGCATACTTCGTTCACTACCTCGTTCGCCACAGCGAACCCCCAGCGAGTCATTCGCTACTCCATTCGCTGCCAGCGAAGGAGACCAAAACACCACTGTCCCAAGTCTGGGACCATTCGCTACGAACTCGCCTAGCGAGCTGCTAGCGAGTCGTTCGCTGCGTGCTCGCCTAGCGAGTCGCCTGCAAACAACAACATTCAGTTCTGCTCCAACTCTTCCAAAATCACCGGAATCACCCGATTAAATCCAATGTTATTCCAATAGCCTTAGCCTAACATATATCGACTAATATACGGTATCTAAACACGATTCTAACCGTTAAAAAAACGATTTCTATCGATTAATCCAACTTCGACCTAAAAATGGAAAGTATGGAAAACTACCAAACGATTCTAATTTACCACATATATGACCTTATACATTATTAAGATGATAAGCATTCTCACCCTTACCTGATTAATTGCAAGCTTTGGTTGATCTTGATGATTTTCGAAGTTTCCTCTTCTTTCTCCTCTTTTTCTCTTCTCCTTCTTTCTTTCTCTTTTCTTTCCTCCCTTTCTTTTCTTATCTTTTCTTTCTATTTCTATTCTTTATATTTCTTTCCATACTATTTCCTCCAATACACCTATTATTCCAATCAATTTCCATAACCCATTCACTTAACCATTAATTGAGACTGTCCGAAATATTTCCCACTAAACTTTCCAAAACTCTACAAATGATAAAATAACATAATATGTAGACTTAACATATTATCACACTATCCCATAATTAAAATAATTCCAATAACTAAATTAATTAGTTAAAACGAAATTGGGCTGTTACACATATCGTAGATGCGGTATCCTTTTTGATTAAAAGGATAACCGACAAAGATACCGGGTTTGGCTCGTTCATCGAATTTGTGTTGAATGTTCATATTTTTGGCAAAACAGAGACATCCAAACACACGAAGTGATGAGTATGAAGGAGGAGAACCGAGTAAAATTTGATGAGGAGATTTATATTTCAGGATGGGAGTAGGGAGTTTGTTTATGAGATAAGCGGCAGTGAGAACGCATTCACCCCAAAAGGAAAGAGGTAATTTCGCTTAGAAACGTAATGCTCTTGCGACGTCGAGAAGATGACGATGCTTGCGCTCCACAACGCCATTTTGTTGAGGGGTTGCAACGCAGCTGCGTTGATGAATAATGCCATGATCATGAAACCATGTTTGGAGTTGTTTAGAAAAAAACTCCGAACCATTGTCGGAACGAATAGCTTGAAGTTGGGGAAGGAAGATGCCCCCATCGCCGGAATTAATTTTATTAATTTTAGTGTTGAATTGGCGATTGATTTGATTAAAAAAATGAATTAGCATAGTAAATGTTTCAGATTTATGTTGCATGAGATATAACCAAGTACATCGTGAATAATCGTCGACAATTGTTAAAAAATATCGTGATCCATTGTGTGATGGAGTAGAGAATGGACCCCAAATATCGACATGAATTAACTCAAAACAATGAGATGAGTATGATGTTCTTGAAGAAAAAGGTAAACGTGGTTGTTTTGCACGCGGACAAACGTCACAAATAAAATCTTTATTCGCATTAATATTTGGAGAGTTCTTAACAATAAATTGAAAGCGGGAAATAGATGGGTGACCGAGGCGTAAATGCCATAGGTCAACCTTATTACATTGCTTAGAACTAAAAAAAGGAACTAGATGGATGGTCAAGGCAATATTGATCCTTGTCATCTTTATTTAATGATGGTTCTTCATTCAGGTAGAAGAGTCCATTCCGAGCACTACCCCGACCAATCGTCTTCTTCGTTGCTCGGTCCTGAAATATGCAACCAGAGGATGAGAAAATAATATCACAATGTATTGATTTTGTTAATTGTGAAAGAGATAATAGATTATATTTGAAAGATGGAATGTGATAAACATTCGTGAGTGTAAGTGACGGCGAGCAATGAATATTGCCGATGTGTTGCACGGACGCGTGAGAGCCGTCGGGTAATTGAACAAGTATATTTTTATGAACAGGTGAATATGAAGAAAAATAAGAAAGAGATGTGCATATGTGATTTGAAGCGCCAGAATCAATAATCCAAGAAAAAGGAACACAAGTAAAGGCGGTACCTGCTAAATTCACAGATGATCCCATAGTGTCCTCTTTGGCTAAGAGAGATAGGAGTTTTTGGTATTGTGCGCTTGAGAGTTGAGTAGCGAAAGTAGATGAGAATGCTTCAGATTTCTTTGGTGGCTTATTTGGAAAGCCATGAATCTGATAGCAAGTAGTAATAGTGTGACCATGCTTATTGTAATTCTCACAGTACGGACGCTACCGTTTGCCTTGAGTGCGATACTGCACTTTAGAAGCTTGAAGCGCTGCTGATTCCTCAGCAGGGAGGGGTCGAAAATTAATCTCTTATTGTTTCTCTTCCTGGCGTACGATGTTATAAATGCGTTGAATTGAAGGAAAAGGATCCATGAGGAGAATTTGGCTACGGACGACCGAGAATCGGTCATGGACGCCCTGAAGAAATTCCATGGCCCGATCCTGATTTTGTTGATCAATAATACTCTTGGCATTACCGCAGATGCACGGATTGATAGGTGCGATGGAATGGAGTTCATCCCAGAGAGATTTCAACTGAGTGAAATACAGAGATATAGACATGCCGTTTTGTTTTAGGGCAGAGATAGATTGTTTCAATTGATAGATTTTCGGAGCGTTGGACTGAGATAAACGATCCTTGAGATCGGTCCAGATTTATGCCGCCGTTTCAGCATAGAGAATGCTAGGGCGAATCTCGGTTGAAACCGAGTTGAGAATCCAGCTTGCAACCATATCGTTACAGCGGCGCCACTTAGAGATATCATCGGCCTTCTTTGGACAGGTTAGGGTTCCATCGACAAACCCGAATTTGTTTTTGGCACGAAGTGCCATTGTTACGGCTCGGTTCCATGAACCATAGTTGTCGACCGTGAGCAGAGGTGTAACAAGTACAGTTGCAAGGTTGTCTGAATGATGGATGACGCATGGATCGGTGTTGGAGGTGGTGGCGGATTGGTCCATGATCGGCGGGTTTTGTGAAGGGGTTGAGGTGCTGGGTGGTGGAACATCAGACATGATGATGCGAGTGAGTGAGTGAGTCGATGAAGAAGGATTGAAACAGGATGATAAACACAAACTGAGGGAGATTAACCAGAGAAAGACTGATACCATATAAAGAAAAGAATGAATTGATACATAAAAGAAAGCACTTGAATATTGTATCGGAATTTCGTTGTGTTATTTATTCTTGTAATGATGTACATATATATATATATAAGAGTACAAGAATCTGTATACTAATTGCCTATAATTGTCTAGTCTATAATTTCCTATAATAGAGATCCTATTTTAAAAACCATTATGATGCAATTTCCTGATATACTTTGACAGCTTATATTGCCAGCACATGTTTGCTTGGGTTTGACCTTCTTGAATGTGAATAATATGTGCTTATCCTTAACAAATGGTGAGGCTAGTGTCAATAAGGATTGGAATGGATCTGAAGTGGAGGCTGAGCAGCAAGAACATAAACGACGAAAGTGTCATACCCTAAATTTGTCCTACCCTTTTGTAAATATTTTCGCATTTATTGTTTCATGCCGTTTAGACACGTGCCCACCCAAAATAGGGCGTTTTTCAAAAAAAATTCTTTCTGACCAATTAAGGCGTGACACGTGGCCTAACAACCTTTTGTGAATATTATCTTCTTAAGCTTTTTTCTATTTTAAAATATTACTAATAATGTTTTAGTAATTAATTTTTCATTTTTATATATATTCCTTTTAATATTTATTTAATGATTATTATTAATATTTATGTTAATATATCAATTTAATTGTTACTTATTATATTTGTTAATATTTAATTGTTTTGTTAATATTTATTTATTTAGTCATGTTAATCAATATTGTAATCATTAGTTCATATTATTAGTTTTTGTTTATTACTAATTAGTTTGGTTAATTGCTGAAAAATTATAAAAGAAAATAGAAGAAATCTGGATTGTGAATAAGGCCCATGTTCTGCAGCCCATAGAGTGTCCAAAGGGATCGGGTGGCTCTTTAAAAGGGATGAAGACCTAATTTTGGAGGGGCACTGTTCACTATCATCTCCGAAGAACAAGAAAACAACCTCCGTTTGGAAACCCACTCCCAAACCCTAATTTTCGAAGTAACTGTTCATCTTCCGCCTCTACTCAAATCGGCGCCGCCCTTTTCCTCAATGAAACCTTCAGTCCTCACCATCGATCTTCTCCGCCACCTCAAACCCTCACGAAATCCCTTAACCTCCTTCTTCTTCATCTACCATTGAAACCTCTGACCAAACACTATCATTCTCAATCGCCAAGCACCATCATCTGCGACAACGACAACAAAACAACAAATCCTGACATTGACAAAGACTTGCAGCAATCCTCGTCAGAATCGACAAGGGGGTTTCAGATATTCATTGGGAAAGGAGGAAACAAGCATCAGAGCTTCTAAACAACCGCCAGTTTTTCTTCCACCCACAACGTTAACAGCACGGCAAGGCTGCGTTCGTTGTGAGGATCCATTGTGGGTTCATCGTGGAGCTAGCTCTGAATACGTCGTTGTTCCGTCGCGGTAATAACTCAAAACGATCTTCTGTTGTTGTGATTTGGTGTCCCTGTACCATTATATCAGGTTGATCAACTTTTGGAATGCCCCTTTTTGCAGGGGATGTTGCTTAGAACGATTCTTTATATTCTTTTGATAGTTTGTTGACATTGGTCTTATTGTCAAAATAACAGATGTGTTAAATCTCTGGGCTATCTATTACACTTTCGTTTAGCTTTTGCAACTACCACCGTTGTATGCGAATCAATTATGCTATGTTTTTTCTGGTGTACATCAGTACGTTATATGTGAATCAATTGTGTTGTGTTTTTCTGATTTGTACATTAGTATGTTGGACTGCTCTCCTTAATTTCAATTTTTGTTTCGGGTTTCTCGTACTGCTTGTTTGTGTGGCTAGTTTGTGCAGGTTGTAAATTTGGAACAACACCTAAATCCAGTAACTGCTCTGAATATTTTCATCACAACAAGCGATGCGACACAACAACATCGGCCTTGTACCCCTCATACATATGACAACGATGGCATACCGTTGAGAGAATAAAGGGGAAGATGAGGAATGGTTTTCAGCAGCAACAATAGCTCAGTTACAATAGCAACAAGCTTGGTATCGGCGACACGCGCATGACGGAGCCTCAGCGGTCTTCAAATCCCTGTTTCGGCATCAACTCGCTGCTACAAATTTCATAACACCACATGCTGATAACGACATAGGAGCTCTTCGGTATTGTTTCGCTTGGTGGTTCCAGTTGCTAATGTTGGTTACAAGAAGGAGGTTTCAGATTTGGGGTTACAATGCAGCTTCACAACCTGTTGGTTGTAGCTTTAAAATTGGAAGGGCAAAATGGACATAGGCAGCAGCTCAACAACTCAACTTTACTTCAGGAACAACCACAACATAACATGTTCAGATCCTCTGCGACTTTACAATAATGACGGAAAAGGACTCGACGTTGGCTGTAGAGAAATGTGTATGACTTGGTTTTCTTCTTGTCTGCAACAACAATATGTTTATCTCATTGAGGTTATCATGTTGAACCGAATCATTCTGGTTACGCGTACGGTTAGTGGCGAGTTGTGGCGAAAATTTTGACAAACGCGAGTCACTGTTCAATAGCCTTTCTATCATAGAATTACTTGTGACATTCCTGTATCAATTTATTTTCGTTACATTTCAAATACAGTGTGCTTATGTGATGCAGGTTTGGATATGATGCGCATAAAAATCTTACCCGTGTGCAGTATTGAAATTTTATTACTAATTTGGTTCTATTTCTGATTATTATCGAGATTGTCGTTAGCATATCATAGCTTGTTTCATAGTAAGTATACTGAGTTTTATTGGTACAGATATGTTTTTAACCTGTATGTTGAAGATTTTATTATGAAAGTATGTCGATGTGCTGGTTTATGCTTACGGTTTGATATTGCGATAATGTCATTGTGCTCATATACGCTTTGTTGCAGAAAGTCACATGACGGTTTTTGTTGTTGCTATATCAGCTCACCTGCTTAAGACATTGATGATATATAGAACTGAATATACAAATAATGACTATATTGTTTTGTTTAAATGGTTTGGCTAGGATTTCATTCTAAGTTTAACTTGCAATTACACTATTTTTAGTTATGTTCCTTGTAAGAAGTACATGAGATATTAGTAATACCTATGGGGTCGGCTAGAATTAGGTGTAGATGTCGTCGACTTGGATTGCCGCGTTTTCACAAGAGGTATGAGTGATATCATGTGGCCTTCCTTTCTCCTGTTTTAGGCAATTGTTTTGTTTTTGTTTTAATAACTAATTATAATAAGCTCTTGTATTATATATTTTATATACAAAATTAATTAAACGTAGTGATTAGGTATAATATTTTTAAACTATGATTATTATTGACTAATTGACAATTTATACACTTAATCAAGTTTTCTATTTTTATAATCCATCACGAAAATTAAACTCTCAAGGTCTAGCACCTCTTGGGTTTTTGAGTAATTATTATTGGGGCGTACGCCTTGGATAATATTGTTCGTTTTTTCTTCGTTTTAAAATATGCTTTTAATCATTTGAACAAAAATATATTATAGGAGTCTAGCACTCCGTGTGATATGTTCTTTGTTTATTCAAACAATTTTTCCTAAATTAAATCAAAATCATTCCTCCGTTTATTAAGTAACTTATTTTATAAGATAATTTCAAAATAGATTTTCTTTTAAATAGAAAGAATTTTGAGGCAATAATATTTCTTAAGCATGTTTAATCGAATCTTTTTTAGTTAAATTTCAGCAAATTAAATCTTTGAAGTCTAGCACTCCTTGGATTTTTGGACAATCATTATTGAGGTGTACACCTTAAATTATGTATTATTCGACTTTTCGTTTTTTTTATACGCTCTTTCTAGGCAAAGAAATATCATAGGAGTCTAGCACTCCGTGTGATATTTTCATTGTTCATTTAAACAAATTTCTATAAATCGAATGAAAAAGGTGTCGTCGAGATCTAGCATTTCGATGATACCCCAATTAATTGGTTGTGAGGCTTACGTCTCATTTATCAAATAATTGTCATTTCTCTTATTTTCAAATCCAATCTCGCATTCTTTTCTCTCGTACCACAAATTCTTTTCATACCTCATTTCACTTCAAATCATTTTCAAAACTATACCTTTCGATTCAATTCTCCAAAATATCTTTCTCGATCGAAAGAAGAAGGTTCTTGGAATCTAGCATTCCTTGAATTTTTGAGTGAATAGCTCTTGAGGCACGCTCTTGAGTTGTTATTCACACAACCTTTCGACTTTTTCAAACTCAAACATTTTCCAACGCTCTCCTAAGACGAATGCTCGCACGCATTCGCAATCCACATTTCGCACACACCTCACAATTCCTCGTGGTTTCGACATTAGGGGCACCCTTAGGGACTAATATCGTTTCTCACAATCTTAACCCTTGACACGTCGTCAAGTCGGTTTCATTTTCAATCAAATCTTCGACACGTTGTCGAGCCACTTTCAAATCAACTCCCTTTGGCCTCGCATGCCATTTTTTCGATTCGATCCTTTCATAAACATTTTTAAAACTTACGAAAGAGAGATATTCTTAGAACCTAGCATTCTTTGAATATTCGAATGAGTAGCTCTCGAGGCGCGCCCTTGAGTTTGTTATTAGTTCATTCTTTCGATTTCAAAGCATCCAACTCTTTATCTTCAACTTATTCAGTCAATTCCCGAAAGAATTGAGTTCCTGGAATCTCGCATTCCTTGAATTCTTGAGTGACAAGCTCTTGAGGCGCGCTCTTGGGTTGCTTGTCAGTCACCCTTTCGTCTCTTTCTCAAACTTCCAATCTATTCAACCTCACCTTTTTGTGGTTGTTACCACGAACTACGGACGCTCTGATTCTTTATTCATTCTTGAATATAAGATACGTAGGCACAAGATTACGATGATCTTGGAGAGCACATTTCCCATTCTTTCCTCTATTCTACACTTCTATCTTCCTTCATTATTCCCCCATCCTTTCTCGTAGTCGAACTACGACACTCTGATTTCTCATTCTCGTCCGAATGAGCATACGTAGGCACAAGGGTCCCAATCCTTGGCGAGCACCCTATTCTCTAACCAACTATTTCTCCTTGCGTCTTTAACCTTTTAACCTACCAATTCTACCTTTATCAACGAGAAGAAAAACAAGTAAACCTAAACAACACTCGCCACATTTACCTTAAGAGGTTCCCGTCGAGTACGACGGACGTGAGGGGTGCTAATACCTTCCCCTCACGTAACCGACTCCCGAACCCGGAACTTGGTTGCGACAGCCCTGTTCCTATCCTTTTCGTTTCAAGAGGTTTTCTCGATATTTTCGTCTCCCGTTTATTCGGGAAAAATAAAGTTCGGTGGCGACTCTGTCGAACCGCATTTCCGTCCTTTCGCGCGAGGGTCGTTTTCTCCGAAATGTCTCCGTGATTTTTCGAGGTGCGACAACTTGAGACTCTGCTGGGGACATTTTGCTCCATGAAAAGAGAGAGTCAAGCCTATCTTTTGGTTTGTGAGGAGTGTTTGTTTTTGTTTGTTTTCTCCTTGTTTACGTATTCGTTCTCTTGTGGATCTTTATTTGCGCTTGTTATCTTAGCCTGTCGGTTCTTGGGATGACATCATGAGTAAGGCTCTACGCCCGAGCTTAGGTAAAAGCAGAGAGAACACTTAGTTTAAAATTGGTAGTCGAGTAGTGTTAGTCATCAAGGATTCGCTCCTTGTGTGCCTAGCATGAAAGCTCCTCCAGAGGAGACCTATTCGTAGATCTCGTTGTAACACAGCTAGCCTGTTACACGACTTGATTAATGAAGGGTCCGTGATTCTGGGAACCTTTTGTTAACACCAGTTCCGATAATGGTGGTCGTGTAGTGTTAGTCTCCAAGGACTCGCTCCTTGTGCGCCTAGCATGAGGACCCCGCTCATGAGAGACTTTATCGTCATTATCGTCGTAATACAGCTAGCCTGTTGCGCAACGCTAATATGACTAGTGTCCGTGATCCTGGGAACCAAACGTAGAAACCATCCCGTAAGTGGGTTTATGGGTAGAATGTTTAGATCTTCCCACATAGGTCGTATCAGTCAGTTTCTTGGATCGAAAATTGTGGTTACTCCTCTGTTACAGTTACCAGCTTCAGGAGCTGTTTGAACTGTGATCCTGTGATCCTGGATCTTGTATCTTGCATTGCATCCTGCATATCATTTGCATTGCATTTCATATGTCGTGCATTTTGCATTTCCAGTCCTTCAACAGAATCTTATGTCTTCTTTCCTTCCTCTCCAGTAAATCAAGCTGATTCCTCGACACCAGTACGCAACTAGAGCCAATACCAGACGAATGATGGAGCAGATTCAGCAGGAGCAAGCTGCCTTCAGGGAAGAGTTGGATTCTATGAAAGGAAAGATCGACCAGATCCTCGAAGTCATCCTCGCGGCCAGAAGAGAGGAAGAACAGCGTGAAGCCGCTGCTGTCGTCAACAACAATGGTCAAGGACAGGGGTCTACTGCCATCCCTTTGGTTCCAATTCCAAATCCTCATGGGATGCCGTTGAACTTCAATAACGCAGCCGAAGGGAACACTTCTCTGCCAATCCCAGCGCCTGGAGTTACTGTTGGAGTTATCCTGCACGCCCAGCCTACTGCTGTGCAAATCCCAGTTCCTCATATCGAAGATACTCTGATGGATCAGTATGACGACGTTTAGAACTATCATGCTGCTATCCCCATTGCCAGTCCTGTCGCCGCTCAGGATTCTGAAGCCATGAAGATGTGCCGAGATCTAGCCGAGAAACTCCGAGCCATGGAGGGGCATAACTCAAATTCTTTCAGTGCTCTGGAATTGTGCTTGGTGCCTGATGTTGTCATTCCTCCCAAGTTCAAGGTGCCCGAATTTTCGAAGTACAAAGGTCTTAGTTGCCCAAATATTCACCTGAAGATGTACTGTCGCAAGATGGTTGCCTATGCCAGAGATGAAAAGCTCATGATTCATTGCTTCCAAGACAGTTTGTCTGGGGCATCACTCGAATGGTATATGCAGCTGGAACGTAACAGTGTGGGCACTTGGGCCGAGCTAGCCGATGCATTTGTCAAGCAGTACAAATACAATACCGATCTTGCTCTGAATCGTACTCAGCTTCAGAGTATGACTCAGAAGGATAGTGAATCCTTCAAGGAGTACGCGCAACGATGGAGAGAGCTAGCCGCGAGGGTGCATCCACCTCTTGTTGACCGTGAACTGATTGACATCTTCATGGGTACTTTACAAGGCCAATACTACGAAAAGCTGATCGATAGTGTCTCCGCTGGATTCTCTGACTTGGTGATCGTTGGTGAGAGAATTGAAGAAGGGTTGAAGAGTGGAAAGATCCCAGGAGGTTATAACAACCAGGCCAATGCCAAGAAGCCTTTTAATGGATACAAGAAGAAGGAGGGCGAAACAAATGCCATCTTTCTGCAGAAAGGGCAAGCTTCTCAACAAGCTCTTGCTCCTATGCCTTATGAAGTTCCCTACTATCAGTATTCATATGTGGCTGCTGCGCAATATGCTCCAATGCCTTATCAGCCAGCTGTTCAAGCAGTGCAAGCTCAGATACCACGGCAACAGGCTCCTCAGCAACAAGCCTACAACCAGCAAGGATATCAGTATCCTCCTCAGCAACAGCAGATGCAAGCAACTCAGCAACGACAAGGTACTCGCCCACAACGTCTACAGAGAACATGGAGGCCAGATAGAGTCTTTGATCGTCTACCAATGACATATGCCAAAATCTTTGCTCAGTTGATGGAGAAGAAAGATATTGTTCCGAGATATTTGGCTCCTCCAACTGTCATTCCTGCCGATTACGATGCAAATGCTCATTGTGAGTTTCATAAGGGCGCTCCAGGTCATACCATTGAGGACTGCAGAGCTTTCAAGCACATAATTCAAGACATGATCGACAGGGATGCTATCAACTTCAACGGGAAGTCTCCAAATATCATCAACAATCCGATGCCACCAGTCAACTAGTGCCAACATCAGATCGATTCCAGTCAAGTTCATTCCCCGAAGAAGTTCGTCATATTGCCATTTCATATTTCTCATTTCTTATGTTTTGTCTTTGCTTATTTAAGTATTGTATGCTTTGAACAATTGCCATTCGTACTTGGTTTTCATTAATGTATCGTTTATGCATGTTTTGAATTAGTTATGTCGTATTCGCTCATTTCCTACTTATCACCAACACGTTTATTCACTCCACTCTATTCACTGTTGTTTAGCTTGATTTGAGGGAGGATGATGAAAACGAGATACCCATAATTGCAAATCGTATGCTTTCAGACCGAATCTCTTCAATGATGTACAGGCATTGCTTCAAATCCCCAAACACTGGAGATATAAGGAGTTAATCCCTAGTAAACAATTCAAGCCTAGGAGTAGCAGTTTCCTTCGGATATTCGAACCTTTACACTCAATCTGGGGCAGGGTAGTGTTCAGTTAATCCAATAATGCATGCAAATCAACAAAGAAAAATCCAAAAGACGACTGTTCATCAAAGACCCATGACATGGCAGTCACAACCTTCCCAAAATTCAAATAAGAATCAAAAGCCTGCTAAGTCAGACACCTCATAGGGGACTTAGGCAAAATCAAGGCATTCCCGATGGATCTGACAAGCAAAGTCAATTCATGCAAAAGTTAGGGATCAAAAAAACAAAAGTAAAAGAAGACCTCGAAACCCTCAACAAAAACAAAATAATATTCAGTGGCCACCCAAACCAAAAGGGGCACCGACATCCATCGAAAAACCAAAATAAGGTGACTGCCACGACGAGCAAACCTTGAATCATAAAGTTTACACCGTCAAGATAGGTGCAGAATTAACTGAACGCAGGACTGGAGATCGTTAAGAAGAAGGGGTGGGTACAAATCATACTTTGAGCCTAATATCCTTTGTTTCATAACCGTGAACCAGACCATTTTACAGCCCTCGAAAGACCTAATTGAGGCGAGTTTTATTCTGAAAGCATACTATCGCAAGGTTGCGTAACCTGACTCCTCACATGATTGCTAATCATCAGCATTGGTGTCACTATCCTTGCAATATCTTTTACACCAATCAAAGTTAGCACAACGTTTGGGCTAACTGTCCGTTCGTCTCACTACTATAACACTTTCAAATAAGCAATATTTTTTTCAAATTTGCATCGAACTTTGCATTAATTATTACCATTTGTGAATGTACAATGTTAATTGCAAATCAGTGCTAGGTATTCAAGGACACCTCAACAAAAAACAATCAAGGAGGAACTTGACTTTCAGTGGTTGGCACAAAGCAAGGCTACCTCAAAACTCACAGGCTGGGGCAAATTATTCAACAGCTCAAGCGGGGGCATATCATTAACAAGTTCAGACTGGGGCAAGACCAGGTCGTCCTGACCATCAAGCAGAGTTGCAACCTTCTCTGAAGCAAATTCATGACAAATCACCAAGTACCCAAACTTGGGGCATATAGAGTATCTCCGTCTGCTTCAACAAATTGCGTGTCGAGGAAGTCAATCCCTCCCACCACCCAAAGTCCAATCCACATTGGCAACTACCGAAAATCCACCACGCTGGCATTTCCACCTGCATTTCCAATCACTTGTCTGCAATCATGTTGCATTCGCTATCATAAGCATCTTGCATCATATGCATACCCAACCATATCATACTTCCCCGGCTCTTGTATCTTCGCGCGTCAGCATTTGCATTTGCACTTCCACTCGTATGGAATATCATTTATCATCCAACATTCATATATGCAAGTCAAGGTCTAGGATCAATCTTGAAGGTTTCCAAGACCATCATCAGCCCAATCAGGGGCATCTTCCACAACATCTTCAAAGCAATCATCAGCCCAGTCAGGGGCAATCTTCTGCAATTGTGGGTCTCTCCCATCAAAATTCGAAGTTATTCAAAGCAAGATTCAGCCCAGTCAGGGGCGTTTTTCAAAGACCATGGGCGTCTCCCATGACGTATTTCAACCTTGTGGTTGATCAGATCTTCAAATCAACATTCAGCCTAGTCAGGGGCATACCATTCAAGACCGGGGGTGTTCCCCACGAAGCTGTTCAACCTTTTGTTGGGCAAATCCAAGAATTTCAGTACAAGATCCAACCCGAGCAGGGGCATCTTCAGCAAAACCGTGAGCGTTCCTCATGAAGTTGTTCAGCCTTTTGTTGAGCAAACCAAGACATCAAGACAAGCTCAGCCCAGTCAGGGGCATCCTCTTTAGAATTCATGGGCGTAACTATGAAATCATTTCGGCAAAACTATGATCTCCAAACAAGACGGTGGGCGTACCCCGTTGATTCATTTCAATTCAATCTTCCTCTTGGGTGTTCCCTAATGAGTTGTATATAGAAAGCGTGACTGTTGTCAATTGCTTTACTATCATCCTTTTGGTGATAGCCGAACTTCGTCGGTTCAACCTAGCCTGCATCCTTTTGGTGTTGGTAGCCTTCAGTTTGTGTTTTCCCTATCATCCTTTTGGTGGTAGTGGCTGGTGTGAGTTTCGCTCCGTCATCCTTTTGGTGGTGGGTCTGGCATTTCGTCGATGTCAGATTGTGCGATTGTGTGTTGTGTTTCGCTCTGTCATCCTTTTGGTGGTGGGTCTGGTATTTCGTCGATGTCAGATTGTGCGATTGTGTGTTGTGTTTCGCTCCGTCATCCTTTTGGTGGTGGGTCTGGCATTTCGTCGATGTCAGATTGTGCGATTGTGTGTTGTGTTTCGCTCCGTCATCCTTTTGGTGGCGGGTCTGGCATTTCGTCGATGTCAGATTGTGCGATTGTGTGTTTGTGTTTGCCCTATCATCCTTTTGGTGATAGTGGCTGGTGTGAGTTTCGCTCCGTCATCCTTTTGGTGGTGGGTCTGGCATTTCGTCGATGTCAGATTGTGCGATTGTATGTTGTGTTTCGCTCCGTCATCCTTTTGGTGGTGGATCTGGCATTTCGTCGATGTCAGATTGTGCGATTGTGTGTTGTGTTTCGCTCCGTCATCCTTTTGGTGGCGGGTCTGGCATTTCGTCGATGTCAGATTATGCGATTGTGTGTTGTGTTTCGCTCCGTCATCCTTTTGGTGGTGGGTCTGGCATTTCGTCGATGTCAGATTGTGCGATTGTGTGTTGTGTTTCGCTTCGTCATCCTTTTGGTGGGGGGTCTATCATAATCATTAATGATAGATTGTGTGATGTTTGTTTATGTTCCGCTCCGTCATCCTTTTGGTAGTGGGTCTATCATAATCATTAATGATAGATTATGCGATAGTTTGTGTGAATTTCGCTCCGTCATCCTTTTGGTGGGGGGTCTGTCATGGTCATTAATGTCAGATTGTTGCGGTTATGTTTTGCTTTATCATCCTTTTGGTGATAATAGCCGAGTGTGTTTCATCTCATTACCCTTCTGATGATGACGACTTTTGCCTATTTATTCACAATTTACTCAGAGGTTTACCTCGTCCAGCATTTTCAACTCTCAAGCATCTTTTTTTTTTCTTTCTTCTTTCGGACAAATTCAGGGTCTTTTTATATCTAATTGACTTCTACCTCAGGAATGTGAACGCCAATGCAGTTCATTTTCCTAGGTTTAAGCCTATTAGATAGGGGCATCTGTCATACCCTAAATTTGTCCTACCCTTTTGTAAATATTTTCGCATTTATTGTTTCATGCCGTTTAGACACGTGCCCACCCGAAATAGGGCGTTTTTCAAAAAAAATTCTTTCTGACCAATTAAGGCGTGACACGTGGCCTAACAACCTTTTGTGAATATTATCTTCTTAAGCTTTTTTCTATTTTAAAATATTACTAATAATGTTTTAGTAATTACTTTTTCATTTTTATATATATTCCTTTTAATATTTATTTAATGATTATTATTAATATTTATGTTAATATATCAATTTAATTGTTACTTATTATATTTGTTAATATTTAATTGTTTTGTTAATATTTATTTATTTAGTCATGTTAATCAATATTGTATTCATTAGTTCATATTATTAGTTTTTGTTTATTACTAATTAGTTTGGTTAATTGCTGAAAAATTATAAAAGAAAATAGAAGAAATCTGGATTGTGAATAAGGCCCATGTTCTGCAGCCCATAGAGTGTCCAAAGGGATCGGGTGGCTCTTTAAAAGGGATGAAGACCTAATTTTGGAGGGGCACTGTTCACTATCATCTCCGAAGAACAAGAAAACGGCCTCCGTTTGGAAACCCACTCCCAAACCCTATTTTTCGAAGTAACTGTTCATCTTCCGCCTCTACTCAAATCGGCGCAGCCCTTTTCCTCAATGAAACCTTCACTCCTCACCATCGATCTTCTCGGCCACCTCAAACCCTCTCGAAATCCCTTAACCTCCGTCTTCTTCATCTACCATTAAAACCTCTGACCAAACGCTATCATTCTCAATCGCCAAGCACCATCATCTGCGACAACGACAACAAAACAACAAATCCTGACATTGACAAAGACTTGCAGCAATCCTCGTCGGAATCGACAAGGGGGTTTCAGATATTCATTGGGAAAGGAGGAAACAAGCATCAGAGCTTCTAAACAACCGCCAGTTTTTCTTCCACCCACAACGTTAACGGCACGGCAAGGCTGCGTTCGTTGTGAGGATCCATTGCGGGTTCATCATGGAGCTAGCTCTGAATACGTCGTTGTTCCGTCGCGGTAATAACTCAAAACGATCTTCTGTTGTTGTAATTTGGTGTCCCTGTACCATTATATCAGGTTGATCAACTTTTGGAATGCCCTTTTTTGCAGGGGATGTTGCTTAGAACGATTCTTTATATTCTTTTGATAGTTTGCTAACATTGGTCTTATTGTCAAAATAACGGATGTGTTAAATCTCTGGGCTATCTATTACACATTCGTTTAGCTTTTGCAGCTACCACCGTTGTATGCGAATCAATTATGCTATGTTTTTTCTGGTGTACATCAGTACGTTATATGTGAATCAATTGTGCTGTGTTTTTCTGATTTGTACATCAGTATGTTGGACTGCTCTCCTTAATTTCAATTTTTGTTTCGGGTTTCTCGTACTGCTTGTTTGTGTGGCTAGTTTGTGCAGGTTGTAAATTTGGAACAACACCTAAATCCAGTAACTGCTCTAAATATTTTCATCACAACAAGCGATGCGACGCAACAACATCGGCCTTGTACCCCTCATACATACGACAACGATGGCATACCGTTGAGAGAATAAAGGGGAAGATGAGGAATGGTTTTCAGCAGCAACAATAGCTCAGTTACAATAGCAACAAGCTTGGTATCGGCGACACGCGCATGACGGAGCCTCGGCGGTCTTCAAATCCCTGTTTCGGCATCAACTCGCTGCTACAAATTTCATAACACCACATGCTGATAACGACATAGGAGCTCTTCGGTATTGTTTCGCTTGGTGGTTCCAGTTGCTAATGTTGGTTACAAGAAGGAGGTTTCAGATTTGGGGTTACAATGCAGCTTCACAACCTGTTGGCTGTAGCTTCAAAATTGGAAGGGCAAAATGGACATAGGCAGCAGCTCAATAACTCAACTTTACTTCAGGAACAACCACAACATAACATGTTCAAATCCTCTGCGACTTTACAATAATGACGGAAAAGGACTCGACGTTGGCTGTGGAGAAATGTGTATGACTTGGTTTTCTTCTTGTCTGCAGCAACAATATGTTTATCTCATTGAGGTTATCATGTTGAACCGAATCATTCTGGTTACGCGTACGGTTAGTGGCGAGTTGTGGCGAAAATTTTGACAAACGTGAGTCACTGTTCAATAGCCTTTCTATCATAGAATTACTTGTGACATTCCTGTATCAATTTATTTTCGTTACATTTCAAATACAGTGTGCTTATGTGATGCAGGTTTGGATATGATGCGCATAAAAATCTTACCCGTGTGCAGTATTGAAATTTTATTACTAATTTGGTTATGTTTCTGATTATTATCGAGATTGTCGTTAGCATATCGTAGCTTGTTTCATAGTAAGTATACTGAGTTTTATTGGTACAAATATATTTCTAACCTGTATGTTGAAGATTTTATTACGAAAGTATGTCGATGTGCTGGTTTATGCTTACGGTTTGATATTGCGATAATGTCATTGTGCTCATATACGCTTTGTTGCAGAAAGTCATGTGACGGTTTTTGTTGTTGCTATATCAGCTCACCTGCTTAAGACATTGATGATATATAGAACTGAATATACAAATAATGGCTATATTGTTTTGTTTAAATGGTTTGGCTAGGATTTCATTCTAAGTTTAACTTGCAATTACACTGTTTTTAGTTATGTTCCTTGTAAGAAGTACATGAGATATTAGTAATACCTATGGGGTCGGCTAGAATTAGGTGTAGATGTCGTCGACTTGGATTGCCACGTTTTCACAAGAGGTATGAGTGATATCATGTGGCCTTCCTTTCTCCTGTTTTAGGCAATTGTTTTGTTTTTGTTTTAATAACTAATTATAATAAGCTCTTGTATTATATATTTTATATACAAAATTAATTAAACGTAGTGATTAGGTATAATATTTTTAAATTATGATTATTATTGACTAATTGACAATTTATACACTTAATCAAGTTTTCTATTTTTATAATCCATCACGAAAATTAAACTCTCAAGGTCTAGCACCTCTTGGGTTTTTGAGTAATTATTATTGGGGCGTACGCCTTGGATAATATTGTTCGTTTTTTCTTCGTTTTAAAATATGCTTTTAATTATTTGAACAAAAATATATTATAGGAGTCTAGCACTCCGTGTGATATGTTCTTTGTTTATTCAAACAATATTTCCTAAATTAAATCAAAATCATTCCTCCGTTTATTAAGTAACTTATTTTATAAGATAATTTCAAAATAGATTTTCTTTTAAAGAGAAAGAATTTTGAGGCAATAATATTTCTTAAGCATGTTTAATCGAATCTTTTTTAGTTAAATTTTAGCAAATTAAATCTTTGAAGTCTAGCACTCCTTGAATTTTTGGATAATCATTATTGAGGTGTACACCTTAAATTATGTATTATTCGACATTTCGTTTTTTTTATACGCTCTTTCTAGGCAAAGAAATATCATAGGAGTCTAGCACTCCGTGTGATATTTTCATTGTTCATTTAAACAAATTTCTATAAATCGAATGAAAAAGATGTCGTCGAGATCTAGCATTTCGATGATACCCCAATTAATTGGTTGTGAGGCTTACGTCTCATTTATCAAATAATTGTCATTTCTCTTATTTTCAAATTCAATCTCGCATTCTTTTCTCTCGTACCACAAATTCTTTTCATACCTCATTTCACTTCAAATCATTTTCAAAACTATACTTTTCGATTCAATTCTCTAAAATATCTTTCTCGATCGAAAGAAGAAGGTTCTTGGAATCTAGCATTCCTTGAATTTTTGAGTGAATAGCTCTTGAGGCACGCTCTTGAGTTGTTATTCACTCAACCTTTCGACTTTTTCAAACTCAAACATTTTCCAACGCTCTCCTAAGACGAATGCTCGCACGCATTCGCAATCCACATTTCGCACACACCTCACAATTCCTCGTGGTTTCGACATTAGGGGCACCCTTAGAGACTAATATAGTTTCTCACAATCTTAACCCTTGACACGTCGTCAAGTCGGTTTCATTTTCAATCAAATCTTCGACACGTCGTCGAGCCACTTTCAAATCAACTCCCTTTGGCCTCGCATGCCATTTTTTCGATTCGATCCTTTCATAAACATTTTTAAAACTTACGAAAGAGAGATATTCTTAGAACCTAGCATTCTTTGAATATTCGAATGAGTAGCTCTCGAGGCGCGCCCTTGAGTTTGTTATTAGTTCATTCTTTCGATTTCAAAGCATCCAACTCTTTATCTTCAACTTATTCAGTCAATTCCCGAAAGAATTGAGTTCCTGGAATCTCGCATTCCTTGAATTCTTGAGTGACAAGCTCTTGAGGCGCGCTCTTGGGTTGCTTGTCAGTCACCCTTTCGTCTCTTTCTCAAACTTCCAATCTATTCAACCTCACCTTTTCGTGGTTGTTACCACGAACTACAGACGCTCTGATTCTTTATTCATTCTTGAATATAAGATACGTAGGCACAAGATTGCGATGATCTTGGCGAGCACATTTCCCATTTTTCCCATATTCCACACTTCTATCTTCCTTCATTATTCCCCCATCCTTTCCCATAGTCGAACTACGACACTCTGATTTCTCATTCTCGTCCGAATGAGCATACGTAGGCACAAGGGCCCCAATCCTTGGCGAGCACCCTATTCTCTAACCACCTATTTCTCCTTGCGTCTTTAACCTTTTAACCTACCAATTCTACCTTTATCAACGAGAAGAAAAACAAGTAAACCTAAACAACACTCCCCATATTTACCTTAAGAGGTTCCCGTCGAGTACGACGGACGTGAGGGGTGCTAATACCTTCCCCTCATGTAACCGACTCCCGAACCCGGAACTTGGTTGCGACATCCCTGTTCCTATCCTTTTCGTTTCAAGAGGTTTTCTCGATATTTTCCTCTCCCGTTTATTCGGGAAAAATAAAGTTCGGTGGCGACTCTGTCGAACCGCATTTCCGCGCCTTTCGCGCGAGGGTCGTTTTCTCCGAAATGTCTCCTTGATTTTTTGAGGTGCGACAGAAAGCAACAGAGGAAAACCATAATCGAGGAAGCTTTAGATAGACATACTTTATGAAAATCGAAATCCCAATAAAGGTATGGCCATAAAATTTATCGCACCTAAAATTATAAATGGAGAGGTTGAGATTGAAATAGAGAAGGGAGATATTGCTTCTAGGTGAAGTTTTGGGAATCATCCCTTATCATGTATGTGCTTGGAGGGGAAGGTAGCATGAATTTGGTTAAACAATTCATGATTAAAAACTGGAATTTTGTACAGTTACCCGACATGTACTATCATGATAAAAGATATTTTTTACTTAAATTTAGATCACATAAGGATCAATGTGAGGGAAAAGCCTCATATATAGACGTGCTCGTTTTGATGATGTCAAAACTCAGCTATATAGAAAAATATATGTTGGACGTTGTCACCGTGTCATATTTGCATGTCTTGTCTTTCATAATTCAAACGCTCGTCAAAATCATGGTTGTTGCATATAGAGATGGCCAAATTTGTGTTTCATATAAGGTTGACTTAGTTGGTATTATTTGCCATACTATATGTTTCATCAAATGTGTCTAAATGCACGAAAATGAGCATTTTTGCCTATTTCAGAGTTTTGAGTTGACCCAAAACCTGCTCTGGTCGACTCACACAGCAAGTCATTTTAATGAATTAGTCTCAAGAGGGCTCGCGTCGACCCTCTGGTCGACTCATATTGTGATCATTTTCATTTGGCTAAAATTACATGTTGTGCGTCGACGCGTGCCTTGCTCTGGTCGATGCATGGTCCTGATTTCTGCACAATCTTGAATTCGGGTAAGCTCAGGTCGACCCTCTCTACTGCATAGGTCAACCGCTCGCTGTTTTGTGTCAAAATTATGTTATGTCAACTGCTTTTGTGAGTTTGTTTTGTTTGTTATGTCAGTTATGTTTTGTATATAAGTTGAGTTGTACTTTCATTTCACAACAACTAAGAAAACAAGAAAAGTGAAATTACGTGTCGATTTGGTTCTCATCATCTTCATTCACTTCATAGAATTTCACAACGATTGCACATAATCATTTTTGTTGTGCATTGTGCATGTTCGAGGTGATAACGTCCAAAGCCGAAGATTGGTTTTATCTGGTTTGGGTTGAGTAATCGATAATTTTTTCTGAATAAAACCGTTAGGGTGTTGTCCTCCAAGAATCTCAGATTTTGGGGGTTTTTTGTATGATTCATTCCATGACATATTCAACAGGGTGAAGGTAATCGAAGAGTTAGAGGTTATGTCGGTTTAGTAGTGGTAAACGAAGAATTGTGAGTGGGAGATTCGGGTTCGACACGTGGGTGAGTGAAATCAGTCGGGCCAGATTTTGAAGACCGAGGGTTATTCAAAGAGAGTGCCGCAATTGGAGGTTTATCCACCGCGTTCGAAGTACTTGATTCAACTTGAATCAAGGGGCAAGAAGAAATAGATTCTACAACAACAAATTATCTTCAATTGTTTGATTTCTATTTGCTTCTTATATAAACATTGACCAACAGGTTATAGCTATCTATATACAAGTCTCAATTCTATTGTTAGAGTTGAGGACAGACGTACCCCGAGCGAGGACGATGGAGGAACTACCTTAACAAATCGTTGTGTCTTTTTCTTAATGTTTATATTGCTAAATTTCTAAGATGTTAGTGCAAACAATTGTGTCAATCAAATTCTGATTTGAGTTGTGTTGAACTATTTTAAAGCTAATTACAATCATTGGTTGTAACAGAAAACCTGAGCACTCAACTCTCAAAATAGAATTTACTTGTAGTGCTCTGCACTCCGAGTGTTTGATAAATTGTGTGAACTAAAAACCTTGTGTGCTATCTTTTCAAATTATCTATATTTTAAAGGCATTGGAACTAGTCACACCTTATAGTGAACATAATCTAATTGAAGTGTGATTGAAGTAGTGATTCTCATATCTCGTTTATCATATTCCATAGGCTTTACGCATATCCGGTTTTTTAGTAACCGTTCATTTTAGACGTGTATAGTTCCTCGGCCGCTTCCGCCTTAAACAATTTTAAAAACCAAATTTTGGTAGCGCCGACTCTATTTTAAATAAGCGATCTATTCAACCCCCCCTTCTAGATCTGCGCCATCGTCTAACAATAAGGAATTGGTCATGTTGAAGGGCCCTTATATGATCAGAAGCATGTCGATGCTACTCTGGGATTGGAAACCTGATTTCGACCTAAAAGATTACATGCTGAGAGCCCCCCTATATGGATCAAACTTCCACATCTTCCCCTTCACCTTTGGGGCCTTAAAAGCTTGAGCAAAATTGGTAATGTCTTGGGTAATCCACTTCTCACAAACGAATGCACCGCAAATAAACTCCGAGTATCTTATGCTCGGCTGCTCGTGGAAGTTGACATTACACAAAAACTTAAAACAAGTGTTGTTATTAAAGACAGTAAAGGGCGTAAGATCGTCCAAGAAGTAAAATTCGAATGGAAGTCTACATTTTTGTGATCAATGTTAGAAAGTTGGGCATAACTGTGGTAAGGCTAAACAAACTAAGCAATGGAGACCAAAACAAAAACCTCCTGAGGAAGTTCAGAAACTAAAGAAGAATGAAGTAATCCCCAAAGAAATAGAAACAGTTCAAAAGGAATGTTGGGCAAATGTTCAAGGCAGTGCTAGAGATAAAGGTAAGAGAATTGCTTAAACTTTGACTCCTACAAGAGTACATTGCGCAAATGGTTTTGAGGCACTAGAGATTGAGATTGATCCACTGGTGTATCAAGAATCTGGGACATGATCTTATCTTGGAATGTAAGGGGGTTGAATAATAAAGGCAAGCTTATGAAGATAAGCTTTTGTCTCTTACAGCTTAGTCTAAACATTGTTATTTTACTTGAAACAAGGGTGAAACATAATAAGGCTAACAATATCAGGAACTTACTTAAACTCCCTGGTAATTATTTGGATAGCTATGCCAATCATATTAATGGAAGGATTTAGATCTCTTGGAAAAATAATTGTATTGATTATAGATTTGTTAGCTACACTAGCCAACTGTTACATTGTGGTGTGTATGATGTTAGTGGTAAAGTCCAATTTTGGCTTACAACAATATATGCTCTAAATACATTGGACCAAAGAAGGATTCGGTGGAATGATATTGAAAAGATCAATCAAAACCAACATGGCCCTTGGTGTCTGCTTGGTGATTTCAATCATGTCACCAAAATCCAGAATCAGATTAGAGGTAGATTGGTAACAGAAAATGAATACATTGACCTCACTACTATGATGACCAATATAGGGTTGTATGAAATAGATATTAGTGGTGACTATTTTACCTGGTCAAATAAACATGTTGATGGAGCTATTTCTTTCGGAATAGACAGGGTTTTAGGGAATATAGAATGGTTTCAAAATCATTTAGATTTCACTCTTACTAACATGCCACCAAATGTTTCTGACCATTCTTTGTTGTTGATAAGGGATCAGACTGTTACTAAACAAAAAAGGAATTTTAAATTCCTTAATTGTATGGTGGAAGTTGAGGGCTATGATGTGACAGTATCCAACAGCAGGAACAAGCCAATGAAGGGTCAGCCTATGTACATCCAGTGGGAAAACTGAAAAGGCTCCAACCAGAGCTGAAGCATTTGAGCAGACCGTTCTTACACGTCCAACATGATATTGTGAAAACTAGGGATGCCCTTTGAAATTCTGGTATGCAGATCTCATATGTCCCAAGAACATTGATCTCTGCTCAACAAGGACGAGGACAGGCCATGACCAATTTAAATTTCTTTAAATTGTACCAATGTCATAATCAACGTCATGACCTCTGTTGTGACATTTGCAGGCTGATAGACTATTTATCTAAACATTTAAATCATGCAGAATTATAAATGCTAAAAGATAAATAACACAATGAATTGTTTACCCAGTTCGGTGCAACCTCACCTACATCTGGGGGCCACCAAGCCAGGAAGGAAATCCACTATTAGCAGAATCAATTTAGAGCTAAACTCACCCGTTTACAACTCCTCACTTAATCTCTACCCAATGTAATTTCTGCCTAGAAACCACTAGACAAGAGTATACCCACTCACTCCCCCTCAATCACAGCAGTGATATACAATTCAATATAAACGACAGACTTTATAAGATACTCTTTAAAGTCACAACACTTGATTTTTCTTAACAACTTCAATCAAGGACAATGAACACAACAGTTCATACACACTAAACCAATGCAATTATCCAGCAGACAATTGCTTGACACACAAGGAATCCCAAGACTCCTACACACGTGAAGAATCATTGCATACCACAAAATTCTCCACTCACAAAACACACGTGAAGAGCACCACTTTTCACTCACAAAAATGTCTACCACAATGTATCAAAAGATACAAAGGGTGACTTACATACAAGGGACTCTCAAACCCTAAACCTCTATTTTACACTCAAGTTTTTCTTGATGTGAGTGCTTAATTTCCTTTGCTTCTGCTCCTCCTTTTATAGCAATGCAGATTGGGCTTGGGCTGGTCACAAGTAACAAACATTAGGTTTAACAAAGTAAACCTAATTTCTACAATTCAAGGTGCTGTCAAATTAGGTCACAGCTACTTCATGTTATGTCCAACCTTGACTAGAATCTCGCCTGAGATAACTAAGGAGTCATAACAGGTTTCCTGAAATTTATCCTGAGATATATTAGGTATCATAACAGAAAATAAACCCTGCACGCCTGATGTCATACGACCAATGTCATAACATTCAGTTATGACATTCAACTTCACTTACTCTTAGCTGACCAGACTCCCCCTACTGAGCACTTCTGCAGAATCTTCTTCACAACAGTAGAAACAAGCATCTTATAGTTTCCTAAAAAATCTCCAAGATCCTTTTTATGAACACCAATTAAATCTGCACTTTGTTCCTAATGAATCACTTTGGCCTGTACATACTGATGAGGAATATCCAACAGGACCAAAACACTTCTGTCAAGAGATATAACATAGCAGCCCCTGCTGTATCAGACATTGATGTCATGACATTCAGTATGACATCCATGACAACAGTTCTGTCATCAGCTCCTGCTAGCTCCTTCTGCATCCATGACAATAGTTCTGTCATCAGCTTCTGCTACACCACAATTCATGTTGTTTATAACACATGACAGTAGTTCTGTCATGACAGCAAATGGGTGTCGTGATAGATGTCACGACATTCAGCATGACATTCACATTAAAATAGTCCATAACAGTTCTGTCACCACAGCAGATGGAGATGTTATAACATCCTGCTTAACATCAGTGCAGGATCATGTTTTATCAAAATTTAGCCAATCATAGAACCATGAACAATTTTATATCATAGAACCGTGGAACTATTCATAAGTCTCAGCAAGATTTGGAGGTAGATAGAACTAATGGACTTAAAATAATGCAGGTAAAAGAGCTTACTGACGAACTGATCAGACTTCAAGAATTAGAGGAAAAAGTTCAGAGACAATGATCAAAGATTGATTTTGTCGAAGTTGGGAGATGGAAATAACTCTTATTTCCATGCTTCCCTTAAGAATAGGAAGAATGTTAATTGCATTAATGCACTAACTACTCCTGATGGTACACTAGTAACAAATCAGAAAGAAATTAAAGGCATTGTGATGGATTATTATGGCAAGTTAATGGGGGTCTGTCAATCAAATTTCTATCACATGGACATATCTGCTGTGAGATTAGGAACCCAACTTAATGCTACTCAAAGATCCAGCCTTATATCTCCAATCATTAAGAATGAAATATTGGCAGCTTTACATGGAATTGGTGATTTGAAATCTCATGGCTTGGATGGCTATGAAGCAAAAATTTTCAAGGCCAATTGGCATGTGGTTAAGAATGATATTATAGCAGCAGTTTAAGATTTCTCCATCCATGGTAAAATCTTCAAGGCCATAAATTGTACTGCTGTAACTCTTATTTCTAAGGTTGATGAAGATACCTCAATTAAGGATTTTCGTCCCATAGCAGGTTATACCACAGTGTACAAGATCATTTCAAAATTTTTGACTACCAGACTTTGTAAAGTGATTAGCAGTATTGTTGGTCCTTGCCAGGCTGCTTTTATTCATGGCCAACAAATCCATAATCATATTCTACTGGCACAAAAGCTGATTAAAGGTTACTCATGAAACACGGGAGATCTTAGATGCATGATTCAACTTGACTTACAAAAGACATATGATATGGTTGATTGGAATGCATTTGAATATATCCTAAAGGAAGTTGGGTTGTTTGCTCAATTCATACATTGGATCATGATCACAGTAACTCCAGTTTCCACAGGTATAATATTAATGGTTCTTTCTCCCCTATTTTGTATGCTCGACGTGGTATTAGGCAGGGGGTCCATTGCCCCATTCCTTTTTGTTATCTTGATGGAATACCTCAATAGACTTTTGTACATGATGCAACAAAATTCAGATTTTAATCATCACTCAAAATGTGAGAAACTCAAGATTACAAATTTGGCTTTTGAAGACGATGCTCTTCTCTTCTCAAGGGGGGATTTGAAATCTATTGAGTTGATGATGAAAGCTTTAAATAGTTATGTCCACTGGCCTGGTTGTTAATCCTAGGAAGTGTAAGGTTTGCTTTGGTGGTGTCGAATATGCGATTAGGAATCAAATTTTGAATATGACTACTTTTGAGGTAGGTTCCCTCCCTTTTAGATACCTGGGGGTGCCACTGACTAGCAATAAACTTAATATTCAACACTATATGACTCTTGTTGATAAAGTGGTGGGAAAAATTAGACATTGGAGTAGTAAACTCCTCAGCTATGCCAGAAGAGTGCAACTTATAAAATCAGTCTCTTTTGTTGTCGCCAATTATTGGATGTAGTGCTTACCGCTTCCCCAATTTGTGATTCATAAGATAAAGGCTATCTTAAGATCGTTCATGTGGAGTGGAAAGTCGGAGGTTAATAGGATAGCGGAAAGATGTTTGCAGGGCTAAGAAATACGGTGGACTCAATATTATAGAACTAGCTACGTGGAATAAAACGACAATGCTTAAGCTGTTATGGAATCTCTATCGGAAAGCGGATAACTTGTGGGTGAAATGGGTTCATACTTATTACTTTAAAGGACTGAATTTCATGGACGTTGCTGTTACTGCTATTTTTTCTTGGATTATGAAAACTGTCCTTCATAGTCGGAGTTTTCTACCTGATATTCTTAATATTTGGCAGCAGTTGATTTGTAGTGATACGTTTGCTTCAAAAAAAGTGTATCTACAACTTAGATCCATGGGTGAAGAAATAGTGAGTTGGCATAGACTGACATACGAGAATGTAGCGAGGCCTCGGGCGGTGATCACATTGTGTCAAGCCTGTCATGGTAGACTTCCTACCAAGGCTAAATTGTGTAAAAATGGGTCTGTTCGATAATGAGAAATGTGTTTTTTGCCCCCATGTTGAAACTATAGAACATTTATTATTTAGTTGTGCTAAAACTTAAACTATTTGAAGAAGCATCCTTCAATGGATTAATATGGCTCACACTCATTTGGATTGGAATGAGAAGCTGAAGTGGATTATATCTTGTCGTTCGGGTAAAAGGTGGAGAACAAATATCCTAAAGTTGGCGGCGACGGAAACCATCTATGGCATTTGGAGATATAGGAACGATAAATGTTTCGGAAAACAATATAGATAATAATAGTAATGTGAAATCCGTTATAGATATGATTGTTTATAGAGGTTGGTTTTGTGGGAGACTTAGACCTCACATAGCTTTACTGATGGTACAATTTTTTTTTTTTTTGTTCCTTAGGTGTTTTGGTTTCTTCTAGAAGGCTGGATCCTTTAGGATCGCTTTGTACTGTCTTTTTTGAATTAATATATAGTTTGTTTTCATTCAAATGTGAGAGAATGATTAATTATTTAAACTTGAAATATACAAATTAAATTATAGTTTTGGTTTCTAAATTGGCCTATTTCACATAATTAGTTATTTTTTATTTTAAATTTAAATAGTTTTGTTTTTTTATATATAAAAAATTGATGATATATTTGTTTTTTAATTTATACTTTTATCTATAAAATTCTATAATAAATATATATATACAATGATTTGTCTTGTTTAAAAAAATGTTATTTAAAAAATTGAAATATTATTAAAATTTTAAGCACAAAAGTATGAAAAAAATTAAAATTGTTTAAATTTAAAATAGAGGATCCATTTTGTAAATAAAGTAAAATACAAAATTATTAAATTAAATATGTATGAACTAATTATGTGAATGAACTAAACTGAAAAGAAAAAAAAATTAAATTAAACATATAAATTAGGCTAAATCATAGTTTTGATACTCTAATTTTATCTAATTCATGAAGTTAGTCTCCATATTCTAAAATCAAACTGTTTGGTTCTCTTTCATGTTTCTTTTATAGAAAATCGATGAAATATTTATTTTTTAACTTATATTCTTTTTAATAACTAATCAGATATCTGTGTGACCGTACGAGTAAATTTATTTGATACGATAATTTTAAAATAAATAATAAATAAACTCAATTTTATTAAAACACAAAAAAAAGACACGTGAGATAAAAAAATTTAATATTTGAAAATACAAAATTTATCTTTTAAATTAAAGTGATTGTTGATTAAAATAAAATATGTATTGGGCTAATAATGATATGGAAAATAGAAAGTTTATTTGATATAATATAAAATATATTTTTTTATTGATGTAAATTTAAAATTAGTTATTTAATTATAAAATAAAAAATAATTATATAAACTCAATTCTGTTAAATAGTCATATTAAAAAAAGAAATAAAAAACAAATTCTGAGAAGAAAGAAAATAAAATAAAATATTGATATTTTAAAATAAGAATTTTATCTTTCAAATCAATAATGTGAAAAATATTTAAGTACACATGCAAAATATGAAATATATTTAGATACGCATGTAAAGTTTATTTGATACGATATACAAATGAACAACAATCATACAAATTTAATTGTATTAAATAATTATACAAAAAAGAAGAAAAAAACTTTGTGATGGTTAAAGAAAAAAACAATATTTAGAAATAAGAATTTTGTCTCTCAAATTAAGATGATGGTTGATTAAAATAAAATAGATATTGTGTTGATAATAATAAAATAAGTAAATAAATAGATTATTAATTTTATTAAAATTAAAAAATAGATTATTAGTATTTATAGTGATAATAAATAAATAGAGAGAAAAAATTAAAATGCAAGTGAAAAAGTGTGGAAAAAATGTGAAATATATTTAAAATTTGAATCAAGAAAGAGAATTGGTGGATGTAATATTTAATTGTGATTTGATTGGTGAAGGTTTAAAAATAAATGTCACATATCATGCTTTTATAAGAAATGAGAATATAAAATATTAACATTACTTGATTTAGTAGATTACTTAAATACCATTTTTAAGTATAAATAATTTAGAGTGAGAGGACAATTTAGAAAGTACATACAATTAATTTTTAATAGATTAATAGTTAAAGTTTCACTATACAAACTCACAAGAATCTTTCTATTTAAAAAATAGAAACATCATTAATTTTAAATGCAACAGTATATGAGATAAATCAAAATTGTTTAAATTTGAAATAGATGTATCAATTTCGTGAATCAGGTAGAAAATAAAATATGTAATTTAAAAATTATAAGAGTGAAAAAATATTTATATACTTATAATTATTTTTAAAATCACAATACACTCCTTTATTATACAATCTATCGATATAACTCATGAATATTAAAAAATATTTATAATTATAAAACTTTCAAAAACATTATATTTTATTCTTTTTATATTTATTATTTTCTTTTCATTTTGTAATATTATATGGTAAAATTTTTAATATTCATGAGTTTAAGTTAGATATCAGTATATTTAATATAAATTATTTTAACATTCTAATTTATTTTTATTAATATATAATGAAATAAAAAATAATGTAACATTGAATTATATTATTTAATGGGTTGAATGTTTTGTTATCCAACTAAATTTAAGAGTATTAAACTGTCCACTAAAAATATATTTATTATTATCATAAAAAGAAAATTACAATTTATATTTTTAATAAAAAAGTAATATAGAATGAATGATGATATAAAACTTTATCATCCATACATATATTTAATAAAGGCAAAAATATTGTTTGAATACTTTAAATTATTTTATTATTATAAGTTATTCTTTACGTTTTTTTTACAATTTAGTCATTTATGTTAAGTAACCGTTTGAATCGTCGACCTTTTTTATAAATTTCGTTCCAAAAACATTATGCGTCACACACAAAGATGATGTGTCATTTAACAACAATGATATATCGTTTTATTTTATTTTATTTTATTTTTTAATTACACGTGGATTTTATTTTTTTAACTTTTATATATATATATATATATATATATATATATATATATATATATATATATATATATATATATATATATATAATATAATATAATTTTAATTTTATTTTTTGTTTATTATTATTTTTCGTATTTTTTTTAATGTGAGATCATGTACTTCATGTTGTCAACCGTGGTACAGTCATACAAAATGTCCCAACATTTGAGTAAGTTCCACAACATAATTATTAAATTCAATTTTAGTCTTGCTTTTCATATGTAATTAATTTGATGTAATCATTTAATTTGATATTAAAAATAATGTTCTTTTCGTAATAATTAGAATATTTGGTTACAACAATTAAAACAACAACCAAAAAATAAATAAAACGATCAAATAACATATTTATGTGATTATTACCATCAAGACAATTTCATATGAACTATGCATTATAATACAACAATTGCTATCAGTTTTAACTGATTCCTGACACGATGTCCACCATGTTGAACACCGTAACAAACCTTTCAGTTTTTATAATCTTTTCACTTTCTCTAACGTCTTCATCTAACCAACGGGTCAAACTTCTCTAAAGATACTCGAAAGTCTCCATGTTTTAAAGTGAAATCTTCATCTAAGACTTTACTGGCAAATAAATCAAATTAGCATTTTTTTTATGATATAAAACACTTTGAAAAAAAATTAAGGAAAAAAATTAAAAGATAGATGAAAAATGGTGGGGAGAAAATAACCTATTTATATAAAATACAAAATAACATGATGCTCCGAAAATTTGCATGCATACACCAATGCCATTGACATTACACACAAGCATGCGCTACGACACTGACACCTAAGATAAAAGTTGAGTGCTTGCACCATATGCCGTGACTCATTTTTTAGACGCAAATTCTTATTTTTAAAAAGTGATTAGTTTGATATATATTTTGAAAATGTGGTTATTTGAGAATTAAAAAAAAATAGTGGTTGTTTAATTGTTTTTATAAAAAATAGTCATAATTATAAAACTTTCAAAACATTATATTATATATATTTATTATTATTATTTTTTAAATATATGGTATATTTTTTAATACTTAAATATAGTGAAATTATTTTTAAATTTTAATTTATTTAAAAAAAAGTGATGTGATATTAAATTATATTATTTGATGAACAAATGAATATTTAACAAAATTTAAGAGTGTCTAAGTATTAGCTAAAATCTATCTATTATTATCATAAAAAAGAAAAACACAATTTATTTTTTTAATAAAAAATTAATATCGAGTGAATTTATTATCCATACATTTAATAAAGTAATGCTAAACAATATATATATTTATCGAGATATTATTTAAACAAATATAAATAATAATATAATAAATGAATTTATGTGGGCGAAAACGATTACTATAAAAGAAGAAGAAAAAAAAAAGAGCGAGTTGGGGAAAAAGAAAAAAAAAAGCGTGATTGGGTTTTGATTCGGTGCGGTGTTGTTGTATTGATTTGAATGCATTCGTATCGGTGACAGAAGAAGAAGAAGAGAAAGAGAGTGAGAAATGGGAGAATCAAGACCAGAGAACATTGAAGAATCTGTCGCTTCCGTTTTGGAAGAAGCTAAAGAGCTTCAAGATTCCGTCGCCGGTCACATCTCTAAATCCTTGAGCGACGAACATCCTCTCCGGCAACGAGCTCTTGCTCTCGACTCCAAAATCCTTTCTCTTCGTTCCTCTCTCGATTCTCTCCTCAACAATAAACTAATTAATCACTCCATAGCTGATAAGGTAAGCTATAATCTTCTTCTTGTTGATTTCGAATTTCTTTCAATTTGATGGATCCGTTTTGTTTTGTTGCAGTTAGATGAAGATTTGCAGAGAGCCAGATGTATTGTTGTTGATGGTGATGCTTCTTCGCTTCTTCCAGGACATGCTCACGGTTAGTTAATTAGTTAATTAGTTTGTTTATTACTTTCACTAATTTGATTTATTTGTTGATTAATGTTTTTGAGGGTTTTAGGGAAGTTTCTGAGGATGTTTTTGGGGCCTATTAATGTTCGTGCATCTCGGAAAGATGTGCAGCTTAAGGTCAAAGAGGAATACAACAGTTACAGGGTAAGATTCTTCTTCCCTTTGTTTTGTTTCTTTTTACTCAATTATTTGTTGATTGTTTGAGTTATGTTATAATAATGCTTTCAAATTTAAGCTATACTTAAATTTATTGAGTTGCCATCCGTTGCATGTAATTACGTCAATGGCGGACAGCTAAAATCCTGCCATATCGGCCGCTTTGTGGTGCCGTTATAGCGGATTATGGTGGAAAAACACGCAATATCGCCCGATATTTACCATTGTGCAAGCCGCTATTTCTGATGTATATCCGCCATAGCGGCGCTATTTCTGATGTATATCCACTGCATGTAAATACTTTTTTTTTTCTCCTTTTTTGTTGTGAATTTTAAATTCTTTGTTAGGAAATTATAGTGTTTTCGGCTGCAAATTCTTTATTTTGATATAAAACAGGTCCAGCCCTGCCGCAAAAACTCTCTAGGGGGTTACTGGCCTCTTTACCAATGACATATTAGTCAACCAAAACTGCACAACATTAAACACTCATTTGGAGTTATATTATAGTTATTAATCAATTGAAGGTTTACATAATCTAGACTGTAGATCTATCACATAGTTAACAACTAACAAGTCAATAACAACTAGAGGAGTAGGCATGAGGAATCAAAGGAACATGGCTGAATTCGCAGCAGCGATACACGACATCAGGTTGACACAATATACAATAGCAACACTAGATCCCACAATTCACTACTTTGTTCTTTACTGCATGCATGCATGCATGACACAGGATGTTTATGAAACTTTTTGGAAAATGACATTTCTTTTGTTCAGGATAGAACTGCTCTGCTATTCCTGCTTTTCCCGGCAGCACTTCTCATTCTAAGATCATGGGTTTGGGATGGATGCTTGCCAGCTTTTCCCGTACAGATTTACCAGGTATTTCTGATGAACTCCTCTTGTTTGATGCTATATTAGTATTGACTTGCTTACGTGAAATATTTATCTGCAACCTGCTGTTATTGAGTATGATCCTTTGTCAGGCCTGGCTGCTATTTCTTTATACTGGTTTGGCATTGCGAGAGAACATATTGAGAGTAAATGGAAGTGATATCCGTCCATGGTACAGTCTTCAAACCCTTTTTAATCGAGGCTTTCTAATGGTTTATATTAATTTTAGTGATCCTTATGAAACAATAATGGACAGCAGTTACTATGGGTAATAGATCCTTGATTCTGTGCTCAGTGCTTTGTTGTTTTTTGATCACATGAGTTCAAATTCTATAACTTGATCTTCTGTTTATTCAACGAGTTCAGATTCTATAACTTGACCTTCTGTTTATTCAACGTGTTCAAACTCTGCAACTTGGTTTCTGCTTTGAAGGATATTAGAGACATTATTTAACTAGTTAGGATTAGGCATTAGGTGTAGTGTGTTTATAAATGTTGCCACAGTGGATGTTATGTTTAGTTTTATCTGCCACTCAATCAAGTGTATGAAAATTTATAGCTCTACTTTCTATCTCTTTGCTTTCTTTGGAGGGAATGCTGTTCCATTTTCATTTCTCAGAGATTCTGTTTTTTTAAAAATATTTTTCCTGCTTCTATCATCTGGTTACCTTGCATGTGATTTGTTATTTTTTCCCCTACGCAAGATAACCATATCCTAGAGTTTCCGCGTGTTTCTAAATATTGCTGACTTGGAATACTATGATTATGCATCTTCGTTGGACATTCCCCTTCCTTTTATTATTTAGATCTTATGCCTTCAGAATCTTTTAACCTTCTTCTTTATTTCATAATTTTCTTATCTTGAACCTTCTTCCCACATTTCCTGATGTTGCAGTTTCATATGCATGGCTGAAGCAATGACTAAGTTGATGCCTTTGTTTGAAACTGTTTTTGAGTTTTTGGTGATGATTGTGATGATGATAACATGGTGTTTTAGAACTGTTTTCTTTGTTGGTGTTTGGGCTAGGATCATAGTGTCAAATGCGCAAGATTTATCACGGTTTATTCCTTCTTATATTCTGTAGGACAGAATTGTTTCTTAACTTATTTTTGAGTGGATTCCTTTGACGATTTTTTGCAAAGCAAATAGTTCCCTCTTTTGTGCTTATGTTCTTCTGATGTTTTATTAAAGAGGAAATTATTTCTAATCTTAAAAGAGAACTATAATCGTCATCCTTTGGTCCCTTATTAGATTGAGTACAAAGAATTGGAGGGAGTTTATATTTATTTATTTGGCATGCTAAAATTATCATCTTTGGAAAGCATGCTGGGACGTGGGAGAACTGAGTTTGTCATTCATTGGTTTACATGGGACAAAATCCTTCAGAAAATAACCATACTATGCTGTTACAGGTGGATATATCATCATTATTGTGCCATGATAATGGCTGTTGTGAGTCTCACTTGGGAAATAAAAGGACAACCAGACTGCGCAAAAAAGCAGGTTAGAATTCTTTCCTGAGCACTATTAGCTTTTTCTTGTTCATGGTGTTATGCATCTATCATATATATCTCAATAATGCATGCAGAGAGGTGTACAGCTGTTCCTACAGTGGGCTATGATGCAAGGAGTCGCAATGCTTTTGCAAAATAGATATCAACGACAGAGACTTTATACTCGTATTGCGTTGGGAAAGGTGCCACTGTTAAATAGTATATATTACTTGCTTTACTTTTCTTTTTCTTGTTGTATTTTAACTTCACATACCTTTTTCCACCATCATGCTATTTTGTTACATTTTAGTGTAGTTACGGCTCTGCAGTCTTTTGTTAAACCTGATTAAAATTTTCTTTTTCCTTATGGCATTAATTTTACAGTAAACTCTCTCCAAGCATATTAATTGGAAATAGGTATGTGGTTTTGATTCTCGTTTTTCTCTGTATTATAGGCTAAGAGGATGGATGTTGTATGGGGGGAAACGGCTGGTGTGGATGGCCAACTGTGGTTGCTGTGTCCCATACTTTTCATATTGCAGGTAATTACACTGCATGGCAACTTACAACATATGTTAGTTACTCAAGTTTTTGGAAAATTACTCTTTTGGTTACAATTGTTTGAGCTATGTGTGATTTGGTTCCTCTATTTTTTTTTTGAGCAATTTTAATCCATCTCTATTTTAAAAACTAATCAAATATGGTTCTACCATTAATTATTTTTTTCACCAAATCCCTTAAAAGTCTCATTTTTATTTGTAAAATATCTGGAAGTTCCTAGTGGATTTGAGTTACAAATTTGATAAAGTAATAAAGTAGTATCAAAAGTTTGAACGTTAAAAAATTTGAAGAATTTTTGTACACTGCAACATTAGTGTTTAAAAGAATAAAATTGGGATTTTGATAGAAACTGGTGTTGTGATTGTTTATTAAGGGCAATATATTAGAGAACCGGTAATGTACCAGTAATAGATATTGGGGGATATGATGAACATGTGAATAAAGGATAAGAATAGAAACTCTAGAACAGAGGAACAAAGACAGTAATTGAATTGATAAATAAGACAAACTATATACAAAACCAACAATTGACAAATAAACCAACCTCTAAAAATCGGAGAGCCTAGTCTCTCCCAAACCAACCAACATACAGAATACCTAATCCCTTCCCTATATTTGTTATTCTGACTACCTGAAGCAGTTACATAACAGTTACTGCACACACTATTTAATAATAATAATAATAAAATAAACTGCCTATTACTAACCGATTTTTTATTTTAATTGTCAGGTTTAAATCTGTTTAAATAAATATTTTCAAGTTTTAAGTGTAATAATATTTAAAACAATAATTTTCTTTTATAGGTTATGATAATTTCTTTTTATAGATTATGATATTTTACTCGAGGTTTAAATCTGCTTTTTTTGGTGTTAGTACGAGGCGTTTTTGTGTGTGCAATGTTCATGTTCCTTTAATATTGTTGATTTGTCTTTCGTGATTTCATTGTGAGTGATGGTTAATTAGTTGAGAAGCATATGTCGGGTTTTTTGCTGGTAAAAGTGTGATTAGTTCATACATAAACTGATGATACACACGCTTTCAAATTTATTGTTCTAGCATTGTATGTTATTAAGTTTTACTTCATGGAAAAGCTTGGACATTCATCATCTGTATTTGTGATCCTATCTTGATTCAGGGATTTGAGGCATATGTTGGACTATTGTTGCTCAATACTGCATTTGCAGGGGAGATTTCTGAATGGCAGGTATGCTCCTGCAAGCTTTTTTACTTGTCAAAATTTGACTAGGAACACATGAAAATGAACCCGGTTCCGGTGCTATTGTTTATTGCAAAGGCTAGCCTTATAATGACAGTAACTCTTCGGACAGGTAATATTTTGCGGTCTTCTGTTGGTCATAATGGCCATTGGGAACTTTGAAAATACAGTACAGACTCTGTTGGTAAAGTCAAGATTTAAGGCAAAGATGAGAAGAACCAAGAGCAAGCAGAGACTGGATTAGCAAGTTGTGACATCTTGAGCTTTTGATAGGATCAGGATTTTTTTGCAGTCTTTTAAGTTTTGACCACTGTGCATGTCTAGTGATAATTTTGGCTTTGTTGTAGCATCATACATTTAACGCGTCTAAAGCGTAGTTTGGATTTTATATCTATAAGTACATTGTTTTACAACTTTGTACACTCTTTTGAGTCGGCGTACTCATTCCCTGACGTGGTAGATTGATGATTTTCCTCTCTTCCACACTATATTTTAGATTATTCAAAGTGATTTGCTGTTCGGAATGTAGAGGGAATTAGATTATTCAAAGTGATTTGCTGATCGGAATGTAGAGGGAAGTCATTAATATAAATATTGTGAGAAACGGATGATTTAAAACTATAGATGACAAGTTTTCTTTTTACACGTTATTAGGGTCCTGATGTTTAAACAACAGTAGAATTGGCTATTATTAGTGTATATTTTCAAATTAGTTGGTTAAGTGTGTGATATTAGTTGGAAGCATTTGGTTTCAAGTTGGTTAAGTATGTAATTCATGATGAAGTGAAATCACTAAACTTGATTCCTTATCTCTATATCTTTGAAATTCTTATAAATATACTTTGAATGTTCATCGCCATCTTTACAAAGTGCAATTGTTCTATCAAATTGGTATTACAAAACCATGTTTGTATTTGAGTTCAAGTCATATCAAGTGCTAGCTAATAACAATGGTGTTTAGCTCGAACAATAGTGAGTTAAACGGTGCACTTGCTAAGAAAGGTTAAATAGTAGCAAAGGACAAAAGAAGTTTAGGAAGAAGGAAATCCAATGTTATAATTGCCAAAAGTAGGGCCATTTTACACGAGTGTAGATCCAAAAAGTTTGTGAAGGAGAAAAGTGATGAGGTGCAAGTTTGCTCGATGATGATTCGGTTGGAACATTCCATCAATTCGGTTTGGAATATTTGGAATGATGGTTGGAATATTTGGAATGATGATAACATGAAATGTGGATTTGGAAGAAGTTAATGATATTAAGTTGGTTGGAACATTCCATCAATTCGGTTTGGAATATTTGGAATGATGGTTGGAATATTTGGAATGATGATAACATGAAATGTGGATTTGGAAGAAGTTAATGATATTAAGTTGGCTACAATTGAGCACATTATGAGGTAGAGTGTGTTGGTGAGTTTGAAAAAGTTCATTAAAGTTTCACATAGCAGCGATAACACATTTTAGTAGTGTTTATATATTTCAAGTGCACAAATTAGGTTGGGTCTCAAGGGGTATCCAATTTTGTGGTTGGGTGAGAATATACTATTATGAAACATAACACGCACCGCCGGCTCAGTCTGGGCTTGGGGTTTGATCCATTTTTTTTTGTATTTGAAAAATTATTTAATATTAATTAATTTATTAATTGCGTGTAATATAAATTAAGTGATAATTATAATTTTGAACTGACTTTTCTATCTTAGAGGCGTCGTTCAAATTTAACTGCATTGCATAATTATTGACAGTATAATGAAACGTTTTAAAAAAGACAAGTATGCGACTCATTCCGATAATATTATTTTGCCAATTTTTCAAAACCGAAAAAAAAACTATGATTAACATTGGATGCTCAAATCACATAGTAAAAAGAAAGGTTGGGGTATTTAATCAGTAAGAAAAAGAATTAAAATTGGTGATAAAAGTGTTATGAATGTTGAAGGCATTAGAGTCACTCAGAAAATATGGCACAGAATCTTTCATCCTAGAAGTTCCTTTTCGTGCCAATTGTTATAAAATGGTTAAGAAATAGGTTTAAATAATCTTTTCATTCTGTGTTTTTAATTTTTATATATGTTATTTTAAAATTTTTAGATAGTTTTATTTCTCTCTCCTTTTTTCATAGTATTGGTAGGAAAAACTTTTAATCAATTAGTGCTCTCATTTTCGATCTCACTTCTGCTTGAACTCATGATAATATTATTGTTTGATGGAAAAAGATGAGGTCAATTGATTGATTCTTTGTTTTGATAAAATTTTCAAGGAATATGGAACACTAGAGCCATTGAAGGTGTTGAAAATGGTTGGAACATTGAGAAACCATGCTTTCAAATGGTGGCAATGACAGTCTCAATGTCATCCATCGATATCTTGGAATACATTCACATAAATGTTTCTTTGGCGTTTTAAACCTGAATGAAGACATCTTTTTTCTGGAATTAGATGAAGAAATGGAACAAACTTATACATTCGTAGAACCTGTAGCTGCAACTTCCTTTCCTGACGATTTCGCTGATGCTAAATTTAGAGACGCAACTCTAGCAACTATTGAGGAGAACCAAGAACAATAATTGGATTTGCACATAACAGAACCAGAACATCCATTAGAAAAAGAAGTAGGACACAACCTTCTACTGCTATTTGAGGAGAAAAGGAAACCAACTGATGAATCATTGAAGTTCGAAAAGCCAACTGATTTCCTTGATGATAATGTTAACAATATCCCTAATGTTGTTCAGGAAGAACTAGAAGAACCATCAGATCTGTATAGGGTATAACCGCACATCTTTGGGTCGACGCAAGAACACCCGAGAGCAACAAATGATTTGTCCAATAGTATGTGTCGACCTCCACACATCCGTGAGTCGACGCAAAGACACCAAAATGCTACAAACACATTTTTAAAAGTTTTTGAGTTGAACAAAGGTATCCAACATGATCCAATGCACAATTTTCATATATGGGATGATCCTATATGCATAGACACACGTATGTGGATTATTATATGCATATTAAAGGATGAATGCAATCTAAGACGCGATGATATCATTCAAAGTACACAAGTACGAGATATTATTAGTTTTGACATCATTAAAACAAAGCACTAAGGAACCTTGACCTCACATACTCCCCCTTTTTGATAATGGCAAAACCTTTGCAAACCTCTAACACATCGAGTACTTTGTAAAGCATTCTCCCTCTTACTTTATGCATTTCTCTTTGTAAAATTATGAGCTTTCTTTGTGAAGCACTTGCTTTTACATTCTCCCCCTTTGACAACATCAAAAAGAGTGAAGCAATAGGTCATTCGTAATTAAAACATATTCATATGTACGCAATTATACTCTTTGCAACAAATAAAACATCAATAAACATTCACATATAATGTTGTTAATGCAAGAGATATAGACTTAAATAAGACATGAAACATAAAGAAGGAAACTTAGAGCATTACACATCAAAAGTAGTTCATTACAAGTTTCAAGTCAAACAAACAAGCAAAACAAATAACAAAACAAAACACACAACAAAATACTAAATGAAATGCACAACACCAACACATCTCAACATTCTACGGTCTTCTCCCCCTATGTGGGTGACCCTCTCTCTGAAGGAGTAATCCTGATGTGGTTCTCTTTTCTCCTCTTGTCGTTAAGTGAAGTCAAGAATAGTCCAATTTAATTAGCATATTAAAGCAAATAGAAAGAGATCAATGCTGATTTGCAGCTGTCTCAGTCATAACATCAAACCTGCGTAAAATTTTGGAAGCAAACAAATCAAAATTATCACTTTGGGCTTGGATCTGACCCAGCATAGTTGCAAACCTTTCTTCTTGAAGAGTCACAAAATTCTATTGTTGAATTTGCATATTCTACAACATCTCAAGGACTTCAGAATTATCTGGTTGATATTAAGGTGGAGACTGAGGCATATAAGATGTGCCTTGGTTAGTCTAACTAGTGTGTTGCCATTCTCCCTAGCCTTGGTTAGCATAAGGATCCTGCACAGGTGAATTGAAGGTAGGAAAAACACTTAGAGGGGGGGGGGGGGGGTTGAATAAGGGTTTCAAATAACAACTATGACAATAGTAAAAATAACAAAGTATTTTTATCCTGGTTCGTTTGAACTCAAACTACTCCAGTCCACCCTACCAAGGTGATTTGCCTTTCTCAACAAGGACTTAATCCACTAAATCAAACTGATTACAGTGATAACCACTAAGACAAACAGTCTTAGTCTTCTCAAGAAATCTGACCACACTTGGTCTCTCAAAGAACTTTACAACAAGTAAAAATACAATGTGTGTTTAAGAGTTGCTTCTAAAAAGGTATATCACAACTGTGATTTTACACAAATGAAGAATGAATTAAATCTAGAATGAAGTTGAGAGATGTTTGAATATCGTTCTTTGATTGTTCAATAATTCGTCAACTTAGAAATGATGTAGAAGTCTTGTTTAAATAGAACTTCACTTTCATTTCTTAAAGGGCGTGCAGGTGGCATTCTGTCTTCTTTGACTTTTCTTTCCCAGAAGAGGAATGTTCAGACAAATCCTTTTTTTCTGAATTCTTGTGTCATGCACGAATGAGGAAAGAGCCGTTTGGATAAGGACAAGGAACATGCCAACGGATTTTTATTTGAACAACATCTTCTTCAACAAATCTGGAACAGTCTTGCATCAGATCCTCTGATGATGTTCCTTGTTCTTCAGATCAGAGTTACTCTATTCAGAGTATTTGCAATCACGTGCTTTAGCGTGAATGATATTTATAAAAGCAGACTTGAATATCAGAGCCTCTGTACTTGCAGCGTTAAGTACTTCCAGAGTCTTCTGATTCTTTACATATGCTTTTTCGCTCAGAGTCTTCTGCAGCTTCGCTCAGAGTCTTCTACAGCTTCGCTCAGAGTCTCTTTCAGGCAGCGTTCAGAGTCTTCTGATTCTTAACTTTCAGAGGAGTTTTTGCTTCCAGAGGAATATTAATTTTAATATCTGGAACAAAAACACTTGAATACGATTAGAGTATATATTTACTTCATACAAAATTTCATTAATGTTATCATCAAAACATAGAGATATATTAAGAACCAATTTGTGTTCTAACAATCTCCCCCCTTTTGATATGACAAAAACAATAGGAAATTTTGTTCAAAATAAAGAAAGATATATATATATATATATATATATATATATATATATATATATATATATATATATATATATATATATATATATATATATATATATCTCCCCCTGAATCGAATACTGATAGAAAAAAATAATTACTTCCCTTTCAGCACAAGTATTCTTTCCAGAGTCAGAGCAAACTTTGGAGACTCTCAGAGTTTGTTCAGAGTTACTCTATGAAATTTATCTGATGAAAAATTTGAGCTCTGAAGTACTGAATTCAAAGTTAGTTAAATTTAAACATGTCTGAGTTCCATTTTAGTAACTGTTTATGTGAACAATTAGAATTTCCATTTTCTCCCCCTTTTTGTCATATCAAAAAGAAAAAATTTTTGAAGACATGAAACGATAACAGAGGAAAAAACATAAAGCATACATTATAACCAGATGGAAAAACCAAACAGTCACAGATGCATTGATAAGAAATTCAGAAGATAAACAAGATAAGCAAAACAACACAAAAGTGCACGAATAACAAAACAACTAAGAAGAAGAACGAGAAGCCAAAATCTTCAGAAGATTCATTATCTCAGAGGTTGAATCTTCTTGCTTCGCCATCCAAATCTTGATCTCAGATGTTGATTCCTCTTGCTTAGCCATCCAGTCTTTTATTTCATCTGTTGTTTTCTCTTGTTTAATCATCCATGTTCTAAACTCAGCGTTTTCAGCTTCTTGCTTTTCAACCTTAATCTTCAGATCTACAACTTCTTCTGTCTTCAACTTAAAGGAGTCTTGAACATTCACAGAAGCAGATGCATTGTCAATAACCATTGCAGATTCATTCTCTATTTCCATAGGAGAAGGTTGAGCAGATGCAAAAACATCTTCAAGAATGGAAGCCTCTATGATAACTTTCTCAGTCTGAGAAACCTCAGTCATCTGAAGTGTAGCAGCTTCTTCAGAAGAAGAACACACAACCTTTGGAGGTGTATTTTCCAGAAGTAGAGTTGGAGTTCTGCTAACTTTTAGAAGAGTGAGTCTGACAGCTTCAGCAAATCTCACCTTCGCATCGTCAGAGCAAATATCTTGAAGGTTTGAAGCCATAGAGTTGAATCTAGTTCTGAATCTTGTCCAGATGGCTTCAGAATCACCAGGGTTTATGCTTGTGAGGCACTCCTTCTTAACAGAAGACAACCATATATTCATCTCTTTTTCAAAACCAGAAAATAGTGCACCAACATCTAGCCTAGGTTTGGGTTTCAGGTAGGCTTCTAAAGGTGATGTTTTAAAGGGAGCAGAGGTTAAAGGTATAGAAAAAGTAGGAATAATGATTACAGGAGGATATGGTGAAGATGGAATACAGACATATGAGGTAGTAACAACTTAGATTCAGAGGGGATAACTGGTTGGATTGTTTCAGGAATATCAGAAGAATGGATTGGGGAGTTGTGTGTGAGTGAGATAGCGTCTGATTTACCAGAAGATGCATCAGATGAATCAAATGATTCAGATGATGAACATGATCTAGATGAAACAGGAAACACTATTTTAAGGGGTTGGAGATCAAGAATCTCAAGTTCAGGATCAGATAGTATTGTTTCAGAGTTTTGTGGTTCAGATGGTTGTTGTTCAGATGGTTGGTTTACAAAAGGGTTTGGTTCAGAAGTGGTGTGTTGATCAGATGAAGGTGCTTGGTTCTGTTGAGGGGAGTTATTTTGAGGTTGAGGTTGAGAAGGGGGAACATATTCATGACCATTTTCAGATGAAAAATGTTCAGAGGTAGTATGTGTTGGAGAGGGAGAAGGTATGAGGTCATAGGGAGGAGGAGATATAGATGTTGGTGGTTCTGTTACTTGTTCCAAAATAGAAGATAAATTTGCAGAAGGTTTACCTGACTTCTTTAAGCGTTTGGTCTTTACAGAAGATGCTTCTCCAGAAGCTTTCCTCTTAGTCTTTATAGATCCTTCCTCTGAGACCTTTCTCTTCTTTCTCTTGTTCACCTCAAAGAAATCTGGTCCAGGTTCATTTGCTCTTATTAGCAAGTTTGGTGGCATGGGGGTTCCATCTGCTATGCATGCAGCAATGTAGTTCAAAATAACTTCCCTTGGTTCTTCAGCAGTTGTCGCGATGAAATTTGGATGCCAAACTATTGATTAGTTTGAATCTTTAATTCATTTTGCAACCGAACTTTGATTTGTCCAAAGGAAGGGATAAATATCGAAATTCCCACAATGCAATGCAAATGCAAGGTTTAGAGAGTTTTAGGTTCGGGGGTTGGTTAAACTTAGGGAAGGTGCTAGCATCCTAAGTTTCTGTAGTACTCTACAAGAACCTCTTGTTTTTATGTTTGTTTATTGCTATGTGTTATCTGCTTAAAGGTTTAAAGACCTAGGTGGTTTAATTCTAAGTATACTCGATAAGATGTCGCATCTTATGCCTACATATCCTTACGGGAGTGGAATTAGAGTATTTGTAGTTCCCCTAAAGGGTTTGAGGATTTCTTTGACTGTGGTCAAAGTTCCTACGGGTTTAGGGTAGTTGATTGATTGATTTTAGGAGAAGAAACGATTTGTCATTTTAAGGGAGATTTAACCGCCACAAGTTGTAAGAAAATGGTCTTTGCATCGTCTTAAGAGAAGGGCTCAAGTACTCGAATAGGGATCGACGAGGTACGCCTCTATCTCTCTTAAGGCAAAGTTCCTACGAATTGATTGTATTGATGTAGGGTGGAGATTCTATCTCGCTTAAGATGATCAACATCTATTTCTCTAATGTTTGAATGTTTGAATTGAGTTGTATTTGTTTGTATCTAAGTTGTAAAGAAAAGACAAAGGTCCTCCTTATGGGGTAGGATATATCCTAAAAGATCGACTTGAATGAGATCAAGGATCATGCGGGAGAATGATGCAAATGAGATGCACTACACACGATTGTTGAATCATGTGTAGGTTTTTCCTTTGGACGGATGCGATGCGGGAATATAAATTGATAATGTAAATTGCGGATAATGTAAAAGGGCAGATAATTAAATCCATACACGTACGCATGAAAGCGCTGAAGTGTAAGTGAGTGAATTGTGAAGTGTAAACGTGAACGATTGATTAAGTTATTGATTAATTTGGTTGGGATTGCTTTTAGGAAGAGATTAGTTTATATGATTGATTTTAGGCGAGATTTTTAATTATTAGTTAAAAAAAGATGGTGTGATTTAATTAAGCTCTAATTAGTTCATTTGAATAAAAGGAGTTTAAATATCTAAAGGTTTTTTTTTTATCATTTGTCTTATTAAATAAAAATTAATTTAAATATGAAATGGTTTATTAAAAGTTATGGTTATTATTAGAAGTTTATTTAAATTATGAAAAAGTTTTCTTGCTATAGAATGTTTTTATTTAAGTTATTATAAAAAGGGAGTATTATTGATAAATAAATTAGATAGATTTTTATGAAACGAGTTTCTTTAGTTAATATTATTAAAATCAAAGTTAACAAATTTTATTAAAATAAAATAGTTGTCATTATTAATAAATAAGTATTAATAAATTATAAAAGGTTTTCTTATTTTTAATAATACATATAGAAAAGAGAGATGATAAAAAAAGATTAATTGGTTGGATGAAAAGTTATTAGTTTGTTTTAAGAAAGGGGCCTTTTAAAAATTATGATAGGATGAATTATTTATTTAAGATAAGAAGGCTTTTTAAAAGAATTATTGAATTGACAAAATAAGTAAATTAATAATATTATTGGGAGAGTTAATTATAAAAAATTGATTTTAGTTAAGTTTGATTATATAAAATAGTTAATTAATTAGATTTAAAGAGTAATTATTAGATTAATTAGGTTGATTAATTTAAAAAAGTTATTATCATATTAACTTAAAACAAATTATTAGTTTAAAATATGACTAATCAGGATTAAAACGGGTTAATTAAGGTTAATGGGGAGGTGGAATGATCCGGTGAGGCGCAGGTTGTGAGGTTTATCGTGGGTTTCGCGTTGTGGACCGTGCGATGGGATCCGATGGTGGTGACCGTGCGGTGCATGGTATGGTGTGTGTGAGCATGCACTAGATTATATTACATCAGAAAAATTGAAACACGGAAACCCTAGCCCTAAATTGATCCCAAACCCCAAACTCGCTTCTCTTCCTTCTCGATCTGTTTCCGCTTTCTTTCTCTCTTCCACTGATCGTTCTCCGTTCTCCCTTTTTCCTTCCATTCTTTCTCTTCTCCGTCTCGTTTCTTTCAAACCCTACATAAACAAACAATAAACAAACAACGGATTAAAGTTAGCAGAAATAATCTCACTTTTGATGGGTTTCGCAGGTTTCGACGGCGAGTGGTGAGGGTTCCGGCGACGAAGGTTTCGATGGATGATTCGCGGCGATGTCCGGCGTCAATGAGTTTATAGCGTGCGATTGACTTTATTGGCGAAGTTCGCAAACTTCTGCAAGCCCAAACGCGGTGACGCGGTAGTTTCAACACAACAACATCGAAGGTAATTCTTCTTGTTTCTCTTCTTCTCTGCGCATTAGTTGTTGCTGTTGTTGGTACTCTGAATTCTTCTGTGAGTTTTGATGATTTCCACTCTAATGCGTGTGTTTTTCCTTTCAAATCTCTGTGTGATTGCTGTAAGTCGTGTGAACACATGATGCTTCTCTGTTGCTGCTATGCGTATTCTGTGTGTTGTGAATGTGAGTTTTGTGCATGTCTGAGGCTTTGTTCGTGAATTTTTCACTGCCCTGCTTATTGTTTCTGTGAATTGTGATGGTGGTATCAATGTGTGGGAAGTGTTTTGAGATCTTCTATTTGTCCAAACTTTTGCGAATGTGATTCTGTGTTTTTTTGAAAACCTTCTTCCATCTTTTATAGGTTGAAGAGAAACTTGAAATTCAATGCTGATATTAAATCCGTAATGAAATTGTCTGCTCTGATTTGGAAACTAACAGGGTTTGTTTTGATCTTGCAGGAAAATAGCCTGAATGGTGATAGGATTTCCATTTCAAATATAGACATGTTCGATTTATTGCTTTAGAAAGGGTTAAATTGGCTTTAATGTGGATTGAAACCTGCCTTATTTGACTTATTTTGTCTGATGTTGTTGTAGGTCCGATAATTAGGTAATCATGGTAATCAATGCTGGGAGTTCAAAGGGTTGATTCATCTTGCTAAGTAAATGGATCAAGTGTTCAAGGGCTTTCATGAGTTTGATATTTGGGTGGCCTTCGAATACCTGTTTCTCCTAGAACTCGTATTGAACTTCCATCGCTTCCAACATTCTCATTTGAAAGCTTACGAACGTGACCAAAAGCTTCGGCGTGGTGTGCTCAGAGCGGAGTTCCATGGTATTATCAGATAGAAGTGCAAGGTTGTATGGATTACCGTTGTTATTTCTTTCGTTGTTCATATGTCTGGCGTTTATCTTGGGAATTTGATGGTGATTAACATAAGTTTTGATTATGATTCTGGCAGGTCGAAAGCAACATACGCTTGGTGATCACTTCAGAAGCGTGTTGTCGAATTGGGTTGGAAGCCAATACTCGTTTGAAATGATCCCAGTTGAACAGTCCTTTAGTTAATTTCCGCTTTGAATCTGACTCGCTGGTTGTTGTTTGGCAGGGTCGATGGTGAGGAAATGGTCCAGGAAAACTAACAGCTTCCAAGTGATTTCTGCTGCTATGATGTTTCTTCCATTCTGCTTACTGATGTCTTATGGAGTGTATGTGAATTTGGTGTGTTTATTTCTGGGTTATGAATCCTATGATGCTCTAATATAAAGCTCTTGGAGGTTTCTTTTGTGCAAACTCCTGCTGTCATGGCCTTTGTTTACTTCTTCTCAGATGACTTTGTCAACTTACAAATGGGAAGATAACGAGGTCGTTGCGCCGGGGTATGAGTGGGTCTCAGGTTGGGCGAACTTATCATGCTTACCGTAAGCGGACCGAAAAAATGTCGAGGTAAATCAGCTTTCAAACCTGTCCTGTTGTGTTTTAACTCTGGAGATACAATGCTTGTAGAATAGTAATCCAAATTGTAGAGGTGAAGCGTCGCGTTTTGGTCCTCTCATGTCGTAACTGAGTTTGTTTGGAGAGATGAGCCAAGACTGGAGTGAGTGGTTTATGCAGCAGCTGGATACGAACGATGAGTTTCTTCTTAATTCTTAATTCCAATCTAGCCTGTTGTGTAACAATTTAGAATTGATTCTCCATCTTCTCCTTACAAGTTAAGTAGGCTGCCGTAACCAGATGAGCTCTTGGACTCAGCAACGATGACTATGAAGTTCTCTATGTTACGGTAGTCAGCAACGATGGCTACTTTGGCATTGAAACTCGCAGTTTATTGTGGCGGGTTTAAACTTGGTGCTTGAGAAGTCTCGAGGTCGACGGAAGTAATTATGCAGCGAAAGGAGTTGGTTTGCTTGAAGGATGCCTTCCTCTTACATTTTCCTGTTGTTTATGAATTTCCTTTCGTTGTTCCATCTCGTAAGATTTGTTCCACTGATGTCTGAAATTGATGTCCTTCAAGTACTCGTGCGATTTGCGAACTGACTCTTCGGCTTTGTTTCGGACCAGTAGAGTTGGCATTGAGAAGGTTCCACATGCAAATTCCCCATTCCTATTCCACCACCCTGCAACTGTCCATAAGATAAACCGCCAAATTGTTGGTGAGACTGATGCCCCTGCAAAGCATTTGCTGTTGTTGGTGCATTAACAGGTGTTGCTTCCAAATGTAGCCAGCTGATTTCTATTGTTTTGCAGGAGATAATCATACTCAAAATTAATGGAAACAAAAGGAAGGTTCCCATTGTGCTTGTTACCGCAAAAGAGATGGAGGGCCTAAGCACCTGATGGAACTTAAACTCCATCCAAGAGATACTTGATACTAAAGCATGAAGATAGGGCGAGAGTCTCACTGTGCAGTACTAAATCACATGTCTCTTTAATTGTAGTACAAATGTTCTAGCCTTATGTAATCAATCTGGTTTAGAAGTAATCAAAGCTGCATTTCTTTTTCATATGCCCAGCGACTGAGATAATGTAATTGTACACAAATGTAAATGGTCAAATGTTGGGATTTTCTGATCAAAGTTAAATGTGATTCATATTTAATCTCGTAATGTTCGAAATGTGCGCTCTTAGATAGCGGTTGAACTGAGCTGTAATTATAATACTTCTGAAATAAGCTTGAGCTGTAGTTATAATGCTTTGGAATAAGCTTGAGTTGTAGTTATAATGCTTTGGAAATAGACTTGCAACTCAAAACTAAGCCTTAAATTATAAATTCTTAAGATTTGAGCAATTAGACCAACATGGAGACTTGGATTTGACTTCTAATCTGAGCTTGTTGAAGAACGAAAGTCTTGAAGTTAATACAACTAACACAAGATGGGTAATGGGATATATGTCAATAATAACTGCAATCCACAGGAACATGACTTTAAGGATTTCCCATACTTGGATGTTACAACCTTATTATGTTCACTGATTAAATCCACATGTAGTACACCAAATTAATTCTAATATGATACGAATTAAGTTTCTCCACCACAAACCAAATAACCCCACTTGATTAAATTGCAACCATTGAACTTAAAACTCCAATTAATGATCTTCAAATATTGAATCCCAAAATTATCTTGTATTACAAATGCCTCTGTCACCGTGACCCCGTGATCTCAATTCATGTACAAATCTTGTCTTGACAAATCTTCTTTGACAAAGGGAGAAAAACTTGAAAGGGGCCAAAATCCGGATTTAAAAGGATCTAATCATAAAAACTCCGCCAGAGACATCTTTAAAGCAAAATACCCTGCACACACTCGTTAGTCGCACATAAAAGTAGAAAGATAAAATGTAAGGAAATGCACGAGGGGGGTGGAATCCTATGGTCAAAAATTAGGGTGCAACAACAGTGAAGAGAGGAAAATCTACCACAGGAATTCTTCTTCTGTGTACAGCAGCAGAGTCCATCTTGACTGGCTCTGATTGAAGTTCCTCTACAAGTCTCATCCTCTGCAAGCTTTTCCCATCCAGAGGCTTTCCCAGAATTGAAACCAATTATTCTGTCTGACCTGCCTCTGTCAGATGTGCAACCAAACCATTTTCTGTCAGAATATCAGAAATTAATCTGCCCATTGGGATCCAGTTTCTGATCTTTTGATGCTTTGTTCTGATTTCCTCTCTGGACTGTTTTACATGGCTCCACAGATGAGCAAATAACAAGTGTGGCAGATCCACCTTGATGTTATTTCCCAAGCAGTACAAAAGGTACAATTGTTCTGCGTTGATGTAATTTGGAGAGTTGGTTGATTTCCTATGGTGAATACATCCCAGAAAGATCTTCGCCCAGATCTTGTAGTGCACTTTCAGATCCTTGATTTTGCTTGAGGCCCGCCCAGTTGTAAAAACTTCTCTGTAGACATTATCCATATCTATACGTCCAGCAGAGAGATTGTGAACACCATATACTTCTTCATATCCAATTAATTTGAGAATCAAGTCTTCAGTTATGATTATCTCTTTACCCAACACATACAAAATAATGAATTTTGGGTATACCTTTGCATGAATCCAGAATTCTTTCACCAAAAGAGGGAAGACTGGACCAAACAGTCTATCAAAGTACTTAGTCCATCCTTGTGCAGAAACAATTGGTCGCAAATCAAACTCATTCTTTGCAATGCAGTTAAAATCAACCATGAACTCGCAAATAACTTCTGAATCTTCAACAGGAGTGAGAATGGTTCTTTCAGGTTCTTTGTAAGTGACGTTACCCGTTTCAGATGTAGATCTAACCATTGTAGATGCAAGCTTTTGAGTTGATGATGATGAGGTTGCCGTTGAAGAACTAGAGAGATAACTTGATCTTCTTGAAGATTTTGATTTAGACGAGAAGATGAAGCAATGTAGCAAGCAAAAATGCATATAGGTTGTGAACGAGAGTGAAAAGTGTGAGAAGTGTGACAATGTGGGATACATAGGGACAAATTTTAGGGCACAAATTCACACTCATCAATTAATCACATTAAAAAGTAAAACAAAATGATTTTCAGCATTTAATGAGATTTGACAAAAGTGGGAGAAAACGAGAATTGTAATGATTCAAACAGTACCTCAAACGGCGTCTCATTGTTTACACTCCACCTTTTCAGATTCTGTGTGACACGTGTTTAATGTTTAGGTGTCTCTGAAACTTCTTAAGGAAATGAAACGTTAGCAGCGTCCAGATCCTCTGAATGTTCTTAGTTCAGAGTTTCAAAAGAAATAAGGTAACAAATGAAATACAGATGAAAACACTCCAGAGTATAGACATTAATCAATTTTCATCTGAGTAAATTTGCTTCTGAATAATAATGTTATTCTGGACAAAAATCCATACTAATATTTTTCAGAATAAATTTAAACCTATCTTCAGCAAGGGGTTTTGTAAAAATGTCAGCCCATTGATGGTCTGTATCAACAAAGTTTAAACTTATAATTCCCTTCTGAACATAGTCTTTGATGAAATGATGTTTAATTTCTATATGCTTTGCCTTAGAATGTAAAATAGGGTTCTTAGAGAGGCAAATAGCAGAAGTGTTATCACAGAAGATAGAAATGTTACTCTCATATATCTGATAATCTGCTAGCTGACTTTTCATTCAGAGCATCTTTGTACTACAACCAGCAGCAGCAATATATTATGCTTTTGTTGTTGAAAGTGCTATTGTGGGTTGCTTCTTGCTGAACCATGAGATCAGATGACTTCCCAGAAACTGACAGCTTCCAGAAGTACTTTTATGTTCTACTCTGTCTCCAGCATAATCAGCATCACAGAATCCTACTAGTTTGTATTCATTAGATCTTCTGTAACACAAACCCACGTTAGTAGTACCTTTCAGATGCCTCAGAATCCTCTTAACAGCTGTTAAGTGAGATTCTCTAGGATCTGATTGGAATCTAGCACACAGATAAACACTGAATAGAATATCAGGTCTAGAAGCAGTCAAATACAGAAGAGATCCAATCATATCTCTGTAAAGCTTTTGATCTACCTTCTTACTTACCTCTTTTTTTCCTAGAGTGCTTGTTGGATGCATTGGAGTTTTAGCCAACTTACTTTCTGTCATGTTAAACTTCTTCAGAAGCTCCTTCACATACTTTGTCTGATGTATGTAGGTGCCTTCTGGAGTTTGATTGACTTGAATTCCTAGAAAGAATCTGAGTTCTCCCATCATGCTCATTTCAAATTCCGCCTGCATAGATTGAGCAAACTCCTTTCCAAGCGTAATATTTGTTGTACGAAAAATAATATCATCTACATAAATCTGACAGATTAAAATGTCTTTCTTAAATGATTTATGAAATAGAGTTGTATCCACCTTTCCTCTGATAAAATTGTTTTCCAGAAGGAAATTACTCAACCTCTCATACCAAGCTCTGGGAGCTTGTTTTAGACCATAGAGTGATTTCTTTAATTTAAAAACATGTTCTAGAAATTTTTCATTTTCAAAACCAGGAGGTTGATGAACATAAAATTCTTCTTCAATTAAACCATTTAAGAAAGCACTTTTAACATCCATCTGATACAGAGGGATGTTATTTTGTGCAGCAAAAGAAATTAATAAACGAATAGATTCTAACCTTGTCACATGAGCATATGTCTCTGTGTAATTAATTCCTTCTTGCTGACTGTAGCCTTGAGCAACCAGTCTTGCTTTGTTTCTGATAACTTCTCCTAGCTCATTCAGCTTGTTTCTGTAAACCCACTTAGTTCCAATAATATTAAATCCTTTTGGTCTTGGAACCAGATCCCAAACATCATTCCTTGTGAACTGATTTAGCTCCTCTTGCATAGCAAGTATCCAATCATTATCTTGCAGAGCTTCATCCACAGAGGTAGGTTCAATGATTGATACCAAACCAAACAATGACGTTCCAGATAATCTGAGAAAGGATCTTGTTCTGATAGGGTCATCCTTTTTTTCAATTATCATTTCCTCTGGATGAGAGACTTTGATTCTGGAGGATCCTTTCAGAGGGGGTTCTTCAGGAAATGGTCAAGTTGACCATTTGAGCAGTCAAAGGAGTAGCATCTGACGTTTCTTCTAGTTCTTTTACTTGAGCTTTGTCTGCCTCTGAATCTTCAGAGTATGTGAGAAGCACTTCTCTATCTGCAGAAATTTCAAGCTGCTTTGGCTTTTGATTGCCAAACTTATCATCAAATATAACATGAATTGATTCCTCTATAATCCGTGTCTCAGTATTGTATACTCTATAGTCTTTAGAGCGTTCAGAATATCCAAGCATGAAACACTTCTGTGCTTTAGAATCAAACTTGTTCAGATTGTCTTTAGTATTCAAAATAAAACAAACACATCCAAAAGGATGGAAATAAGAAATGTTGGGCTTTCTATTCCTCCATCATTCATAAGGAGTCTTCTCCAGAAGAGGTCTTACAGACACTCTGTTCTGAATATAACATGATGTATTGATTGCCTCTGCCCAAAAATGTTTTTCCATGTTTGTCTCGTGGATCATGGTTCTGGCCATTTCTTGCAATGTTCTATTTTTCCTTTCTACAACTTCATTCTGTTGAGGAGTTCTAGGACAAGAAAAATCATGTGACTCATCCTTGTGTTTCAGGAATTTTACCCATGTCCATCTGCTGTAGTCATAAACTATGACTAATCCATACTTCTTGCCTCTGATGGATGCAGTTTTCAATGGTCCAAACAGATCAATATAAAGTAGCTCTAATGGTCTAGAGGTAGAAACAACATTTTTAGCTTTGAAAGAAGATTTTGAAAATTTTCCTTTCTTACATGCTTCACAAAAAGCATCTGAGTTGAACTTCAAATGAGGAAGTCCTCTGACCAGATTGAGTTTATTAATTTGAGATATACGTCTCATACTAATATGACCCAATCTTCTATGCCAGACCCATTGCTCATCGTTAACAGACATAAGGCATTTTACATTTTGAACTTTTAGTTCTGAAAGATTAATTTTACAAATGTTGTTCTTCCTTTTCCCATTAAAGAGGATTGAACCATCTTTTTGACTCACAACTTTACAAAATTTTTGATTAAAGATTATATCATAACCATTGTCACTTAATTGACTTATGAACAATAAATTATGTGTTAATCCTTCAACAAGTAAAACATTAGATATGGAAGGGAGGTTACCATTACCAACAGTTCTAGAGCCAATGATTTTGCCCTTCTGGTTCCCTCCAAACTTCACATCACCTCCAGATCTAAGTTCCAGGCTTTGGAACATAGACTTTCTTCCCGTCATATGTCGTGAGCAGCCAGAGTCCAGGTACCATGATTGGTGTCTTAACTTTGTTGTTAAGGACATCTGCAATAAAGATTATTTTATCTTTAGGTACCTATATTTTCTTGGGTCCTCTGGGGTTAGTTGGTTTGAAATTCTGTCTGAACTTCTTTCCCTTAAAAGAATCTTTGTTCTGACGAAATTTTGGTTTAACAGAAGCTTTAGTGTTCTGATCTGTACGTGTGTGATTTATATCATTTAGGTGACCATATTTAAAATGGGTGTACAGAGGAGAATACTTGATGATCAGCTTATCAGAAGGATTTGGATTTAAATCCTTCCCAGAGGGTGATTCATATCCAATTCCTTTTCTATTGTTTCTGCTTACGCCATAGATCATGGAAGCCATTTTGCTTCTATCTAGGCCTCTGGACAGAAACCTCTGAAAACTATAATCATACTCTTCTAAAATGTTTTTAGAGCATGACATAGTATCTGAGTCAGACTTTTATTGAGCTTTTTCTAAATCAGTTTTCATTTGAAGTTTATTTACTTTTAGCTCAACAACTTCTGATCTCAGCTGATTAGTCTCAGATGCAAAATAGCTCTGAAGCTTCTTGTATTTGAGTTTGATCTTACTGTAGTTTTCAAGCATTTCAGATAAACTTTCAATAAGTTCAGCTCTGGTCAGTTCAGAAAATACCTCTTCTGAATCTGATTCTGATCCAGATTCAGATGTTTCTTCATGGTCCTCCACGTCAGCCATCAGTGCCATATTTGCACATTCTTCCTCTGACTTTGATGAGGATTCAGAAGCATCTGAGTCATCCGACGTGGCCATCAGAACTTTCTTCTTCTTTTCAAACTTCTTTCTGGGTTTGTCCTTCTGAAGTTTGGGACATTCATTTTTGTAATGACCTGGATCCTTGCACTCATAGCATACAACTTCTTTCTTGCCAAATCTTTTGTGTCCAAAAGATTCTCCATGTTGATCAGATCTCTTGAAGTTTCTGAACTTCTTTTGTTTATGCTTTCAGAGTTGATTTATCCTTCTGGGCAGCAAAGACAGTTCATCTTCTTCTGAGGAGGATTCTTCAGAGCTTTCTTCAATTACCTGCAAAGCTTTAGCAAATTTGTTAGATTTTAACGCAACAGACTTACCTTTCGTCCAGCTCAATCTCATGATTTCTTAAGGAACTGCTAAGTTCCTCCAGAGTGATCTTATTCAGATCTTTTGACAGCTTCAGCGCTATAACCATTGGTCTCCACCTTGATGGTAAGCTTCTGATTATTTTCTTGCCATGGTCAGAAGTGGAGTAACCTTTATTCAGAACCTTCAAACCAGCAGTTAGGATCTAGAATCTTGAGAACATAGTTTCCACAGATTCAGACTCCCCTATTTTGAAAGCTTCGTACTTCTGGATAAGCGCTAAGGCCTTTGTCTCCTTCACTTGAGAGTTTCCTTCATGTGTCATCTTTAATGTCACAAACATGTCAATGTTGTTTCTCTATTTGTAATTTTCTCATACTCAGTATGAGATATAGCATTTAACAGAATGGTTATAGCTTTGTGATGATTTCTGAAATCCTTTTTCTGTTGGTCAGTCATTGACTTTCTGTCAAACTTTTTGCCCTCACCATCAGTGGGGTGAATGTAACCATCAGTGACTAAATTCCATAGATCAGCATCATAGCCTAGAAAGAAACTTTCTATTCTATCTTTCCAATAGTCAAATTTCTCTCCATCAAACATGGAAGGTTTGGTGCTGATTCTATCTCTATCATCATATTTGTTGTTGTTTGAAGTTGAAGTTTCAGCCATGATAAATCAAGAATAATAAATCAAGAGTTTTTCCCAACTAGATCTTTCTATTTCACCGTTAAGTGATAGCGCTACAGAGCCGGAGCTCTGATACCAACTGAAGGTAGGAAAAACACTTAGAAGGGGGGGGGGGGGTTGAATAAGGGTTTCAAATAACAACTATGACAATAGTAAAAATAACAAGGTATTTTTATCCTGGTTCGTTTGAACTCAAACTACTCCAGTCCATCCTACCAAGGTGATTTGACTTTCTCAACAAGGACTTAATCCACTAAATCAAACTGATTACAGTGATAACCACTAAGAAAAACAGTCTTAGTCTTCTCAAGAAATCTGACCACACTTGGTCTCTTAAGGAACTTTACAACAAGTAAAAATACAATGTGTGTTTAAGAGTTGCTTCTAAAAATCTATATCACAACTGTGATTTTACACAAATGAAGAACGAATTAAATCTAGAATGAAGTTGAGAGATGTTTGGATATTGTTCTTTGATTGTTCAATAATTTGTCAAATTAGAAATGATGTAGAAGTCTTGTTTAAATAGAACTTCACTTTCATTTCTTAAAGGGCGTGCAGTTGGCATTCTGTCTTCTTTGACTTTTCTTTCCCAGAAGAGGAATGTTTAGACAAATCCTTTTTGTCTGAATTCTTGTGTCATGCACGAATGAGGAGAGATCCGTTTGGATAAGGACAAAGAATATGCCAACGGATTTTTATTTGAACAACATCTTCTATAACAAATCTGGAACAGTCTTGCATCAGATCCTCTGATGATGTTCCTTGTTCTTCCGATTAGAGTTACTCTATTCAGAGTATTTGCAGCCATGTGCTTTAGAGTGAATGATCTTTATCAGAGCATACTTGAATATCAGAGCCTCTGTACTTGCAGCGTTAAGTACTTCTAGAGTCTTCTGATTCTTTACATATGCTTTTTCGCTCAGAGTCTTCTGCAGCTTCGCTCAGAGTCTCTTTTAGGCAGCGCTTAGAGTCTTCTGGTTCTTAACTTTCAGAGGAGTTTTTGCTTCTAGAGGAATATTAATTTTAATATCTGAAACAAAAACACTTGAATACGATTAGAGTATATATTTACTTCATACAAAATTTCATTAATGTTATCATCAAAACATAGATATATATTAAGAACCAATCTATGTTCTAACATGAATCACCTAAACAATCACCATCATCATGTCCGTGAACAGGATGGCCAATCTTCATATGATGAGCTTCCTTATCTTCCTCTTGGTCTTCCTCTTCATCCTCATTTATATTTTGAACCCTTGCACCCGAGGCTTTTGTCTTAACTACACACCTTTGCTCTTAACGATCCCAAAGGTGACCCATCAAAGTCATGGTTTTCTGGCTAAATTCTTGATCACTCGTAATGGAGATGTATGGAATATCTTGAAAAATAATTCCAACTCGACCAAGTACATTTTGAATGAATGAACCATAACATAAAGTTGTCCCTCTACCTGATTCCTTCACAGCAAAAATCTGACTCGCAATGTAGTATGGCCAATGAACTCTGTTCTTATTCTTGAGCAAATAGACCAAGTGCACTTTGGCTTGGTCAAATCGAGAATATCCTCCCTTATTTGGACAGAGAATATGAGCCACAATCCACTGTAGAATCCTATCTATCGACTTCAACCGACCTGTAGTGACATATTTTGGGAACAAATCACTTGCAACAATATCCTCTGGATATGGGCCTTTCAACATAGAATTAAGAGCATATTTGAATTCATACCCGAAGCCAATTTGGTGTCGGTTATGTTAAGATGAGGATACTGAACTGGATACATACCAAATAGATCTTTCCAAACTTCGCTGTCAACCTTTAAACTCTTACCACCAATTTTGTAACCATATTCATAATCAAAAAAATTCCCGTGTATACCAGTGTAAAACAACCTGACCATGTCCTCATTATAATTTGTACCACATTCTAAGAAATTTTCGAATTGTTGGAAATTAAGCATGTCAATAATTTCTGGAATGTGCATACGTTCAACAACTTTTGGATAGTAAACAAATTGTTTGATAACTGATATTTCCTAAAAATTCTTTCATAAGTTTCAACAAGTTCATCAGAAAGTAAAGATATAGTATTTATCGGAATATCAGACAGAGGTTGTGATGGAGGTTGCGAAGTTGCTGCTCGAGAAGTAGAAGCTCGAGTGGACCTCTTTCCTGTTACTCTTGAAGATGCCATGGAACCTCTATTTTTGGGGATGATGAATAGTACCCGCAGTAGAAATTGGTGAAGAAATACCAAATTGATCACTAATTTGGACTTGAAATATCTGATTTGTGAGAGAGCTTGAAATGAGTTTTAGGGTTTGTAGAGGAATTGAGAGAGATGTTGGTGAAGAGAAATGAAATGAATATATGCAAATGATAAAGGTAATGAGAAGATAAAATGAAAAGACACAATGAATGTCATGTATTCCCAAGGCCAACTGTTACGCTTCAATTTTCAAGAAAAAATTCGGAGGCACGAAGCGATGCGTCGACCTAAAGTATATGATGCATCGACGCATGCATGTTAAAAGTTCAAAATTCATAAGCGTTCAGTATGGGTCGACACATGAGGATTCCTCAGGTCGACGCATACATGGCATAATCAAATATTGTTGAATTGGGAAGAGCATGAGTCAATCTATACCCTGTTCAGGTCAACACTTGCAATACAAACATGAAAAAAAAACCATGTTATGAATGCATCGCACAAAGATAAATAGCAAGCCCACACATATTCAAAACATTAAAATGGACTAAAAGGAGGATCTAAACAATCAAATAAACACCAAGATAACACACTAACCATAGTACAAACACACACACACACACACACACACACACACACGCGCGCGCGCGCACACACACACACGCACACACGCGCGCGCGCGCACACACACACACACACACACACACACACACATATGAGCTTTTCAATATTGTTAATCAAATTATAGACAATCATAGATATAAATCCTACAACTATTCAATTTAAACATGATCCGAGATATCGAGAACGCCAAGTTCCTTACAAATGTTTAAGAAGGGTTCTGTCACAAGTGGTTTTATAAAAATGTCGGCAAGTTGGTTCTTGCTATCAACATGCTCGAATACGACATCATCTTTCTCTACATGGTCCCTAAGGAAATGATGGCGAATTTCAATATGTTTCGTGCGTGAATGTAGTACTGGATTTTTGGTTAAGTTAATGGCACTCGTGTTATCACACAAAATGGGAATATGTTCAAGTTTAACATTGAAGTCAAGTAATTGTTGCTTGAGCCACAATATTTGGGCACAACAACTACCGGTTGCAACATATTCCGCCTCGGCTGTTGATAAAGCAACAGAAACTTGATTTTTGCTATGTCAACTCACTAAGCAATTTGAGAAGAAATGACAAGTGCCACTAGTGCTCTTCCTATCCGATTTTCAACCGGAAAATTCAAAATCAGAATATCCAACCAAAGTACAATCACTTCCTGTCGCACCCTAATTTTTGACCATAAGATGCCACCTCTTTTTGCGTTTTTATTGTTATTTGACTTTATTTTAATATTTATGTTTTTGCGGCTAGCCAACTTGTGCAACTTGCAGGGACATGGCTGAGATTAAATCCATAAAGAGCTAAGTGGCGTCATCCTTTCCTAGATCCCTTTGTTTCAAAGCTCATGAGTGCAAGTGTGTCGGTAACTTTTTCATAGCAATTTCGTACAAGTTGAGAGATTTATTTCAGGTGATGCAGTTGTCCAACCATCCCGGGAAGGTTAATTAGTAGCATCGGGCCGCTAGAGGTTTGTCTCTTACTTACGCATCACCCTCGATGGGAGGGAGTTGAGATTAGTTGTTCATTTGAATAAGAAATCAACATTTTAATGCAACATTGGACCATTAAGACATTGTGAGTATTTGGAAAATAAGAACCGATACAAGGAAAATTTGAATCGACCGGAATTCTGCATATATTTCAAATCCCATTGTCAGTTACCTTACGAGATGTTCAAGGTTTCAAGTTTATCCAAAAATTCTAAAGATTTGAGATTTGAGTGAAATATTACATTGATCTCTAAAAAGTCCTTTACAAGCCAAGATGCAAGACTCTCAAACAAATCCCTACAAATTGAAAACGGGCTTCCGCAGAAATCAAACAATAAAGAAACAAGTGGACAAATATTTGAACTACGCATAATCCCGATCCCTGTATTTCTTCAACACCATAAATGCTTTTAACACATAACTGTTAGCAACAAAGGCTAATTTAAAACCAACATTTCACTCAAGGCTGTTGTGTTTCGTCCCAAGGCCACTTAATGTAAATGTGCTGAAATCTGACAAAGATGCTGCCGGCTGCCGGCATTATCAACAACATCATCCTCCCTGCTGGACAGACGAGCAAACCACCCTGTTTCGGCTTCGAAGAGGTCCCCTTAAATACTTCGAGCAACTTGTCAAAACAATCAAGCTCAGAACCTGCAAGATGTAACGGATATTCAGAATGCCGTCAAAGAAGTGAATTACAAGTTAAGAAATAAAAAGAATTGAGAAGTTTCGGCCCTCAGTTTCAAGCATCATCGGGCGGAAGACTCAAGTGGCCAGAAGAGCAACGGGAGCCGTCACCCGCTTCCTACCAAGCATCGAAAGGAACTGAATTTCGGACCAAAAAGCGACTAGTTTCAGACAACTTTCAACACAATACAAAACACCATATTCCACCAACAATAATAAAAAACAACGGCATTTCCGACCCTTTTCGGTTCAGACGCAGTATCATCATCACTGAGATTAGGAGCCTTTCTCAACAACATTAGAGTGGGTAATATCTGAACCCCAGGAGTTTGCCCTGCAAAAAGAGAAGTGTCAACGCAGCTCGAGAAGTAAGTCAGAAACGACCGCACTCCCAGGCAACAAGAAGAATTAAAATTTTCATCGAAGATAAGTCGTATGCCTAGTTTTTTACAAGGCAATCAAGCAGAACAAATCAAAGCATCACAACCTGCAAGAGGGGAGCAACGCATAACGCATTCAGTTTATAAAGAAAGCACCCAAGGCCAACACATGCTCGCAGCTTCCACGCAAACCAGCAATGCCAACCATAACCCTGCAGAAGAAGGTTATAATGGATTGGAAAGAAAACAGCAGAACTGAGTAGCCATAAGAAACGACTACAACTCTTCCCAAAAACACCAGCGATAATCAAAGACAACCACTATTTAAGAGTCAATCGAAAACTCAAGGTAGAGTTGGAAGAAGTTAAAGCCCTTAGAACTATGAAATGCATCATCGGGCATAGGCTCCAGCGGCCGGAAGAGCAACAGAAACTGTTACCGACTTCTTACCGAGCATCGAACCATTTAAGAGCAAACAACAGAGAAACGAAAGGCAACCATCACGGTTCAGACTTACAAGTCATCATCACCGTTGAACCTTTCTCGGCGAAGGCATAACAACTGGCAGCTTCGGAACTTCCAGCGACCTCCTGAGAGAAGAAGAGAAACATTTGCAAGCATCAACACAATAAGCTTTTCAGCATCATCTGCAAGCATCAGCACAACAAGTTTTCAGCATCATCTGCAAGCATTTCAGCAAGCATCAACATTTCAGTATCAGTACAGCAAGCACAAGCATTCCAGTGTCGGTACAGAAGAACATAACATCATCAATATCAGCTCAACAACAAGAGCAACATTTGCAACCTCAGCAACATTCTCACGGTTCAGACTTCTTAAGTCATCATTACTACCTTGAACCTTCCTCCGCACCAAGGCTAAAATGGCAGCCTCCAAACTCACTAACGGCAACCACATTTCCGCCAGGCTCAGACGCAATGTCATCACAGCCGGTTGCGATATCTTTCTCGGCAAGCTAAGACAAGGCAACCTCTGAACTTCAAGTGTAACCTTCTGCCCTGCGAAAAAGGAGAAGGATAAAAGCATTAATTCGAAGCCAGTGATACAAACGTTTCCTAATTCGACACATCCACAACAGAAAAGGCAAAGACTTGAACTTTCAAATCAGAACCGACATGTCTCCAACAAAATCAGAAAGAATTAACCAATGATTCTCAATTACTCAGTGAATCAGACAAGCCCTAGCAAAATAGGAAGGAATCACCACTTGTCTCTCTAAATCATCAAAGGGATCCGACAAAATCATATGAATGAGGAAGGTTTTGAAAGCAATCATCATTGGAGGCCCAACAAATTCCTCTATAAAAGGATGAGGGGAACCCATTCGAAGAAGACAGAAAAAGAGAAGAAGCATCGCACACTCATAGATACGAAGAAAGTCGCCGTCACTGACGAGAATGAGAGTACGAGATCGTGGATTGCCTCACAATCTCACCGCCGCCATCGTCTAGCCGCCGTCAAATCGCATTTATGGGTAAAAGAAATCTTTCTCTTAAAATATCTCTTGCATGCTTGATCTGTGTTTGTTTTGTAGGAAAACAAGGATATCGAGGAACCGAAAATGGGAAGAGGTTGAAAATTCGACAGAGGAGAATGGCGACGAGGGAGTGAAGAAGAACCGTCGCGATTCGGAGGACGAGGCCGGAGGGAATTAAGCTAGGGTTTAATCACATCTATCTTGGCTTTACTGTTGTTTTTTGTTCACCATCGTATATTATTACACACACACACACGTTCACATACCCCGTCACCGCCACCACCCGTCAAGACTGTTAAGTTGTTTTTAACAAAACTAATGACCTTTTTTACATAACCTTTTTTAATCAATTTAATCGGTTTTAAAAAATGGTCAATACCCCTTTAACCAATCCTTTTATTATTTGTTATTTATTTAACTTAATAACCTTTTATAATATGATAAGAAATTTGACTCATTTAATTTTAATATAATCTTTATTGAAATAATAAAATCTTTATGAACTTTTATCACCTAATTAAATTCAATCTTTTATTAATAAATTAACTATTATTTTTTCTAAAAAAAATTATTATTAAAATCAATCTTTTATTCAAATCCAATAAGTCAATACTTTTCTTAAATCAAATAATATAACTCTTTAAAATCAACCTCATCAAAATATCACTTTCTCATAAGTTAATCCAAACTTCTCCTCACAAATCAATTCACATAAAAAATAAATCGCAACCTTCTCACTACAAACATAATATATTTTCTCATAAGTAATTCGACTAAAATTAGTCTCTTTCGCTATTAATAATCAAATACAACCTTCTTCACTAAAATCAATTTCACATATAAAATCGAATAACCTCACTAAACACAATTCAACTAAAAACAATGCAACGACCTTTTAAAATCAATCTCCCCGCTAATAAAATCAATTCAACCTTTCCTAATCAAATCAATCTTCTTTTAACATCAATTCAACTCGCCTAAAATTTAATCAATCGCACACGCCTACGGTTTCGCTCCGATTCCACAACGCACATTCACATACACAATCCTCACTTACGCCTTAGCGCTTTCATGCGTGTGTATGCTTTACCTTACCCTTTATTATTCCGCAATTTATTTTACAAGCAATTTACTTTTATCGCAATTTATCATTCTCGCAATTGCATCCCGTCCAAAGGAAAAACCTACACATGATTAAACACTTGTGTGTAGTGCACATCGTTTGCATCATTCTCCCACTTGATCCTTGATCCCATTCAAGTTGATCTTTCTAAGTTAGATCCTACCCCATAGGAATGACTCTTTTACAACTTAGATATAAACAAAAAACAAACAACACTACAACTTATTCAAACACAACAGAGAAATAGATGTTAATCATCTTAAGCGAGATAGAATCTCCACCCGACATCAATACAATCAATACCGTAGGGACTTTGCCATAAGAGAGATAGAGGCGTACATCTTCGATCAATATCCGAGTACTTGAGCCCTTCTCTTAAGACGATGCAAAGACTATTTTCCTACAACCTGTGGCGGTTAAATCTCTCTTAAAATGACAACTCACATTTTCTCCTAAAAATCAATCAATCAACTATCCTAAACCCGTAGGAACTTTGACCACAGTCAAAGAACTCCTCAAACCCTTTAGGGAGAACTACAAATACTCTGATTCCACTCCCATAAGGATATGTAGGCATAAGATGCGATATTTTATCGAGTATACTTAGAAATAAACCCCTAGGTCTCTCAACCTTTAAGCAGATAAACACATAGCAATAAACAAACATAAAACAAGAGGTTCTTGTAGAGTACTACAGAAACTTAGGATGCTAGCACCTTCCCTAAGTTTAACCGACCCCCAAACCTAAAACTCTCTAAACCTTACATTTGCATTGCATTGTGGGAATTTCGATCTTTATCCCTTCCTTTGGACTAATCAAAGACCGGTTGCAAATTGAATTAAAGATTCAAACTAATTAATAGTTTGGTATCCAAATTTCACCGCGACACTTACCTTGGAAAATCGAAGCCCATACTTTGGAGTACCACATAGGTATCTAAGTATGCGCTTGACCGCTTTTAAATGTGATTCCTTGGGACATGATTGATATCTAGCGCACATACATACACTAAACATGATATTCGATCGAGATGTAGTAAGATAGAGAAGAAAACCTACCATACCTCTATACTTCTTTATATTAACGACCTTACCATTCTCATCTCGATTCAAGTTTACACATGTAGGCATTGGAGTGTCAATTAATTTTGAGTTAGCCATATCAAAGCGCTTGAGTAGCTCATTGCAATACTTCGTTTGGCTCACAAACATTCCTTCTTCGAGTTAGTTGATTTGGAGTCCAAGAAATTAGTTTAGCTCTCCCATCATGCTCATCTTAAAATCAACCAACATCAACTTAACAAATTCCTTGACCAAATTCATGTTAGTAAATCCAAATATAATGTCATCTACATAAACTTGTACTAAAATGGAGTGTTTTCCTTGACGCTTAATAAAGAGGGTAGTATCAACCTTTCTTCTTGAGTATCCTTGGTCTAGTAAATGCTTGCTAAGACGCTCATACCAAGCCCTAAGGGATTGTTTGAGACTGTAAAAAGCATGTTAAATCTTATAAAAATGATTAGGATACTCATGACTTTCAAAACTAGGAGGTTGAGATGCATATACCTCTTCATTAATGTATTCATTTAGAAAATCACTCATAACATCCATTTGAAATAATTTGAACTTCTTACAACAAGCATAAACTAACAGAATGTGTATAGCCTCAAGTCGGGCAACAGGAGCATAAGTTTCCTTATAGTATATGCCTTCCTCTTGGTTATAGCCTTGCGCCACTAAGTGTCATACCCCAAATTTGTCCTACTTGTGTATAGTTTCCATTCTAAACATCTGTCCACTGACAACTATTTCAAAATCAAGAAAATATATTGTTGTTGCTTGTTGGCCAAACTCAGGGCATCACGAGGTTGGATTGAATTAAACGGAGTTTCATCTGAGGGAGGATTGCAATATAGGTTGAGTTTCATTAGTTGCAACTTGATTTGTAAGTCAGACAAGGGTTTCATCAAATGGAAATAATACCCGGAGGTGCATGACGCATGTGATTATGCCTGAAGTTTCAATTAGAGTTTATCTGCCATTCCAAGTTATCTGTGTATGGGTCAAATCATCAGAGTTCAGTTCATTTTTAGTCAAGATCTCGAGCAAAGCGGTTCATACCAATTCATTATAGTCTGGTTTCAAGACATAATCAAGAGATGCCATTTTGAACACTTTGTTTCATCAAAATCCAAAAGTTATTTGTTCAAGATTCACTCATTTTTTGGATCGATTCAAGATCAACTTAGAGGATCCAAATTTATGTTCAAGGATTAATTTTTTTTTCATTTACTTTAAGTAAAGTGGAGTTTTATTATTCGTGAATTCAAGGATAACATGGAGGGTGTAGAAGTAATGACTAGTACAAAGCTCCACATGGGCCAGACTTGCAAAAATGAGAATATGATATTTACAAAAGTCTACAAAATTGAGTAAAAAAAACATTTATCAAAAAATATGGTTTCAAATCCATAATGAGCCCATCAAAATTACAAACAGATTCTGCAACAAAGTTTTTTTTACATAAGGCCCATCCAAAATTTAGCCATGAAAAGCAACAAACAGCTAGCATGCCATCTTGTGAAAAACGCACCAACCATACAACAAAAACAATACAAGCTGCACCAAATACAAGCTTCAAAGGATGGGCTTCGGATAAGTTGCAAACAAGCTTTAAGATTGATCTTTAATGCACCAACCTACAACACACAATTCCTCATTATGCAGCAAAAGAAAGTAGCATATTTTTTCTCATAAAAAGATCCTTTAGAGTTCATGATTTCACCTTGCATCCATTGATACAAAAGGGGGGTACGCACCAGCTCTGCGGGACCTACCGTCATCACCTGCGGCATACCAGACAAAATGAATAAAACCATGGATTGTTGAAAGCCGTACGCACAACTCCTTCGCCCCAACCACAATTTGTACGACAACCTGCACAACATGAAATTCATTCACGCCCGACACACTCAAGAATGCATCCTCTAATCTGTTCATAACTTTCACTCCGGATTTGCAAGTCACGCATGAAAAAGAATCGAGAAAATCAGTTGAGAAAGCTTTGAAAAAACAATGGAACAAGTTTAGACAAAATCAATTTACCATGATTAACAAAGATACACCAAATTGGTCACAAGTCACCAACGCAACAAAACCGTCAATGTCACACACAACCAAGTTCATTCATAAGCAACAGACTAGGAAAAACTTTGACAAAAATGTGCTAGCATGGATGGCCAAGTGAATTAATTAAGAGTTCTGTGGTGGCTACTTCCAGAGTTATGTAGAGCAGACAACCAATTTTTGATTCGTGTGAGCATATACTACTAGCTTCAGCTTCGCCGCATCACATATTGCATACTGCCAAATGAAAGGAAAAAAATATTAGGCACCAGGAAAGGGTGAGCAAGACACTAAGGCTACAATGACAAATCATGTAATACATACCATATTGTTGCTCTCTCTGCAAGTTGTTATGCTGTCCAACCACGGTTTCACCTGCTGCAAGTCATTATGCGGTCTAGCCATGGTATCAACACGGGTCAAATCTCACTTTGTAGACGTTATTAAAGTCACAAACCTGTGACAAACCAAGTTTAATTTAAAATGGCAGCCATATGAAAAAATGTTGATGGTGTTTTCATCTGAGGAAGATAGTGTCTGATAAATCAAAGTCCTCAAGCATTACGGCGCTGTATTTTAATTATCCGCCGGATTTCGAATCATGATTCAATTGCACCAGTTTCAAATTTAAACCTGTTAGAAAAACGGAAGGAGAACTGTGTCAGGGATTTAAAAGAAGTCAGAATTGTAAAAAACTTTCATTCACCCAACGTAATGCCAAATCTCGAACCAAATACACAACCTGAAACCTCAACAATGATAGGAGCAATCAAATTCATGGTCTGGAGTCACAATTACAACTGGATGGTTTCTTGTGATGATGGGAGAGCAACATAAGAGTCTACCGTGAAAGTTGGAGCAAGAGCATCTTCACACTTTGGATGAATAAGCACAATGAGAGAAGTTGTGTGGTAAGATGCAAGAGCCACATTGTACTTCAGCGGCTCAGAATTATTGTACCGCCATCCAGCAGGATTGGCAGTAGCAAGAATGAGCATTGAGTGTTGCTTGTATTCTTGCTTTAGTGATACTAATAGTTTATTGTCCCATAGCCTCATGAATTGCAACCTGATTTCTTATGTCCATTTCACTGTCAGCAAGCATCAAAGCACCAGGCTCAATAACTATCACCACAACATCCTTAAGTACCTGCACAAAATCAAGCTGTGACATGAGATACCACGGATAAAATCAAAATGCAAGGAAAAAGTTGTGAAAGAAGAACGCGCAACAAAAGACTAAGCCATACGCATCAACAGATTATTACTGGTAATAAAAAGGCAACAGGTCATAAGTTTCGAAATCCAGTGGCCAAGAGAAATTCACAATCAGCTATTTATCGTGAACTCCGTGTAGGCATGTCAGTTTTCGTGAATCCTCTAGATGGTCACCGTGTTGATGCTTCTGTCGCAGCCTAAATGTGGTTTTTATCTGGTTTCGCAAGATGATATTCCATGTTGTTACATAATGTTAGCTGCGCCTGTCGTGATCAGTCGTGTTTCCACGCGTTGCTAACCGTGTGAAATGATAGTTCATGTGAGTCGTCACAACAAGTCCTGCACAAACGAAATAATATCATAACAGTCACTACATGAATTACCACAACAAATGCAGGGCACAAGAGCCCAAGCATGTGCAGCCACTTCTAAAAGCATTCGTTACCTGCAGTGGAAAGTTCGCGTAATCCACACGTAACGAAAGTCGAATAACTTTCTCAGTCTGATCACTACGCAAGCCTTGCGTGCGGCCAAAACAAGGCATCCGCAAATACGCTCATATGCGATGAGACTGATTTCTGAACTTTTGGTTTGCCATGAAGCCTTCAGCAGCAGGACACAGTAGTTGTCCTCAATAATCCACAATATCCCCGAGCCTCAAAAGAAACCGTCAGCCAAGCTTCAATTCCTTCCTAAGCCAAACGACTGTCTGCAGCCTGTATCAGCTCACAAACAAAACAGGAAATAGTTAAAATCCCTGCATCATTTTTCAAATGTAGTTACAAATCAATTACCACAGTAAAAGCAAAAAAGAGGGAGTTACCGCAGTGAAAACCAATTGAATTTTTTTACCTCACTACAGACAAAAGTGGAGATTGAGTGAGAATCATTCCACACGGCCCACCATGCTTTGAGAATACCCTCCAAAGTTTACATAAAAACCATCTGCTTTCAGAGCAAAAAGAAAAAAAAACCCTAGCGCCTCCAACAATGATTCATCTCCTTCATCCGAAAGCTCCTTTCAACATCAACCGAAACCCTATTTTTTTATTCACCTTCACCATCATCCAAACTTCAACCCAAAAACTTCTAAACTTAAACCCCAAACCCTCTACAGAGCCTCACTCAAACCATTCATCCACTTTCAATCTTCAAAACACTGAAAAAGAAAACCCTTCTTCATCATTAAACAAACCAGAACTCCTTCTTCAAAACTTCTTCAACATCAACTTTCGAAACCCCATTTATCATTCTTCTTCAATCCATAACAAAAACCACAACTCCAGACCAATCCTCATCCATAACACTTCATCCACGGCGGTAAAAAATCATCAACATCCCACCTCCTCCTTCGATTTTTCAACAACAAAAACCTTCAAGAACTCACAGACTTAAATCCTCTTACTCTTCACCTTCCAACTTCAAACCGAAAAAACACCAACTTAACCCGTTTCAAACCAAAATCAACAGAAACAAAATAGAGGGTTTGAGACGAAGAAGATTGAGAAGCGGGGTCGGATCAAAAAGAAGGTTGAAATGCATCATCCCTTTGCTCTTTTCGTTTCGTGGCTGGAGACCTTTTTGTTAAACCCCATGTTTTGGTAGGAATGATGAACTGATGGGGTTTGTGTTGGTTGGATCTTCTGCGTAATGAAAGGGAAACGTGACCCATTTGCTTTTACCATTTTTTTTATTATTTGTTTTTGTTTCTATCTCATTTTTTTTAATGTGAGAAGAGGCTGATACGTCTCGCATCTTCTGCCTTGTGGTCCGTTGAGACTTGGCGGATGGCTTATGGCTCATTATGTTTATCTTCTTGTTTTGGTTACACCCCCATCTGGGTTTATTGAGAGGAGATGGGCTTAGCCCAAATGATCCTCTCCACTTCATCATGTTTATATACAGTTTAAATATATATACGTTATAGTTATTTTTGTTTTTGTTTGTAATTTTAGTTTATTTTATATTCTAACTTCTTTTTAAAACTTTTATAATATTTCCTTTTAGAAGTGAGATTTTATTTCTTACTTATCATTGAGCATTTTATTCTATTTTAATCATTTTTTGGGTCGATGACGAGATTACCAACGTTTAACCATCAAATTATTGGCGTGAAACAAAGGATCTGAGACCACTTTCTTTCTCCGATTTTATTTCGATCGATGAAGTCTTTTATTCGTAAGCGTCGCGTATCAAAGTTGATAACCTTCTCGATTTCGAATCTATGGTGAATGACCATTGGGGTCATTTTCCGTACTTTGGGATCGTGATAGGCTACCTTCGATTAATCGACATTATGTTTGCGATTAAGACAAGATCTTATTCTGTCGTGTCCCAATTCGATTCACTAAACTAACCAATAACTTTAATTTTCGTTAAATATTATTGTGGATATTATTATTATATTATCTTGCCATTATTCATATTACCCATATATTCATATTGTCATATTTATATTTATCATATTCATTCACCCATACTCGAAAACACCTAATAAACTATCGAAATCCTAAAAGCCAAATTGGTGGACTGTTGTGTCATTGGTTATTTGCAGGAATCCTAGTTTTGAGTCGTGCTCGACTTTACTCAAGGTGTAGTTTAGGATACAATGCACACACACGGCTTTCTCTTGGGCCACCTGACAATGAGACCCCTTTATTTCGTGCAATCCCGTGTAGCTTACATGTATCCCTCTCCCATTCTGATGTATGTTTCGTATTTCTTTGATTATTAGTTTATCTCCTAGGAGCACCCATAGGGACTAGGGCGGATCAAACTTTTTTCAAACTAATTCTCGATTCGTCATCGAGCCACTTTCAAACAACCTCGTAAGTCGAGTGCTCATACGCATTCGCCATCAACCTATTGCACACAATTCGACCCTTGATGCGTAATTCAAGTCGGTCTCTTTTTTCAAAACCATTTCATTTCCAACACGCTTTGCACGCGATAATGAGTCAAACCCTTGATCCAACGTCAAGCGGATTTTCAAAACAAACTATCAATCTATTAATAACTATTCAATTCTTTCCAAGGTGTAAAGAGTAGGTTCAAGTCTTTGATCTTGCTTTCAGTTGTTTATATACGAGTTATCTTATTCGTGTGTGAGCAATTGACGCCTTTAAATAATATTAACAAACTCGACAATATTCAACCATCTCTAATTATTCATCCTTTCACTCACCTTTCCAACAACTTCTTTTACGATGAAAAAGAGAGTGTCCCAAGTCTTTGGTTCACTCTCTCGACTACTTGGATCCGAGAAGCCTTTCTCAAGCTTCAAGTAGTCGTCATCTGACCAATCTCATCCTTTTATACACCATTTCAAATTCAAACAACCTTCTTTTACGATGAAAAAGAGAGTGTTCCAAGTCTTTGGTTCGTTTTCCCGATTACTTGGGGTCCGTGAAGTCTTTCTTAGGCTTCAAGTGATCGTCATCATTTCAACTTTATCCTTTCAAACACATCATTCCTTCATGATGAAAAAGAGAGTGTTCCAAGTCTTTGGTTCGCTCTCCCGATTACTTGGGTCCGAGAAGTCTTTCTTAAGCTTCAAGTAATCGTCATCCGTACCCACCTTCAAACCAATTCAAACCCGTTTCTTTCGTGGTCGTTACCACGAACTATGACTGCTCTGATTCTTCATTCACTCTTGAATGTAAGATACGTAGACACAAGATTGTGATGATCTTGGCGAGCAAAATCCCCTCCATCTTCCATTTCCCCCATCCTTTCCCGTAGTCGAACTACGACGCTCTGATTTCTCATTCTCGTCCGAATGAGCATACGTAGGCACAAGGGTCCCGATCCTTGACGAGCACCCTATCCTCTAACCATCCCCTTTCCCTTAGTGTCTTTATCCCTTTATAGTATCCTTTAGCATTTAGTAGTGAGAAGAGAAGAATTAAGTTTAGCTAACATCCATCACAACTAGAATTAAGAGGTTCCCGTCGAGTACGACGGACGTGAGGGGTGCTAATACCTTCCCCTCGCGTAACCGACTCCCGAACCCAGGAATATGGTTGCGGCGGCTGTGTTCCTTCCGTGTTTATGAGGTTTTCTCGATATTTTCCTCTCCCTTTCTTTCGGGAAAAATAAAGTTCGGTGGCGACTCTGTCGAACCGCATTTCCGCGCCTTTTGCGCGAGGGTCGTATGTTCGAAATGAATTTTCGAGGTGCGACACTAAGCATGCCTTGTTCCTTGTTATAACTCCGTTTTTGTTAAGATTCTTCCTAAACACCCATTTGGTGCCAATTACTCGATGGCCTCGCAGAGGGGGGACAAGGTCCCAGACCTTATTTCTTTTGAATTGATTTAATTCCTCTAGCATTGATAAAAACCAATGTTCATAGAGTAAGGTCTCTTTGGAGTTTTTAGGCTCAATTTGAGATACGAAAGCAAAGTGATAACAAAATTTACTTAGCTTGGATCTCGTAGTTACTCCTTTTGATATGTCTCCGAGTATGTTGTCGATGGGAAGATCCTTAGAGGATTTCCAAGCTAGAGGAAGGTCATCATTGCTAATTGGATGATCCTCCTCAATCTTTTTATAGTTTTGATCTTCCTCATCCTCAACTTTCACCGATTCAGGTTGATCAGTCCCTTTTTCAGTGTCTTTGAGTATGTCTTCTGAAGATACACCTGCACCATGAAAAGAAATACATTTTCTGACATTTTTTAGATAAGATTCATCAAAAGTAACATGTACAGATTCTTCTACACTAAGTAACCTTTTATTGTATATTCTATATGCCTTACTAGTTTGAGAGTATCCAAGAAAGATACCTTTATCGACCTTTGCATCAAATTTACCAAGGTTCTCTTTACCATTATTCAACACAAATCATTTAGAACAAAAAACATGAAGATGTGATACATTATGCTTCCTTCCTTTCAAAAGCTCGTATGGAGTTTTGTTGAGAATATGATGGATAAGCACTCTATTCAAGACATAACACACCATACTAATAGCATCGACCCAAAAGTATTTAAGAAGGCCACTCTGATTGATCATAGTTCTTCCTAGTTCTTCCAAAATGTGATTTTTACGTTCCATTACTCCATTTTGTTGAGGAGTACGTGGTGCAGAAAATTATGATCAATGCCATATTTATCACAATATTCTTCAAAGAGGTGGTTTTGAAATTCACATCCATGATTGCTTCGGATTGTTACAATGCTTGTATTCAATTTGTTTTGAGAGAGCTTGGAAAACTTCTCAAAAGCTGAAATTGTATCACTCTTGATTGCTAAGAAAATAGTCCAACAAAACCTAAAGTAGTCGTCTATAATACAAAACCATAGTAATTACCACCCAAGATTTTAATCCTAGATGGTCCAAAAAGATCCATATGGAGGAGTTCAAGAGGTCTCGTTGTAGAAACAATATTTTTAGATTTAAACGAGATCCTTGTTTGCTTCTCCATTTGCCATGCATCACATAAGTGATTTTTTGAAAATTTGATTTTGGTTTGGGCGATAACTAAATCCTTAGATACTACTTTATTTAGCAAATCGAAGTTGACATGTGCTAAGTGCCTATGCCATAGCCACAAGTATTCACTCATGGTTACAATACATTTAGGGCTCGTCAAAGATACCTCACTTAAGTCAAGCATATAAACATCTTTAACCCTCAGGCCTTTAAACACATCATCCTTCTTATAATTATTTTCAATCATGCAACAATCTTTTGAAAACGAAACTTTATAACCTCTGTCGCATAATTAACTAATGCTAATAAGGTTGTACCTAAGACCCTAAACTAATAGGACATTTAAGATAGTAGTAGAAGAGGGATTACCTACACTACCTTTGTCAAGTATAGCTACATTGTTATTGTCACCATAGGTCACAAATCCTTTCTTGAGCATCCACTATCGAGAACCCATATTCTCTCCGTAGACTTAAGACATTGTACCTACACAATCAAACAAGGGAAATGGGTACCGGATTTTTATTGGGTGCTTGAGTGTGAATGAATCTTTGGTTGCATTTATGCAACCATTGGAAAATGACTTTAGGAACTAAGAATCTCCTAAAATGGAATTTAGAAATGGTGTGACCCTTCTTGCAACAATATAGACAAGTAAGGTTAACATTGGTGTTACTTTTCCTAACTTAATCTCTAATCACATAAGTATATTTTTTCTAAGGATTATTCATGCTTTTTCTAAAATGTGATCGATCAATAGAAAAAGTGACATGTTTGGCTTTTCTAAAACGCCAATTTTCTAAAATGTCTTTTCTAAAGCCTTGTCTAGTTTGGTTTTAAGAGATCTCACCTCTTTTTTCCAAATGTAACATGTTTCAAAACCTGCCCAATTTAACCAAGTACACTTATCATCCTCAATTTTTTTGTTGCTTCCACCATAGAGTTCTTAAGAGCTTCCAATTCCTTTTCAGAATCGAAAATCTTTTTCTCTAAATGTGAGAAAATTTGTTTGTTTGAAGTTAAACGTTTAAAAGCTTCTTTAGCCCCATGGTGTAAAGTATCAAAAGCATTTTTCAATTTGGAATGAGACGTTTTATTAGAGTGTTCATACTCAGAGTGTCTTACCTTCTTCTTCTTCTTCTTTTGATGAGCCAGGAGACAAAGGTTGACGGATTCGTATTCATCACTTGAGCTATCTTCACTAGATGACTCATGTTAGATGTCAAACTCTGCTTATTTGATCTATCAAATGTTGGCATCTTTCATTCTTTTTGTAGGTGAAAGTGATTAGAATCGTTCTTGTTTTTGATGATATGCTTCATTGTGTGAAAATGTCTTGGTTGGTTTGATTTGTGTGCTATTGTGCATAAATTAGGCACAAAATAAGAAGAGTAAGACACAAGGACTTTGACAAGGAAACCAAGTCAGCAGCAAATCATCAACAAGTTCGCACAACGAACTTCTTAGCAAATTTACCCAGAAAAATCATCAACAAGTTCGCATAGCGAACTTGCCAGCGAAGGCCCTTGGGAACCTGGAACTGTTCATACAGAAAGAAAAGACATCAAAATTCATTGTGCGAAGGAGCTAGCGAATTTTTAGTTGGAGCGAAGGAGAAGCGAAGTCCTAGCGAATAGCCCTAGACCTGAGGTAGTAAGTATCTGGATAAGAATTTGTTGTGCAAAGTTTGTAGTGAAGCCTTCGCAGTGCGAAGGATTGCTCGCACAATGGATATGTGGAAAAGTCTCAAGGGAGGTTTAACTGTTCAGACGCACCTTAGGTGCCTAATTTGATGTTCGCTAGGGGAAGGATCTGTTCACGGTGCGAACAAGACAGATCATGAATGTACTATATAAGTATTTTTCTTGCTTTTTAGGTTAGAAGGTGATACTTTTTACATCAGAACTTATCTCTCTTCATTTCAAGTTTATTTTAGAGAGAGAAATACAAAACCCTAAGAGGGAGGAGGTAAGATCTTTGATCTCTTGTTGGAGTTTGGATGTAATCTTTTGATACCTTATGTATTTCATCTAATATATGTTTGTGAACTAGTTTGGATTCTCTATTGATTGATTATCTTTAATTGCTTATTTGTGGGTCTTGACAAAACCTTTTCACATCTTTGATCTAAGATTTTCATCTATCAATGAACAAACTTTTGACATGGTTTTGTAAGTTGATATTCATTGTATCTTCTATTTTATTATGTATATTAAGTAGCATGAATAGCATGAGTAGGATCAATACGATATTGTGCGGGTGCGTGATAATAGTGATGAAGAACGATGTTCACATACATTTGGCAGATTAGATGAATACATATAAAAAGGGTTAAACATATGTACATATTCTGATCATTGTGTTTTATATGAAACAATCATTTATTCGACATGAGTGTCATCTTTGTTTACCTGTTTATCTTTGATTTGAACCGCTATAGATATATACTCTTCAGATCTGGATCTAGGATGATTACCTGTTATGTCCTAAACTCTAGACATAGATTTAGGCTTAGCATTTGCGTGAGTATTAGTTCTTAATGCCTTGTGTTGTGTTTTTGTTGTGTGAGACATCACTAATGAGACAACACGGTTATTCTCTCGACGTTGCATTAGATATGACCTCTATTGTGGGTGATACGTGAGGATATTAGACAGATGATTGAGCTGTGTTTAACATGTTCAGGAGAATGCATGTGTTATCAATTGATGAGATCCAATCCTAATAAGGCTCCGTTTATATTTCAGTCTTTACTTTATATTTTCCGTCTTTATATTTTCTGCCTTTTATTCATGGTTCCTTGGATCTTTTAAACCAAACCTTTTAAATAACAAACTTAGAAATGTAGAGACCGTTGAATGACGTTCCTTCATTGCACCGATCCCTATGGAGACAATATAAATCCCGAAGGGAGTTCCTTCAAAACTAAATTTTTTCTTCTTGCCGCATTACTGCAGTTCGAACAACTCACTATCGTTTTCCCAAGCAATGTATGCCCTTCTAGGTTTGCTCGTTTTATTTTGTTGAAGATTCTTTTTCTTTCCCTTGTCTTTCTTCATCAATGGACAATCATGCTTGTAATGACTGACCTTTCCATAGTTGTTGCATGAATCTTTTGATTTATCACTCTTGTTTCCTTCATGCTTAGAGGATTTTGTTTGTCATCGAAAGTTGATGAGATTCTTGTCCGAATGTTGAATTCCATTTTTCCTTATGTATCGATTATATCATCTCATGAACAACACCATGTCTTCATTTGTATCTTCATCATCATCACTTGATTCACTATCATTTAGCTTTTTTGTAGAGGACTGTGAGCTAGAAGCCTTTAAAGCTATAGACCTCTTGTCTGTGTCTTTCGACTTCTCTTTCTTTTCCTTTTTTGTGTGTTGGTTGAGACTAATAAGCACTTGCTCATGATCCTCAAGCTTTCCAAACAAATTTGTGATGTTCAAAGTCATAAGGTCATTAACTTCCTTTATGGTCGTGACTTTAGGTTGCCATTCCCTAGTAAGACATATCAAAATTTTATTAGTAGTAACATAATTGGAAATAGATCTACCAAGTGAGTTTAACCGATTGATTAGATGAGTAATTCTCTTTTGCATTTCAGCAATGGTTTCACCATGCTTCATGTGAAAGAGATCAAACTTTTGTTTCAAAGTGTTAATTCTAGCTAGTTTGACATCATTAGTTTCCTCATGGGCAACTTGTAACGCGTTCCACATAGCCTTAGTAGTAGTACAATGGGAAACTCTATAATATTCATCAACTCCTAAACAGGATATGAGAATATTTATAGCTTTCCTATAGTAATTATACTTTTTCTCATCTTCTTCAATGGGACCATTTTGTATAACGTTCCATCTTCTTCAATCGTAATTATACTTTTGTATAATCGCAATTAAACTTTTTCTCATCTTCTTCAATAGGCATAACAATGTTATCCGCATTGGTCATAGTTATTTCAATAGGACCGTTTTGTATAACGTTCCATACCTTTCTATTAATAGAATTGATATGCACGCGCATGCAATCTTTCCAATAATCGTAGTTTTCACTGTTAAAAATTAGTACTTTATTGTATGCCCCTTTTGGTTCGTTAGCCATTTTCTAAAAATTTATATGTGAAGCACTATATGAACTGATGTTCGTGATACCACTTGTTAGACGATGGCAATGATCTCTAAAGGGGGAGGGGGTTGAATAAATCACTATTTTTTTAAACAAAAATCGGCGCTTAAAAATGTTTTAAAAAATGTATGGAAGTGGTTGTGGATTTTAAATCGTCTAAACGAACCGTTATTGGTAAGATCGGATATGCGAAACCGAATCGAACAAAATCAATGAGAAAATGAATCAATACATTTCCAATTAATCAATACAAATAATGATCACTTTGAATTGGCCGGTTCCGATGAATTATAGAATGTAAAATTATATTGACAATGTCACAAACAATTTGTGTGCGATCAATACGTCGAGCACTTGGTGTGCACAACACCCCAAGTTGAATTTCCCATGAAATGATAGTGCATAATTTTTCACAACTATAATCCAAGTGATTGTAATGAGTTTTCAAAACAGAATTTCAGCACTACACAACATTGGAAATTTATCGAAAAGTTGATATCACACAAACGTTAACAACACAAATTAAAGAGATAGAGAAAGAAAGAACGAAACATGATTTGTTTAGGCAGTTCCCCTTTCATCCTCACTTCGGGTATGTCTGCCCCCAATTCTAAAACTAGAATTAAGATATGTATTATCAAGTTACAAAGTTTTATACAAGAGAAGTTATAGTCACCACACACTCAAGCCTAAATGTTGATGTTGATTCTATCCACTTCTCTCCCCTTGATTCAAGCCGAATCAAGTGCATCAAATGCTTTGAACAAACCTCTGGTTACCACTACTCACTTAAATCTTCAAGTCTTTCGCTCGGCTGATTTCGATCACAAGATGTTCGACTCCAAATCTTTCGACACAATCTTCCGGTTATCGCTACTTGCTTGAACAAACCCACAGTTCTTCAAGCCTTTCACTCGGCTGAATCCATGAAGCAAATATTTGTGCAAAAACCCCTAAATCCCTCAAGATCTTGGAGGACAAAACCCTAATGGTTTTATTCATGAAAATCCCAATGAATTCTCAACCCAAACTAGATACACAAATCCTACGTTTGGACGTTATCACCTCGACAATGCACAACTCAACAAAAATGATTATGTGTAATTGTTGAAGAACACAAGAGTGAGAATGAAGATGATGAGCAAAATGCAGTGTATATTTTCAATTTTCTTGTTTGTTCATACAAAAGATGATGCAAATGAATATATATGAGCCTAAGATCACATAACTGAATTAACAACTTTTTGAAACACAAAAAATCAGAAAAATATGATTAAGTCAGCAAGAGGTCGACCTCAGTACTCTGTGAGTCGACCTGAACACTCCATAATGCAAATCAGCGAAAAAATTTAAGTCATGCGTCGACCTAAACCAAGCCATGCGTCGCTGCAAGGGCACCCGAAAGCAGAGTATTATTTTTCTTTCAATATGCGTCGACCTCCACACATCTGTGAGTCCATGCAAGAACACCCGAGAGTAACAAATGATTTGTCCAATAATATGCGTTGACCTCCACACATCTATGAGTCGACGCAAAGACACCCGAATGCTACAAACACATTTTTGTAATTTTTTGAGTCGACCTAAAACCTTATATGGGTTAACCTAAGGTATCCAACATGATCTGATGCACAATTTTCATATATGGGATGATCTTATATGCATAGACACACGTATGTGGATTATTATATGCATGTTAAAGGATGAATGCAATCTAATACATGATAATACCTTCCAAAGTACACAAGTACGAGATATTACTAGTTTTGACATCATTAAAACAAAGCACTAAGGAAACTTTCCCTCACAACAACAATAATGGTGTCGTTGTTGGAGAATGAAGACCGTACAATTTTTTTTATTATTTTAAGTTTTCTGTTTATATCTGTCAATAATGCATATTTCGTTTATAGTCGCTAACCTAATAATCTTGTTAGTTTTATTATTACTTTTTAATGTGAGGCAAGGATTCAATAGAACAACTTTTGTTTGATCCCAAAATTAAAAGAAGTGCATGCAGAAATATTAGTAATAGCATAAAGAAAAATTTGCAAGTCAAGTTATAAGATCTAGAAGAGTACGCTGTTTCATGGCAAGAAACCATAGTTGGTATGGATAAAAACACTAATCAAGATAACATCAATGCAAAAAATAGAAACAATATTGGTAGCATGTTATGCCACAATAGTCTGAGACTTTTGGCACACATAGATAGACCGCAAAGGAATGTCTGTCAAACAGAAATTAAAACATAATTGTTACAAATTCTTTATGCTAACTCTTTCGCATGATTAGACCAAGAAGACCCGTATACACAACTCACAAAGTTCTACAAGATTTTTGGTACGCTATAGGCTACATAAGTTGAGGAGGAAGAGGTATTTATGAGATTGTTTCCACAATTTTTAATTGACAAAACAAACGAGTGATATCTAAGCCAACTAACATCGATGATGACAAGATAGAATACATTAAAGCAAAAGTTCTTGAAAAACTGGTATTCAGTGTGCTTGGTGCTGACCTGCTATTTGTATTTCGTAGAACTTTTATTTATTTTTATTCGTAAATATTATTTTTGCTTTTAAACAAAAAAAAATTGTTCTAAAATCGGATAAAAAGTTAAAGCAAAACAGAGAATATTTTTCAAATGAATTAAAAAATAAAATTTTAATTTTTTTTATCACAAATAATTATAAACTTTTGTAATATAATCTTTAAAATATTTAATTTATAACAACTAAATTTTTAATCTTCATAAAAATATTTAAGATAATGTAAGAATAATAATACATTACCTTGATTGCAAATAAGTTAATCTAATATTTATTTAAATATTTATAATATATAATATTGTTTTACTTTAAAAAAAGTGTATTTATTCTTTAATAAAAAATTAAATTAAATTAAAAACAATATTCGTGGAGATCATCTCACACTCTTGAACATCTACCGCGCATACATGAAAAACATAATAGATCAACATGATTATACATTCACCAACATGAAAAATCAACCAAAAGTACTACATAGTTCTAAAACTAAACAAGTTTATAATTCGTGTAACTAAGTAACTCAAGATTGATTGATGTTTCTTTAATGCAAATCATCCATGACTCCTACTCATGTGTTTCTTTGATCCAAGACTCAAACCTGAAAACAGAAATCCAACATGTAAAAACAAAATCATTAAAATTTAATATTCTCAAAGGTTTTATGAGAAATGCACCAAGATAAACAAACACTCATCATTCTTAAAGGTGGTATACAAGAACACCTTCAAGAACATTGCAAAGAAACGCTTTCACGCACCTTCAAAAATATATGCAAGAAATCAAATATCTCATAAATAGAAAATAGTAAGAAATCAATACCACAAACAATAAGAACAAAAAAGCAAACTTACCATTTTGCAATTCCTCCATCATTCCTTTTACTTTTTCCTTTTTTGCTTGAGGACTGTTAATTCATGTTGACTTGCTTCAAGTTCCATAGTTTGATTTCTAAATGATTGTTCATGAAAATACACACCATTATGCACAGTGTTGAGAAAGAATCTCAAAGCACCAATTTTTCTTTCAAGCCTTACGCACCTTGACTAAATTCTGAATATCTCTTCAACAAACGCTTCCATTTTTTCTTTCCATTACAATTTCAAATTTTTGTTGAGAATACTAAGCGGTAGTGTACCTTACCATTAATGTGTATATATAGCTCCACGGTGCATTCAAAAATGAAATTCCTAATCACTTGTGTTTTTTTAAAGTGGTGCAATTTATAACTCTTAGTTATTTTTTTTTTGTTTTTAAAATAATTAAATATTAATTTTAGTTTTTTTAATTACTAATTTTACATAATTTATAACTCTTAGTTTTTGTTTTTGTTTTTAAAATATTTAAATATTAATTTTAGTTTTTTTTTAGTGTTGTAATTTATAACTCTTAGCCATTTGTCGTGCTTGATATGACTTCCTTCTGACTGGTGATCTGTCAGACCTTCTTCAACCTTGGTCTACAGGACCTTCTATCGAACTTGCTTCGACTCCTTCGTTTGTGATGTCAAGCTTCTCTTTGAATTTTTTCTTCTTCCTTAGTCGAAATTTTCCAGCCAACAAATTGGCCCCCTAAAAGGTCAGTTTCGACTGAGATTCTATTCGACCGAGAACTGGCGTTTTACTTTTGCTAAATTTTGACTTTAAGTCTTCTTTGCTGACATCACACATAATAATGACAACTTTCTGTGCCACGATTTCCAAGGGACACTCCATCATTTTTCATGTTTTTGGCTACTCCCTAGGTCGTGGATTTTCAGTTACTCCCATTAACTTTCCCATTACAGTGGAACAAAACAATCACAAAGTCGTTGTTGAGTGCCACTTGGCCATCATGATCGTTTGACCTTTTAGTGCCTATAAATACGCCTTCCACCACTTTCATCTCTTTTCTTCTTCTTCGGTCTCATTTCTTCTGCAACTTCAAAGATTTACCATTTCCTTTGCTCTCATTTTTCTGCGACTTTAAAACCTTACCATTTTCTTTACTTTTTCGCTCAAGTATTCACATTGCTATGGCTTCTGTCACTCACACTACCAATAGCAACCCTCTAGCCTTTACCCTTACTGAAGAAAAGGGTTTACAAATTATCCCTCAACCACCGTCAATTGATAAGTCTATGGTGGAAAACTGGCAACAACAAATGTTGATCCCTTTCGTGGTGCTTGACATACTTTTTGCCTTTCATGGGCCATATCCACCGGATGCAAAAAGACACCCTAAAAAATGCATGAATATTTTCCTTGTTTCACTTCTGTCATTCCACCTGCCTTTGAGAAGAACGATTCCATCGACTTGAAGTTCATGGGTCCAAATGCTAGAATTTTCTGGTCGATACCTACTCCTGGCAACAAAGACTATTTGGCTTGACTCGACAGGGTCCAAAACAAACGTCAAGAGCAATGGTGATCAACTAGCATCTTCAACACCATTCAAATATCAAGACAAACCCACAAAGTCAATCCATGCATTCTCCTTGCTTCGATTTACTTCTGGGAAGGTTCGAATAACACCTTCCAACTCCCTTGTGGCATGCTGAAGCCTACTCTTTTCGACGTGACAACCATTAAAGGCCTTTCTTCTTTGGGAGAGACTTTCAACCCAACTCTTTCAACTGAGAACACCTTCTCTTTCAACCGTTCCAGTCTCAAGTACTATATCGAAGACCATCATATTAAGGACTCGGAGGAAGTTTCCGACAAGAAACACATTGCCTTCTTAACCCCTTTCCTTTCCTACTATGTGTTCTGCTTTGCCTCTTTGCAAATAGCTAAGAGCTATATCAGTTTGGCGATCCAGATACGCGAAGGTCGACAGGTTTCCTTAGAGAAACTTCTGTTGGCGTTGCTTTACCATTCCTTGGGTATTGTTTCTCTAAAGCTAAAGCTTCTTCACGCCACCCCTAAGGCGCTGAACATGTCGAGCCCCACATGGCTGTTGCAGCATTGGCTTAATGCCACTTTTGAACATCGACAAGTGCTCATGTAACAGAGCGTATTATGTATTTAACGCAGGACCGACCTATTAAAGGCATGAGGCTTGCCTTACACTACAACGGGAAACTCATTTAACAACGATTAGAAAATACATATAATCACACAGATTAAGGCGTTTTTATGTAGAGTGTTGTTGTAAATGCGCTACTTATAATCATGGATTTTGGACCGTTGTTGTAATCTGGAAAGCGCATGGAATATCACAACAATTATGCTTAACAACCGTTGTGATATATACGATACTAGGTTTGAAACCCAACATCAATAAATAAATTACATTAGATCACGATTAATGTAGAAAACCGTTGTGAAACGTACCCATAGTTTATTATATACCAACGTATATTTCTTTTTTTACTATACGCCCCATTAAAGGAATACAACCATTAAAATTGGTAAAGAACTATATAATCTGAATATTAAAATATTCTTGAAAACCAACTTAAACACACCATTGTTTTCTAAATTGCATGTGTCTCATCCTGCATATTTTATGTTCTTTAACACATATATGGTTCAATGGTTTGATTCCTTCAATGCATCGATATCTTTTATTATAGTTTACCTCATCATCTTTGCAACACCCCAAATTCTTGGAATATTTATTTAAATAAGAATATTCGCATTTTGGGTAAAATTCGATGGTTGGTGTGAAATATTGAGAATTATGGATTTTGGGTTATTTATTTAAATAATAGTATATAATATGAATATATTAGTATTATTATTAATTTAAATAAATATAAGTTAACTAAGGGCAAATTGGACGATTAAGGAGGAGTTAGTGAGGATAATATTGGAAAAACCCAATTTATAGGCCCAAAGTTACGTTTAACAAAAAGGGATTTATCAGGGAATTATGATTCATTCTTGTTAGACCGTGAAAAGAGAAGAAATAGAGGTCAGAGCTCTGAGGAAGAGGATTGAGGCAAAAGCTTTGAAAGGTTTTCTGAAAGGCAAGGAGAAAGCTTAGAGTCGGCAATTAAGGTATGAAGAGTATTGCCTTCATTGTTTTCAATGTATAACTTCAATGTATTTAAAGCTGATTTAAGGGTTTAAAGGGTTTGAGGTTGATGTTGAGATAAAGGGAATTAGACCTTCATGGCCAAATCCTATTTGTGAGGTTTTAATCGTATAGAGATTTATTTGGTTTAACCCTGTAGGGAAATTGGATAGTGAGGAACTCTAATAATTGTGGTGTATTTGTAAGAAATTATGGGAATTAGAGGCGTAAATATGATACGGGATTGAACCTATATCCCTTAATTTTAAAGGTTTTAGGTATAATCTTAAAATAATGATTAGATGGTTTAATTGTGTTAAAATTGTAAATTTACTTGAGATAATTACATTGTTGAATGAGTTGTAATTTTCTGAGAGTTTGGATTTTTACGGAATCGAAATCTGAGGTCCGGAAGGCCTTCAACGGTGGAAAACGCAGAAAATTGCATGCTGTCCGTCACGACTGTTCATGTTTTCGGTTGAAATTGTTTTGGACGTAAGTTTTGATCCGTAAGTTCGTTTTGGCCCATGTTCGAAGCATTGGAAAGCTAATGAACATGACTATAAAATAGTATAGATAAGGTAATTGTTTTCCCAATATTTTTATATATAATCATGTTTGAGAAGTCAATTGTGTATATGTTCTATTAATGAATCATGTTCTGGTTCAGTGATGTTTTGATGTTTTGATGCTGCAAGTTTCTTGATGAATTACCATGAGGGTAACTGTGATTTCTATGTGATTAAATGAATGTATGATGAATTACCATGAGTGTAACTATGATTCCTATGAGATTAAATATGTGATTGTATGGTGAATTACCATGAGTATAACTATGATTTCAACGAGATTAATACATGATTGTATAATTATGATTCCTATGAGTAATGATGATGAGATATGATGATATTTCCATGATTTTTGATGATTTTAGGATGACATGATTTATGATGATGATTTTGATGAATGATAATACACCTATGATGTTATTATGAGGATGATTATTGACGTGTGCATCATGCATTCATGTGCATCCGGACTTCAGTTCAGGACCTTGATTTATTTGGCTTCAATCCCATTGTGCGGATGTGAGATATTTTGATGTGCTCTGGTTCTCGAGTAGAATCGATCCTATTGATGGGGATCTATGGAGGGTTGATGGCTCAATGTCCATCGAGCTGTGATGATTGGTACCACATGCATTGAGTCTTGTTGCATTTGTATTTATGAGATTATCTTGAGTAAATTATGATGTTGTGGCCTTTGATGTCCATTGATAAATATGATGATGTTGAATATAGAAATGACGCCATTTTATCTATTGATTTCCTATATTGATTATTATGAATCGTTTTACTCACACTGCCTGTTTGAATGTTGCCTCCATGTGGGTAACATGCAGATGACCAGGTTTAGCCGTGGATGTCGTCGAGGATCTTTTCGGAGTCTTGAGTTGTTGATCACTTTGGTTAACATAGAGGGTCTTGCTCTGATAGTGTAACATCGGGTTGGGGTCTTTGAGTTAAACCATGATTTATTTGATTTGCCTCCATGTGGGTAACATGCAGATGACCAGGTTTAGCCGTGGATGCCGTCGAGGATCTTTTCGGAGTCTTGAGTTGTTGGTCACTTTGATTAACATAGAGGGTCTTGCTCTGATAGTGTAACATCGGGTTGGGGTCTTTGAGTTAAACCATGATTTATTTGATTTGGTTATTTTGATTATGTTCCCGTATAAGGAAAACTTTGGATTATGCCTTTTGAGTTCCGCTGCAATTTTGATATCTTTTGGGAAAACCCGTTGTTTACGGAGCATTGACTTATATTTGAATTTATTGTGAAATGTACTCCCTTTGAGGTGATTTTATTGCGTTCAATATTTTACTATGATAAATATGAATTATTTGCCATTATATTTATGGGGTAGAAAAGGGTGTTACATTAGTGGTATCAGAGCAGGTCGGTCCGTCCGGCCAAGTTGTCTAATGTTATTTGTTCCCTAGTATGTGACATGTGTGTGAAAACACTGTCGGTACACGTTTGTTTTCTAACCTTTGTCTGCAAAAGTAGGAATGAAACAAGTAGCTTCTCCAGGATGCTTCAAGTGTGGAGTGGTGGCTCAGTGTGTCGATGAACGCTCTTATAGTTTGGTAAAGATGGTTTATGCCCCATCCTGATTTTTGGCTGTCTATTGACAAATTGAGGAACTGATCACCCTTAACCTCTTGTTTATATTAGACGGAGCCATGTTGGATGGGATAAACGTGTCTTGCAAGCTTAGATGGCGTGTGCAGTGAATTGTTTTGAGTTAAGCTAAGTGCTTACGAGTTGTTTTGATGAGTAGGTGCAGGATGGTGCTGAGATGTTTATTTTGATGCAAACTTTGAGTGTTAATGAAAGTGGGGAAGTTGGTGGTTTGCCAATTAATTATGATTGTCCGAACGTTTTTCCTGATGAGATAACTGATTTACAGCCGAAACGTGAAGTGAAGCTTACGATCGACTTAGTTCCTGGAACTAGTTTGGTAGCGATGGCTCCATTTCATATGTCCACACCGGAGTCGAAGAAGTTGAATAATCAACTTGGGGATCTGCTTAAGGAGAGGTTCTTTTGTCTGAGTGTGTCACTGTAGGTTGCACTCATTTTGTTAGTTAAGAAGAAAGAAGGTTCTATGAGGATGGGTGTGGATTATAGACAAGTGAACAAGGTGACTATCAAGAATAAGTGTTCAACTTCCAAGGATTGATGATTTGATGGATCAGTTGGTTGTTGCAAGTGTTCAGTAAGATAGATTTGAGATCTGGGTATCATCAGATTCGTGTGAAGGCTGAAGATATTCATGAGACTGCTTTTAAAACAAGGTATGGACATTATGAGTATTTTGTGATGCCATTTGGTGTGACTAGTGCACCATGTATATTTATGGAGTATACGAACATGATTTTCCATACTTATTTGGGCAAGTTTGTGATTGTGTTCATTAATGATATTTTGATATATTCGTAGAGTAAATAGGATCATGTTGAGCATCGGAAAGTTGTGTTATTAGTGTTGAAAGAGAAGCAGTTTTGTGCAAAACTGTCAAAGTGTGGGTTTTGGTTAAAGGAAGTGAGGTTCCTTGGCCATGTGATTTCGAGTAGAGGTATTGAAGTTGATCTGTCGAAGGTCGAAGTTGTATCGCAATGGAAAGCTCCAAAATCAATTTTTTTTGAGATTAGAGGTTTTTGGGTTGGCAGATTATTATCGAAAATTCACTGAAGGATTTTCCAAGTTACTTTTGTTGTTGACGTAGTGGACTAAGAAGGTTAAAAATTTCGTTTTGGATGCAAAATGTGAAGAAAGTTTCAAGAGCTTTTGAGAAGGCCGACAACAACTTATGCTTTAATTTTGCCGAATTTGGCATAACCGTTTGTTGTATATTGTGATGCTTCGTTGATGAGATTGGGAGGTGTGTTAATGCAACATCAACAAGTTTTAACTTATGCTTCAAGGCAACTTAAAGTGCATGAGAGAAATTATCTGAAGCATGATTTAGAGTTGGTTGTTGTTGTGTTTGTGTCGAAGCTTTGGAGGAATTATTTGTTTGGTTCTAGATTTGAGGTGTTTAGTGATCATAAGAGTTTGAAGTACTTCTTTACTCAGAAAGAATTGAATGCGAGGCAGAAGAGATGATGGGGACTTCTGAAGGATTATGGTTTTGGTTTGAATTACCATTCGGGTAAAGCAAACGTGGTAGCTGATGCATTGAGTAAGGAATCTTCGTATATACTGATGATGGTAAAAGAGTTAGGGCTGATTGAGCAATTTCGTGATATGAGTTTGGTTTGTGAAGAGACTTCTTATGGAGTTAAGCTTAGTGTGTCGCAACTTACTAGTGGTATTCTCGATGAGATTTGAGAAGGTCAGAAATCTGATTTAAGTTGGTAGATCGGTTGAATTTGATAAATCAAAGTTGAAGAGCTGACTTTCGGATTAATGAAAATGGTATCATGAGATGTCTTGATAGAGTTTGTGTTCCAGATATTGTTGAATTGAAAAAGAGTATTCTTGAGGAAGGACATCAAAGTAGATTGAGTATCCATCCTGGTGCTACGAAGAGGTACCCGGATTTGAGGAAATTGTGTTGGTGGCCAGGGATGAAGAAATAAGTGGTTGAGTTTGAGTATGCTGGTTAGAATGGTCCAAAGTCGAGGATTGAACATCAAAGACCGTTGGGTCTGATGCAACCGTTGAATATTCCAGAGTGGAAATGTGATAGTATTTCTATGGATTTTGTGTCGGGTTTACCGAAGACTTTAAAGGGATATGATTCAATTTGGGTGATTATGTATAGATTGACTAGATCGACTCACTTTATACCAATAAGGATTAATCATTCTATGTTGAAGCTAGCTGAGATGTATATTAAAGAAGTTGTGAAGTTATATGAGATACCATTGAGTATTGTGTCTGATAGAGATCTGAGATCTTCATCGAGGTTTTGGGAGAGTTTACAGATGCTTTGGGTACCATATTGAGATTGAGTTCTAACTATCATCCGTAGTAAATGGACATATAGGAAGAATTATCTAGTCTTTAGAGGATTTGTTGAGAGCTTGTATGTTGGATCAAGGTGGATCATGGGATAGTCATTTTCCGTTGATTGAGTTTACCTACAACAACTGTATCATTCTAGTATCGGAATGACACCGTATGAGGCATTGTATGGTAGGATGTGTTGGTATGAATCAGGCGAGAGTGTTGCACTCAGACCTGAGATTGTGCAAGAGACGACTGAAAAGATCAAGATGATCCAAGAAAAGATGAAAGCGTCGCAGGGTCGTCAGAAGAGTTACTAGGATAAGAGAAGGAAAGCACTTGAGTTCCAAGAAGGAGATCACGTGTTTTTGAGGGTTACGCCGGTAACTGGTATTGGCCGAGCTTTGAAGTCCAGAAAGCTCACACCACGTTTTTTTGTCCGTATCAGAGTGGCACAACGGAAGCGTGGGAGAAGTAGCATATCAGACTGTTTTACAGCCGTCGCTTGTGAATTTGCATGATGTGTTTCATGTGTCTAAGTAAAGGAAGTACATTCTAGATCTGTCACATGTGATTCAGATAGACGAAGTACAAGTGAGAGACAAATTGACTATTGAGGCATTGCCAGTATGGATTGATAAACGAGAAGTGAAACTGTAACACCCTTTTTCTACCCCAAAAATATCAAGGCAAAATAACACAAAAATCAGAGTGAATAAATAAATCTCATTAAAAAGCCACCAAAATGGCGTACATTTCTCAAAGTCATCAAAATAGGTCCATACTCCGTAACTACAGGGCTTTCCTAAAGTACATCAAAACATCATAAACAGCGGAACTCAAAGCATAAATCAAAGTTTTCCTCAAAGAGGGAAATTAATCAAAATAACTTCAACAGTATAAAATCAACTCAAGGAACCCAACCTGATGTTACATATCAGAGCAAGACCCTCTAGGCTGACCAAAAGACTAAAACATTCAAAAACTTCAAAACTAACTCCTCGCCGGCGTCCACGGCTAAACTTGATCATGTGCACGTTACCCACGTAAAGGTAACATTCAAACAGGCAGGGTGAGTAAAACAATTCATAATAATCAATGCATAACAATTAATGCATAAACGACATCATACTTATATTCAACACATTCATATTACTCAAATATGCCTCAAAGGCCACAACGTCGTAGTTCATACAAAAAGACTCATAAATGCAATGCGACACAACTCAATGCATGTGGTACCAATCATCACAGTGCGATGGACACTGGGCCATCAACCCTCCAAAGATCCCCATCAATAGGATCGATTCTGCTAGAGAACCGGAGCATATCAAAATACTTCACATCCACACAGTGGGATTGAAGCCAAAGTAATCGAGGTCCTGAACCGAAGTCCGGATGCACATGAATGCATGATGCACACGTCACAAAAAATATTCCTCACAATACAACACATGGTGCATCATCATTCATCATACTCATCATCATCACATAAATCATCATATCTCATGTTATCACATAGTTCATCAAATCATGGTAATTTCATCATATTAACTCAATCGATACATCATAGAAAACCATCATAACATCATGTACGCATCACCCAAAACCCACTATCATACTCGGGGTAATCCATCCAAGAAATCCCAGAATTAAACATCAAGGCATCGCTGCAAAACGATCAAATTTCGCGAACTCCGCTACGTTCGCCGGCTTGCTCGCTAGGCGAGTCGGTAGTGAGTCTTCGTTGGCATGCATGCTAGGCGAGTCTGTGGCGAGTCTTTGTTGGCGTGCTCGCTAGGCGAACAGAGCGATGACGGCAAAACCTGTTATGACCAGAACTGATTCTTGTTCAAATACTCATACGATTCACTTACCCAATGCCCCCAAAACATCCCTAAATCATCCCTACGGTCATACGGCGATAACGAAACAAAATCTATGGTTTATTAGGTCAATCTGGCAACAGTTGCACTGCCTAAATCACTATTTTCCTGCAATTGCTCTGAGTGCATCAGAGTTACTCACATTTGAACATTCCTATTCCTACAAGGTCAAACATATAACGATCCAAGGTTTTGGTCACGAAGGCCTAAGGTTTCCCTTCTCTTATCAATATTCTGTGTTACACACCATTACCCCTAACCTCAAAGCCTTATCATCAAATTCCCTATTTTCCCACAACCAACCCAAAATACCTTAAATCATAAACCAACCATAAACACATCTAAAGGCATACATAAAAGATCATGAACAGCGATACTCCTCATACCTTAGTCGATTCGTAGCTTTCACGATTAACATCGGGATCTTCTGCCTTCAACCTTTCCTTCAGAGCTCTGGCCACCAAACTTTCACGGTTAACACAAAATAAATTCAAATTCCCCTTCAGAACTCAATTTTGTCCAACCTAGTCTTGGGCCTCACAAATTGGGCTTTTCCCTCATTACCTTTACTAACTCCCTCAAATTCCCAAATTGCCCTTATTTAACTTATATTCCATTTAATTAATAATAATACTAATAAATTAATATTATATGCTATTAATCAAGTAAATACCCAAAAATGCACATTTTTCCAATATTCACAAAACCACTGGAAATTCACCGAAACATGAATATTCTCAATTAAATAATTAATTAACATATTCCGATTAAATTTGGGGTGTTACAACTCTCCCCCACTTAAAAGAATTTTCGTCCTCGAAAATTACCTGCAGAAAACAGAGTCGAATACGACTCCTTCATCTGATCTTCACGTTCCCAAGTCCAACTTTCTCCAGTTGGTCCTCCCCACAATACCTTCACCAAGGCGATCTCTTTATCTCGTAGCTGCTTCACTTCTCGTTCGTCGACCCGAACAGGCAACACCTCAACAGTCAAATCATCTCGCACTTGTACATCATCCATCTGAATCACATGCGACGGATCTGGAATGTACTTCCTCAACTGAGACACATGAAACACATCATGCAAATTTGCGAGCGATGGCGGTAAAGCAATCCGATAGGCTACTTCCCCCACCTTTTGTGGAATCTGATACGGACCAACAAAACGCGATGTGAGCTTTCGAGACTTCAAAGCTCGACCAACACCAGTTACTGGTGTAACTCTCATAAACACATGATCTCCCTCTTGGAATTCAAGTGCTTTCCTCCTCTTATCATGGTAACTCTTCTGACGACTCTGCGATGCTTTCATCTTTTGCACAATTTCAGGTCCGAGCACAACACTCTCACCTGATTCATACCAACACAATGGAGTCCTACACCTCCTACCATACAAAGCCTCATACGGTTCTATTCCGATACTAGAATGATAACTGTTTTTGAAGGTAAACTCAACCAACGACAAATAACTATCCCACGATCCATCTTGATCCAAAACACAGGCTCTCAACAAATCTTCTAAAGACTGGATAGTTCTCTTCGCCTGTCCATTCGTCTGCGGATGATAGGCAGAACTCAACATCAATTTAGCACCCAAAGCCGCCTGCAAACTCAAGCATAAACAAATTCTGCAATTTCCTTCTTCATACTCGGCCACCAAAACAACTTCTTCAATCTTGATACATCTTTGTGGCACCAGGATGAATACTCAACCCGCTTCTATGGCCTTCTTCAAGAATGCTCTTCTTGATTTCTGGCACATCGGGAACACATACTCTATCTCGGAACCTCATCACACCATTCTCATCGATCCAAAAATCACCTCTGTTACCTTGATTAATTAACGCGAGATGATCCACCAAAATCAAATCAGATCTCTGACCTTCTCTGATCTCTTGGAGAATACTACTAGTCAGCTTCAACATACCCAATTTCACACTGCTAGGAGTCTCTTCACAACCCAAACTCATATCTCTGAATTTCTCAATTAGTTCCAACTCTCGAACCATCAGCATTGACATATGCAAGGACTTTCTACTCAACGCATCCGCCACAACATTAGCCTTACCCAGATTATAACTCAATTCAAAATCACAATCCTTCAGAAGTTCAAGCCATCTTCATTGCATCATGTTCAACTCTTTCTGATCAAACAAATACTTCAGACTCTTGTGATCACTGAACACTTCGAATCTGGACCCAAATAGATAATGTTTCCAAATCTTCAACACAAACACCACAACGGCCAACTCTAAATCATGCGTAGGATAATTTCTTTCATGAACCTTCAGTTGTCTGGAAGCGTAAGCAACAACCTGACCGTTCTGCATCAATACGCCTCCAAGGCCCATCTTCGATGCATCACAATACACCACAAAGGACTCACTCGGATTTGGCAAAATCAACACTGGAGCAGTCGTCAACTTCTTCTTGAGTTCTACAAAAATCTTCTCACAAGCAACATCCCACACATAAGCTTGACCCTTTCGAGTCAACTGAGTCAATGGCAAAGCCAGCTTAGAAAATCCTTCTATAAACCTACGATAATAACCAGCCAACCCAAGGAAACTTCGAATCTCAGTAGCAGACTTTGGAGTTTCCCACTGCAACACAACATCAATCTTCGACGGATCCATAGCAATCCCTCGACTAGAAATCACATGGCCAAGGAAACTCACTTCCTTCAACCAAAACTCACACTTAGACAACTTGGCATAAAGCTTCTTGTCTTTCAAAACCTGTAATACAACTCTTAGATGTTGCGCATGCTCTTCTTCAGGCTTAGAATATATCAAAATATCATCAATAAAAACCACCACAAACTGATCCAAATAAGGATGGAAAATCCTATTCATATACTCCATGAATACGCCAGGTGCATTCGAAACTCCAAACGGCATCACAGTATACTCATAGTGTCCATATCTCGTCCTGAAAGCTGTCTTCGGAATATCATCAGGCTTAACACGAATTTGATGATAACCAGACCTCAAATAAATCTTGCTAAGCACACAAGCACCCGCCAATTGATCCATTAAATCATCAATCCTCGGAAATGGATATTTATTCTTAATCGTCACTTTATTCAACTGCCGATAATCCACACACAATCTCATACTACCATCTTTCTTCTTCACCAACAACACAGGAGCACCCCACGGAGAAACACTCGGTCGAGCAAACTTCTTCTTAAGCAAATCTTCCAACTGTTTCTTCAATTCCCCTAACTCAGATGCAGACATCCGATAAGGAGCCATCGATACAGGACTAGTGCCCGGTATCACCTCAATAGTAAACTCTACCTCACGCTCAGGAGGTAGGTCACTCATGTCGTTTGGAAACACCTCAGGAAATTCCCGAACAACTGGTAGCTCCACGCCCACTGCTTCACAATCCACTTGAAGCGAAGCAAACAAAACAAACATCTTAGCCTCATCTTCTAAGAGTCCTTCCACTTGCTTAGCGGATACAAACATCAACTCTCCACCATCACCAAACTCAGGAAATCTTACAATCTTACTATAACAATCAATGTGAACATATTTGTACTCCAACCAATTCATCCCAAGGATAACATCAATTTGATTCAAAGGTAGATAGACCAAGTCCATCACAAAGTTCCTATCATAAATAGTCAAAGGGCAGCTTAAACAGACTAAAGCAGTACTCACAGAACCATTTATCGGGGTATCAATAACCATACTCCCACTCATAGCAGACAAATTCAAATTCAACCTCTTAGCACATTCAAGAGAAATAAATGAATGAGTAGCACCGATATCAATTATAGCAATCAATTCAACATCATTAATAAAACAAGTACCTCTGATCAAGTTATTTGTCTTGGCCTCTTCTGCACCATTCAAAGCAAACACTCTGCCACTTGTCTGAGCAGCAGTAGGAGTCTTCTTAGGCTGCTGACACTGGGTACTGATATGCCCATTCTATCCACAGTTGAAGCAAGTCGGAGCTTCGTCTTTGCAATCATTAGCCCTATGACCCCTCTTGCCACAACGATGACACCTCAGCGCTTTACAATTCTCAGCACAGTGGCCTTGCTCGCCACACTTATAACACTTACCTGGAGCAGTAGCTGCTCCCTAACTTGGCTTTTTCCCATCAGAAGCCTTCTGCTTTCCTTTATCACCAGAAGTCAGATACGGTTTTCCCCTAAACTGATCTTTCTCTTTCTTCTCATTCAGTTGCTTGTAGTGAGTAGATCGAGCTCGACTATCTTCATCATAAATTCTGCTCTTCTTCACTAGTTCTGAAAAATGACGAATCTACTGATACCCAATTCCCTGCTTAATCTATGGTCTCAAACCATTCTCAAACTTGAGACACTTCGACATCTCTGCGTCCGCACGGTTGTAATGCGGAAAAAACTTGACCAAAGACTCAAACTTTGCCGCATACTCAGCCACAGTCATATTACCTTGTTTCAGCTCAAGGAACTCTACCTCTTTCTTCCCCCGAACATCTTCAGGAAAATACTTTCTCAGAAACTCTTCTTTAAACACAGTCTAAGTTATTGCAATACCCACATCATCTAATCTCTGGCGAGTGTTATCCCACCAGTCCTCATCCTACTCTACCAGCATATGTGTACCAAACTATACCTGCTTCGCATCAGTGCATGCCATAACTTGGAGAATCTTTTATATCACTTTTAGCCACTTCTACGCACCATCAGGATCATGAGTACCCACAAAAGTCGGCGGATTGTTCGTCTGAAACTTTCCCAGAGCACGAAACTCATCTGGAGGTCCACCATTCTGAGCCATCACTTGGGCAAGTGATTCCATCACATCAGCAATAGCACGATCATTCCTTCCTGCCATCTACAACGACCAACAAGGTTAGAAGGAAACAACACATCGATAGCGTTCTCACACTATCAACTGACAGGGGATTAGCAACATAAACACTTGGCCGGACGGACCGACCTGCTCTGATACCACTAATGTAACACCTTTTTTCTACCCCAAAAATATCAAGGCAAAATAACACAGAAATCAGAGTGAATAAATAAATCTCATTAAAAAGCCACCAAAATGGCATACATTTCTCAAAGTCATCAAAATAGGTCCATACTCCGTAACTACGAGTCTTTCCCAAAGTACATCAAAACATCGTAAACAGCGGAACTCAAAGCATAAATCAAAGTTTTCCTTAAAGAGGGAAATTAATCAAAATAACTTCAACAGTATAAAATCAACTCAAGGAACCCAATCCGATGTTACATATAAGAGCAAGACCCTCTAGGTTGACCAAAAGACTAGAACACTCAAAAACTTCAAAACTAACTCCTCGTCGGCGTCCACGGCTAAACTGGATCATCTGCATGTTACCCACGTAAAGGTAACATTCAAACAGGCAGGGTGAGTAAAATAATTCATAATAATCAATGTATAACAATCAATGCATAAACGGCATCATAATTATATTCAACACATTCATATTACTCAAATATGCCTCAAAGGCCACAACGTCGTAGTTCATACAAAAAGACTCATAAATGCAATGTGACACAACTCAATGCATGTGGTACCAATCATCACAGCGCGATGGACACTGGGCCATCAACAATCCATAGATCCCCATCAATAGGATCGATTCTACTAGAGAACCGGAGCATATCAAAATACTTCACATCCACACAGTGGGATTGAAGCCAAAGTAATCGAGGTCCTGAACCGAAGTCCGGATGCACATGAATACATGATGCACACGTCACAATAATAATCCTCACAATACAGCATATGGTGTATCATCATTCATCATACTCATCATCATCACATAAATCATCATATCTCATGTTATCACATAGTTCATCAAATCATGGTAATTTCATCATATTAACTCAATCGATACATCATAGAAAACCATCATAACATCATGTACGCATCACCCAAAACCCACTGTCATACTCGGGGTAATACATCCCAGAAATCCTAGAATTAAACATCACGACATCGCTGCAAAACGATCAAATTTCGCAAACTCTGCTACGTTCGCTGGCTTGCTCGCTAGGCGAGTCGGTAGCGAGTCTTCGCTGGCATGCTCGCTAGGCGAGTCTTCGCTGGCGTGCTTGCTAGGCGAACAGAGCGATGACAGCAAAACCTGTTACAACTAGAACTGATTCTTGTCCAAATACCCATACGATTCACTTACCCAATGCCCCCAAAACATCCCTAAATCATACCTACGGTCATATGGCGATAACAACACAAAATCTATGGTTTATTAGGCCAATCTGGAAACATTTGCACTGCCTAAATCACTATTTTCCTGCAATTGCTCTGAGTGCATCATAGTTACTCACATTTGAACATTCCTATTCCTACAGGGTCAAACATATAACGATACAAGGTTTTGGCCACGAAGGCCTAAGGTTTCCCTTCTGTTATCAATATTCAGTGTTACATACCATTACTCCTAACCTCAAAGCCTTATCATCAAATTCCCTATTTTCCCACAACCAACCCAAAATACCTTAAATCATAAACCAACCATAAACACATCTAAAGGCATACATAAAAGATCATGAACAGCGATACTCCCCATACCTTAGTCGATTCGTAGCTTTCACGATTAACATCGGGATCTTCTGCCTAGTCTTGGGCCTCACAAATTGGGCTTTTCCCTCATTACCCTTACTAACTCCCTCAAATGCCCAAATTACCCTTATTTCACTTATATTCCATTTAATTAGTAATAATACTAATAAATTAATATTATATGCTATTAATCAAGTAAATACCCAAAAATGCATATGTTTCCAATATTCACAAAACCACCAGAAATTCACCGAAACATGAATATTCTCAATTAAATAATTAATTAACATATTCCAATTAAATTTGGGGTGTTACATAAACAACTTCGAGGTAAAGAGGTTTTCTTGGTAAAGGTAGTTTTGGGAGGACCAGCTGGAGAAAGGTTGACTTGAGAGCGTGAAGATCAGATGAGGGAGTCGTATCCGACTCTGTTTCCTTGAGGTAATTTTTTAGGGCGAAAATTCTTTTAAGTGGGGGAGAGTTGTAACACCCCAAATTCTTGAAATATTTATTTAAATAAGAATATTCACATTTTGGGTAAAATTCAGTGGTTGGTGTGAAATATTGAGAATTATGGATTTTGGGTTATTTATTTAAATAATAGTATATAATATGAATATATTAGTATTAATATTAATTTAAATAAATATAAGTTAACTAAGGGCAAATTGGACAATTAAGGAGGAGTTAGTGAGGATAATATTTGAAAAGCCCAATTTATAGGTCAAAAGTTAGGTTTAACAAAAAGGGATTTCTGAGGGAATTATGATTCATTCTTGTTAGGGATGGCAAAAAAGCCCGTGCCCGCGGGTATCCGCGGATATAATCCGTCACGGATACAATGTGGATAACTTAATGGATATCCATGGATAAAATAAATGGATATTTAAATATTTGTTATTTAATGGATGTGGATGCGGGTTTAATGATACCCGTACCCGCGGATATCCATACCCGTTAATAAATTATAAAAAATATTTAAATATTTTTAATTTATTATAGACGTCATTACATCTTCCAAGAAATTTAGTCTTTTCATATTTCTTTTTTTTAACGTTTTCTTGGAAGAAAAAGAAAACCTTTCACATTCCAAATATCACTGTTATTTTGGATATTTTATTTGGAATCTTTTAAGCTTTTAATTTAGGAGCTAGGAAACCAAAGTATGAATGTTAAGCAAGGAATGCATAATATGGAATTTTGTAATGATTGATGAAAACTATTTGCATTATTACTTTTTGTTTTATTTAAACAATTATTATATGGTATGATGAATTTTATTTTGTTAAAAATGAAATGTATGGATATTATGTTTGAATGTTATTATGTTTTAGTGAAAAAAGAATAAAAATAATATGATGAAGTTTAGTTGTTAAATTGAGAGCGAAAAAATATATTTTTAAAAAATAATTTTAGACAAAAAAAAGTATTCATGGATATCTGTAAATATTCGCGGATACCTTAAAACCCGTGGATTACCCGCTTAAATGATATCCGCATGGATATGAGGCAGATACGGATATCATATTTATCCAACGGGGCAGACACGGATATCATACTATCCTCCCCATGGATATTCATTTACATCCCTAATTCTTGTTAGACCGTGAAAAGAGAAGAAATAGAGGCCAGAGCTCTGAGGAAGAGGATTGAGACAAAAGTTTCGAAAGGTTTTCTGAAAGGCAAAGAGAAGGCTTAGAGTCGACAATTAAGGTATGTGGAGTATTTCCTTCATTGTTTTCAATGTATAATTTCAATATATTTAAAGCCGATTTAAGGATTTAAAGGGTTTGAGGCTGATTTTGAGATAAAGGGAATTAGATCTTCGTGGCCAAATCTTATTTGTGAGATTTTAATCGTATAGGGATTTATTTGGGTTAAAGGGAAATTAAGCCTTTGTGGCCAAAACTCTGGTTTTAGGCATAATATTATAATTGTGAGATACTCTTATAATTGTGGTGTATTTGTAAGAAATTGTTGGAATTAGAGGCGTAAATATGATACGGGATTGAACCTATATCCCTTAATTTTAAAGGTTTTAGGCATAATCTTAAAACAATGATTAGATGGTTTAATTGTGTTAAAATCGTAAATTTACTTGAGATAATTATAGTGTTGAATGGGTTGTAATTTACTGAGAGTTTGGGTTTTTACGGAATTGAAATTGGAGGTCCGGAAGGCCTCCAACAGTGAAAAACGCAGAAAATTGCATGCTATGCTGTCCGTCACGATTGTTCATGTTTTTGGTCGAAATTGTTTTGGACGTAACTTTTTATCCGTAAGTCCGTTTTGTCCCCCGTTTGAAGTGTTGGAAAGGTAATGAACATGGCTATAAAATAGTATAGATAAGGGAATCGTTTTCCCAATATTTTATATCTAATTATTTTTGAGAAGTCAAATGTGTATATGTTCTATGAATGAATCATGTTTTGGTTCAGTGATGTCTTGATGTTTTGATGCTGCGATTTTTCTGATGAATTACCATGAGGGTAACTGTGATTTCTATGTGATTAAATGAATGTATGATGAATTACCATGAGTGTAACTATGATTCCGACGATATTAATACATGATTGTATAATGATGATTCCTATGAGTAATGATGATGAGCTATGATGATATTTCCATGAGTTTTGATGATTTTAGGATGACATGATTTATGATGATGATTTTGATGATGATGATTTTGATGAATGATTATGCACCTATGATGTTATTATGAGGATGATTATTGACGTGTGTATCATGCATTCATGTGCATCCATACTTCGGTTCAGGACCTTAATTTCTTTGGCTTCAATCCCATTGTGCGAATGTGAGGTATTTTGACATGCTCCTGTTCTCGAGTAGAATCGATCCTATTGATGGGGATCTATGGAGGGTTGATGGCCCAGTGTCCATCGAGCTGTGATGATTGGTACCATATGCATTGAGTCTTATTGCATTTGCATTTATGAGATGATCTAAGTAAATTATAATGTTGTGGCCTTTGATGTCCATTGATGAATATGATGATGTTGAATATGGAAATGACACCCTTTTATCTATTGATTTCCTACATTGATTATTATGAATCATTTTACTCACCCTGCCTGTTTGAATGTTGCCTCCATGTGGGTAACGTGTAGATGACCAGGTTTAGCCGTGGATGCCGTCGAGGATCTTTTCGGAGTCTTGAGTTGTTGGTCATTTTGGTTAACATAGAGGGTCTTACTCTGATAGTGTAACATCAGGTTGGGATCTTTGAGTTAAACCATGTTTTGTTTGATTTGGTTATTTTGATTATGTTCCTGTATAAGGAAAGCTTTGGATTATGCCTTTTGAGTTCCGCTGCAATTTTGATATCTTTTGGGAAAACCCGTTGTTTACGGAGCATTGACTTATATTTGAATTTATTGCAAAATGTACGCCCTTTGAGGTGATTTTATTGCATTCAATATTTTACTCTGATAAATATGAATTATTTGCTATTATATTTGTGGGGTAGAAAAGAGTGTTACAATCTTCACTTATCATCCCGATTATTA